>OZ008341.1:2781455-2847624 GCA_963931975.1 Cataclysta lemnata | reverse complement strand
CACTCAAGATGGTCATTTCCGTCACTTTTCTGCACATTTCGACGTGTCCCAAGAACAAAGTCATATCTTTAAAATTATCTTGTTGCAAAAGGTATTAAAAGTCAATAGTAACTGTTGCCTTTTAATACTCCATTCATTGGTCACTCAAGATGGTCATTTCCGTCACTTTTCTGCACATTTCGACGTGTCCCAAGAACAAAGTCATATCTTTAAAATTATCTTGTTGCAAAAGGTATTAAAAGTCAATAGTAACTGTTGCCTTTTAATACCTCTTGCAACTAGATAATTTTAAAGATACGACTTTGTTCTTGGGACACGTCGAAATGTGCAGAAAAGTGACGGAAATGACCATCTTGAGTGACCAATGAATGGAGTAATTGGAATTGTACATTTTTCACCATAAAGGCCAATTCTTCGGAAGGCAAAATAAAATTGCTTTGGTAAAAAAATACGATTGCTCCATGACATATAGTGTGATGATGTTATTATCATCCTATGATTACTTATTTTGGTATAAAAAAAATAACGATTGTTCCGTGACACAGTGTGACGATATGTTAATATAATCCTATGATTACTAACTACAACTTCTGGGGCGAGCCCAAGGGCCTTTAAGTTGGGCCTATATCGCTAGACTGGGCGAAGGGTAAATTGAAATCAAATTGGGTGTAACAGCCTTATAATTTCGAATGATTAATTCTTTGTGAACAAACGAGAATCTATTTACGTAGGCTATGATTAAACTGAATCACTAATTATGTACCGTTCATTTCGAATACAACGTCAATATTCGGAAATGATATATCGGATTTCTGTTGTTTGCCCTAATTAATGATGAAACAACTTTGTGAAATGCTTTCAAATTATTACGAAGCGGGTTGGTGGCCCGCTTTTAAACCTTGAGCAGTGGCTTGGAATGTTGTCATTCCAATTATTCTTTTCGTTCGTTCGGTCTCTCGATATGCACCTTATAGACACTTTTCCGGTGTGATGGATGATAAGAATCAAAAGGATGTGGATGCCTTGATGATTTATTGATTTTTTTGTTAATAGGTACACCAACAGTACACATACATAACATAACTTTATAGTTACAATGCAATGATGTTTGACAGATATGAATTGAAGATAAAAGTACATACTGCGCCGACCTCAGATAAACTGGGAACCTGAGTGGTGACGCCAAAGATAGGACCTTCAATAACTGCATCGCTTTATTGACTGCTGCCTTTAGCTGTCAATAAAGTCGCACCGCAAAAATCTACGCGTTCTCACGACGATGCATCGCAAGAACTTGCGAATGGATTCGCATCGCGCATTCCTTCAATCATTCGTTCTTCCTTGTTTCGCTGCCTTACCGCACCAAATCACATCGCAACAATTATGTTGTAGTTTTCTGTGTTGCAAATTCGTACATATCGCGCCAATTCGCAGTTTTGTGTACAAGCTATTTTAGGCCCGCTTTGGGTCGACTTCCCCTATCTATTCAAAGCTTAGATTTACGGTGTTAACTTCGGAAATTGTGTGTAAATAACTCCACTGCGAAGTGGATTTTTCGTTCTTCAGCTAGCAGCGTTCCATTCGTTGTTCATAAACATCAACCAAAAAAAAAAACATAACATAATTTATTTCATAAAACAATTCAACCCCAAACCGAGACGTCTTGTTTGACCGTCATTATTCCGGACACCGTTTCAATAATTTCAGCTGAACAAATTGAAATACCTACCAAAAAAAAAAGTTTCGCTCTACACTCTGCAAATTCGCTTTCAATCAAAACTCACTTCCAATCTCAAATTCATTTCTTGAGCAAACAAAGCCGTCGCAAACCTTTGCACAAACGTTTGACCCAATTATCTGTCCTTTTATTTTCACTGGCTATTTGGGATTTTTTTGTTTTTATGCCGGTCGTAACAGATTACATGCATACCTACGTAAATCACGCCTCAATCTAGTAGGCAGAGGTGAATTAACACCCAGGTTTCGACAATTAGGTCAGGTCCCATGTAATAGGTGGCGAACCTATTGCTTTCTATCAGGCACGTTAATCGCAGTATATTTAAAGGTGGTATAAGAGGAACGCTGCTACCCACTGCTCATCGCTATCTTACCCTTGGTCGCTTTGTACACCACCCACGGGAGAGATGGGGGTGGTGACAATTGTATTCTTCTCTGCGGTCACCACACGACGAAACAGTTTTGAACTTGAAAATTATATTCCCGTGTGTGAAACCGTTGAGGCGGCCGGCTGTAAAACCTAATCCAAAACCTTGAGCAGTATGGATCGGAACGTTGTCATTGCAATCACTGTCTCCATTCATCGGTCTCTAGGCATAGTCCGTTTCGTCTCTTTTCTATACATTCATTCATCACTAGCACCTTTCGGTGTGATGGATGAGATGAATCAAAAGGGAGTGGATGGCTTGATGAAGTCTGACCGATATGAATGGAAGAGGAAACATACTGCGCCGAACCCAGATAGACTGGGAACAGGGCAGGGAGAAGAAGAACAATGCGGCATTGGAATGTTTTTTACTAGAATATTCCTGACGGCTTAAAATTAACTTGTTTCAAAGAAAAGTATCATCCAAGCTAAGTTTTTTTTCTCTCATTACGGAAAGCCACGGGAACTAGACCATAAAGCCAAGTCGTTCATTAGTACTCTCCTCAATTACATTAAAACGTCGCTATTAAAACATTTAAATATCATGCTCATTTTACGATATCCGTCTTCACTCTTATACTTAAGTTAAAAGTGGTGCGAAGTTTTTTTTTAATTAACGTCTTACATTGTTTTGCAGGTTTAAAGTTGCAATATAAAAAGTCTTAAATATTTAGCATAGATTTCGTAAATCTCAGTAATCGATGAATGATGCCAGTCAAATGTCATCAACACTACGCTAATATAGTAAGAAACCATAAGACTTGGCAGACTCTTGTCTAAAATTATTGTAGTTGGTAATCAGACATGCCAATATACACAATGCAAAAATTATCATCAATAAATTTCTCGCAGTACGCGAAAAAGATCTACCATATTTTGAAATCTAACTCTGACGATACATAAACCGTATTTCTACATCGCTATAAATTCGCAAAACTTCTACGCAATACCAGCAGAGCCCGTTGAGTGTTTCAAACGGCCATTCACAGGCGGCTTAAATGAACACAAGCGGAGCAATGGTGAATCCTGCTCTATAAACGGTGTATGAAAGCCATTCGTTCCGCTTTGATCCCCCAGCAATGGAACGGGAGATTTCACAAACGTGGAATATTCTAGAATATCGCAATAAATTCGTCAAGACACAACCAACCTTCATGCTTCTAAAACATAATTTAATGTGTCGTTGTTTACTATGTCTATTCAAGATCATTTATTGTATTTAAAACGCATCTTACCGTCACCCCAACCCTATTAATATCCCAGCTGTTGGGGCACAGACCTCCCCAATGAGAATATGGGGAGAATGGGCCATAAACACTGACCCAGTGCGGATAGGTGGGTATTAACGATTGCAGATGCAGCTGTGAGCAGCATTACGGAGGAACTCAAGATAATACACGTTTGGCCACCCATCCAATGACCAGCCTTAGCGAACATTCCTTAGTTTACACAATATCAGGCCGAGCGTTGTAAGCCACTGCGCTTTCGAGCTTCACCTTCTTGTCTTCACCTTCACTTCACATACAAACATTAGTCACGTAGCTGGAGAGCATATTGCCTTAATCGGTGGAGAGCCATCTGCCGCGGGCGTAAAGCGCACGTTGCATTTAAGAATTTTATTTAAAATTATATATTTCATAGATTTTACATCTTTTGTATGGCCCACCGCCTATTAACTGATAGTTTGATCTGAATTAACGCTATGAGAACGAACTAGGTCTCCATATAGTCCTTCGAGCCGGATATTTACCAGCGATCTATGGATACGTTGTACTATATCAAGGGTGGGATATGTTATCCTTAAAACTTAGCGGTAACAAGCTAAACTATGTTCGAAGTCCATTCACGCGTACACTATATTTTCTATAAAAGCCCAAACTGCCGGAGTATTGCTTTCCCCGACTAACATTCCAGCGTTACGGTATTATTTTCGTTATATTGCCAACCCATATTGTTACGCCCGCCACAATTTGTTTTGATTCCAAAGCGTGTTTCCGACTTTTGTTCTTCAAAATTTAATTAACGCCTAACGTCGTTTTATTGGCGGAGCTTAAGGGGCGAGGGGGTAAATACAAGCTTAGTTCCCGGAATATCTGATTGGTATCTGAAAGAAACAAGGCGAGATTAAACAATGCACTGTTTAAGGGACGGCAAGTACTGCTCTTTACTCTTTTTTTTTATAAAATGTGAATGAAACAAAGGCTAAGGAAGGCTAACCTTTTTTTTTTTGACGGATTGGAATGCATTTACGCACCGTATCGGCCGCTAGCTAGACGGCCGACGTGTGTGGGACTCGCCCGACTCAAGATCGAGTCGGGAATACGCCACTAAACCACTCCGGTGTCCCTCAAGCCTTCTGGCGGGGAGAGTCTGGGGTCTGCCGCAAGGCAATTCACCAGTTCAAGGAAGGCTAACCTAGGCTTTTTTGAACCACGTGCTAAATTTACATCTTCATAACTTTTTTTTTTCTGTTTATAGTACAGTCAAAAGATTTTGTGTTTTAGTAAAAACAAGTTAAGGTTGACGATAATCGGTTGAAGAAATTTGACAGATTTGGGTAGTCTGAAGTACCCTTGACTGTAGAATTAACAATAATATTACTGCAAAGTATATTATCCAATGTATGATAATAGTATATTTATATATATATATATATATATATATAAATATTCCTAGAAAAAGTTGTATAAAATTGAGATACCCACGTCCTGACGAAATAAATAAAATAATGTAATCCAATTCAACAAGTGGCTTAATTTAGCCGTATTCGTGACCTTTATATCACTTATTATTAATAGAAGTTAAAGGACCTAGGTCCTTAGTGAAGAAGGCTAAAAAAAGATATCTCCTCAAAGATTAAATTAAAATAATCGTGTCTCATAATATGCTACTTACTTTGGGCTAGATGATAGCAGACGTGAGTGTAAGAAATATTTATTTATTTATAAAGTTATCAACAGACATTTTTCCATTAGTATAAAAATGTGGTACAGGTTTAGGGTACCGTAAAAGCTGTATGCTCTGGTTTTTTGTTTAATTGCTAGCTCTTAAATAAAAGCAATTCCAAAGAAAGCTTTACAACCGCCAGCGTTTAGGATGGGCTCTTACAATGTTACTTGTTCAATTATAAAAATGGAGTGTACTGGCCTTTTGGCGACCACCTGACCGCAATATCACTTAGGACCAGCTAAGTATTGCAGCATTTAGGGCTCGTACACATAAACACGTTAAGTTGCCGATCGTTTCACTACGCGATTAGTTGAAAGTTGACACATAATTGAAAGAAAATGTACCTAGTATCTACTGTGTTTCTGGTTCTTTTGTATTGGTCTTCTAAATTTCAACATGATGAGAACATGTCTAGTGCGGTTCATTTTGCGAGATTAACTGTGGCCGACCACACGACGAAACGTTGCGATGTCGTGTCGCTTGTTCTTCGTAGATTCCCAGGATACGGCGTAGCATCGTAAAACGACGCCGCAACGTAGCACGATATGACGCCGTAGCACAATATGAAGTCGTAGCACAATATGATGGCGTAGCACGGTATAACTTTGTAGCACGATGGGACGTTGCATTGTGTACAAGACCTTACGTCGAGCAAAACGAGTCGCGATTTTTTACGTTCAAATAAATTTCGGCTGAGCCACTTGATGGACGCACTTTGTACAATTGATATTTGATACGAAATCATCACTGCTCGCGGCTGGCTGTTTAAATGATTGGCGAATTGAGGAATTGGAACATTCAAATGCTGGGGAGTTTGTTTGGATGAATGCACTAATCTCAGAAACTACAGATTCAAATTAAAAAATATTTTTGTGTTGACTAGTCGATTGATCGGGAAAGTCTATAATAGGCCATATAATATAACATCACGCCAATACCAATAGCAGTTGAGCATCAATGAAATATATTGCAAAAACAGGGGAAAAATTGTTCTAAAATAATGCATTATCTTCGAAGGTATATTTGTAAACATGATATTATACCTTCATAATCATCCACGCGAATGTAGAAAATAACTTTATACACACGCTGACGGATAACCTGATAAGTTAATTATTAACAAAGTTTGAACTCACGTGCAACACCATGTCGTATAGCATGTCTACTACATATTCAACTTCAAGCTTATGTTCAGAGTATTCCGGGAAAAACATCTCATATATTTAACGAACAGCCTTTCAACCTGAACGCTAAATGAAATCACTTAGAACTTTGGTTTTCCTGGAGAAGCAAATTGGATTAAGATTTCAATATGAAACATTTCAAGCAACGCTCAAGCCAGCGATGGAATTATAATTATTGGAAAATATTGAATGTATTACAGATCTAATATCAGCTGGGGAAATTTATGTGGTCAATACACCGAAACCTCTTTATCGTGCCTTCGCAATCAGGGGATGAAAAGGCATAAATTTAATTATGTAATTCTTCTTCTACTCTCTGCCCTTATCCTACTCTAAGTAGGGTCGGCAAAACAGTCTTCTTCTTCCACTCTCCTCTATTAGACGTGAGCTCAGCATGAACTCGCATTTTTTATGTAGTTAATGACCCAATAATACGAGAAATATGATAAAACTGCTAATTTGAAATAAACTTTGGAAATTTTCATGTATACATACTACATTACTTTTGGCGTGTTTTTTTGTGTCATATAATTATTCTATTAACTGTCAGCGCTCATAAAAGGGATAAATTTTAAAGAAGTCATAAAAATTTCTTTCATGCTGGCATAAGTGCGATGATTCATCAAATGATATAATTTAGTTTCTATAACGATTCTTATGGAACTATAATAATTATTTGTTCGATATCATAAATGTTAGTCCGATAGTACATGAGACAGAAAACAAGACAGAGATCAAATTATAGGAGCTGTCGAACGCAGCAAAACGATGCAGAATAAAACACCGACAGAGCTTTGTAGTAAACGGAATTATTTGTTTTTGAGTGTTTTCCTGTTGACACGTTTCCCGTATCAAATTATTGTTTTGTTGAAGAGCTTGTAACGGTCACTACCAAACAATTGTTTTGGTATAGAGCTTTTAACGGTCACTTTTTACCAAAACAATAGAATAACTTGTAACGTCACTACCAAAACAATAGAAAAACTGTCTGGGTTCTGCATGGTGATTGTTTACGTTACGAATTCTACACACAAATCCAAAATTAAAGTAAAGCAATTGATTTTTAGCCTTCCCTATGGATGGAAGAATATAGAGAAATAGACTATAACTAACCATGCTAGCCCAGTGCGGGTTGTTAGGTATTAACAACTGCAGATGCAGCCGGGATCAACGGTTTACCGTGCCTTCCGAAGCACGAAGGAACTGGAGATAGTAAATTTTTGGTCACCCATCCAATGACCGGCCTTAGCTAATTAACGCAATCGCAGGCAAAGCGCGCTATGCCACTGCGCTAGCGAGCTCCTCGAGAACGAAAACTAAATGATGGAAACGGCAAATCAGTTGTAAGAAATTCTCTAATGACAAAATGCGTTTTCTTGGCTAAGCTGTGGTCCGAATTGCTAAGGCTGAAGGTGAAGCTAGCTTAGTTTATCCAGAGTCGAATCTCTCAATCCCTAAATAGTATCGGCGTCTATGCACTCAAACGAGCAGGGAATTCCAGTTTCCACTCTCACGTGGAATCAAATATTCAGATCACAGACCGTCTATTTACAGTATTTCCTGTGTGACTTGAAAACGTGGATTCGTCAAAATCGTTTAGGTTAACAGATAAATTAAATAAAATAAAAATGTCTATATCAACACCACAGCTTACAATTATTATTAATAAGGGATAGAAAAAATACATACATACATAAATCACGCCTATATCCCCGAAGGGGTAGGCAGAGGTGAACTAGCACCCACGTTTCGCCAGTTATGTTAGGTCCCATGTAATAGGTGGCGAGCCTATTGCCATTTATCGGGCCCAAAACACGCTGCTGCCCATTCCTCATCACTGATTTATCCTTAGTCGCCTTGTACGACACCCACGGGAGAGATTTGGGGTGGTGACAATTGTATTCTACTCTGCCGTCACCACACGACTGCACAAGGGTAAAAGAGTTATATAAAAATATAAAGCACTACCCATGATAAATTAAAACTCACCCGGGACTGTCGTACAAGGCGACTAAGGGTAAAAATAGTAATGGAAGTGGGCAGCGTTCCTATTGTACCATCTAGCAATATACAGCGATTTATTATTGTGTGACCTAACCTAATTGACGAATTACCTCTGCCTACCCCTTCGGGAATTCGGGCGTGGTTTAGCATGTATGTAATATAAAAACGTACACTCTGAACACCACCCATGCTAACTTAGTCATATTAAATTAAACCTATTGTGATATCAAATAACAATTTCGTGTTTTTAACAATTTCGTGTTTTTAATAACACAATAGTGTTAACATGGGGAGTACTAATTTCTGTTACGTGTTGCTTAATTCCATCCATGATATAAATGATCTGATCCAGATCCGTCTTAAGATATCGTGAACAAGAAAACTAAGCTTCGCTGCTAATTAAAAGGAAGTTCCTGGTCAGTTGTCACTGAGCAATACTACTTGAACTACTTGAACTCCATGGCTGTGGAAAATACATAAAAATGCATTATTCTATGAAAATCCCGTTATGAAACAATTGTTCCGCTTTACAACACTAGATGGCGCTGACCGTACAACGAATGCGAACCGAATTAAATCACGCTTTCGAATTTTCCTCATTGATTTATTTAAACGATACACCGTCAGTTTTTGTATAGTTAAATATTCAAGTATCGGATGATCGATTGTGTTTTAATGAAACCCACCTTTGGAATTGTGACGAACTGTGGAATAATAATTGTTAATAGTTCGTTAGTTTACCGTATTTTAGTTTTATAACTTTAGTTTTTTTAACACGATCTATATTGCGAACAATACATACTTTAAGACACAAATGTACCAATATTATGCAATAAAGTTTATGATTATGATTATAACTCACTTGGATATATGTTGTAAGTCGTGAACCTTTAAGGATATGCGAATTACCTGCAAATAGAGAGAAATTGTTACAGTAAATTAAATATTATAATTATTGTTAATACAAATAAAATACAGCAATTAGTTTCTGACAAAATGGCCTTGTATTTTTTTCTTTGTGAACTGTCGCAGTCTACGCGCAGTTACCGCTTAAACTCTTTCTCCTCCATTTAGTCACGTTACCTCATTATTTACTTCTTGCTTCTCATAAATCATTTTTTACCATCTACATCCAAGTTCTATCTACATCTTTCTTACACTAAAAATCAATTGTGTCTAGTGGTACATCTGCCTACCAATTGTGAAATTATCTTTAATATTCAAGGAAGTGTTCAACGAACTGTCTGTCAAGTCCCCATCTGTCCCACTTTCCGTCACAAAAGTTAAGGTTTGAAATCGATTTGAGAAGTTTGACAGTTTGTGGCAACTTGACGTGCTGTTCTTTGTACCTAATATGTTGGAAATATTAAAACAAATAAAAATAACACAGAGAGTTTTAAATTATGCCCATATTATACCCGACGGAACTCAAACCTGCGTCTTATATTGCAGTGTTTCGTAAGTATAATATTTATTCGAACATTTTCTCACCTATGTTTCTTCGCTGTACAAGATATATATTTTTTGAATGAAAAAAGCAAGCAAAGCTCTTTGCGTCTTGCAAAAATAGCCCAATTCATAATGTAGCTCATATTTCATCAAATTTATTCATTCCCAAGTCATAACAGGCGCATTATTATTTCAGTATGGTAACATTATCTAGGGGAGTAAAACAAACTTCGTAAACTTTGATAACTGGTGTGAGAACGCGATAACTTAGCATATTGTATGAGGGGTCGTATCCGCTTAGACACATTTCAACCGTAAGGTAAGGGACTGAGGTCGAAATTGGAAATGTAGCGCTCTTAAGCTCGGTCTATTGTCAAGTGGTCCAATTAATAGAGGAAAATTATTGAAGGTAATTTCAAAGTCGTTTGTAATATCTAATTTCGTTTTATGGGCTGTTTAGAACGGCTACGATTTTACTTGATCTCCTGGTTTATACAATGACAACAATATATTACCTTGATAAAATTACGAATTCCACGAGTGTTGTGAGACCTAATTATAGATGTATTGACGGCCGGCCGCCTTGGTCGAATGCTCAGATTGCTGGGTGTTGGCCAAGAGGTCCCGGGTTTGAATCCTGGCAGGGGCAAACTTTGTGATGACCACAGATGTTTTTTTCCGAGTCATGGTTGTGTATATGTTTATGTAGTATATTTTCAACATTTATATACATAAATATATTAAAAATATATCCGTCATCTAGTATACATAACACAAGTGCTTAGGCTACTTACTTTGGGCTAGATGATAGGTGTGAGTGTAATTTTTTTTTATATTTGTTTAAATATAATTCACTTATTTTTGTTATAAATGGGATAATCGTGTAAGAAGGCTAAAGGTAGAAGCAATGAGAAATAGTTTTTCTGTGAACTTCGACTGATTTCCTATTTTTATTCACTAGGATGGCTTATAGATTAATATTATTTATTGTTAAGACATGAAGTTAGTGACATGCCAGCCGTAAAACCTTAGCCAAAATCTTGAGATGTATTGACGTTGTAATCTCAATCACTCTTCTATATTTATTCATCACTAGCACTGTCCGGTGTGATGGATCGTATTTATGAATTAAAAGGGATGGCTCGATGACCTCCGACCGATATGAATGTAAGAGGAAACATGAAGAACAGGGCAGGAAAATAATGGTATTATATTTTATAATAAAATAAATTATTGATGAACGTTATGTGACATTTTATGAAATGCTCAATTAAAATACTACGATTGTAATATTGCATAGTTTATTAAAGAAACATACAATTAAACACTTAAACATAAACATGCAATTAATGCTCAATCAAAATATCTCAAGAGCTTAAGTTAAGCCGTGTGGTGACGGCAGAGTAAGGATAAATCAATGATGAGGAATGGGCAGCAGCGTTCCTCTTATACCACCTAGCAATAGCAATGTACTGCGACTTTTGTGCCCGATAAATGTGATATAGGCGTGATTTATGTATGTATGTATGTAAAAATCTCACTACGATTCTAATAATGCAAAGTTTCTTTAAGTAAACAAATTAAACACAAAAACATAAACAAATACAAAGCCTGTCGCTAAACGAACGGTTAAACACCTCCATAATTAAACTTGGCAATATTAAAACTCTTGAACAGACGTGCCTGGAAAGTCCGGCCGTTGACATTTCAGAAATAATCATAATAAAGGAAACGAATGACCCTCTAGTACAACAATATTTAAGTGTTTAAATCGCAATTGGCTTTAGAATTAAGTGGATGAAAGGTCAAACGAATATTTTTGTTGCTTGAAAAGATTTTTTAGTACTTTTTTCATGCTTTAATTATTTAAACTGATGATGCGGAGTGATGATAACATTTAATGAAGGTAAAAACTTTCTTCACCAGCAATCAAACCATCATTGAAGGACTGATTTTTACTTTGTAGCTTCAAAAACACAATTTCAAATTTTAATGTTGGTGGTCCGTACATACAAAAATCACGCCGATATCCCCGAAGTGGAAGGGAGAGGTGACCTACCACTCACGTTTTGCCAGTTAGATTACGTCCCATGTGATAGGTGGTAAGCCTATTGCCATTTATCAGGCACGGAAATCCCAGTACTTTCCTAGGTGGCATAAGAGCTGCTGCACATTGCTCATTGATGTCTTAACCCTTAGTCACCTTGTAGGACACCCGCGGGTGAGATGAAGGTGGGGACAATTGTATTCAGGATTCAGCTTGAGGATTATTGGTCGGAGCTAGGACAGTCTAAAAGTCACCAATTAGTGTCTAATCTAGGTGTCTAGATCGACACGTAACAAATTAAACCAACAACAAAGGCTTATTGGTACAATTTTTGCGTTCTTCCACTAAAATCAATGAGGCATTTTTCAATTTGTCTCAAGGCTCACGATCAGTATACCAATCGCATTTGTTTCGCTTTACCCTTTCGTGGTTTACGATGTTCAATCTCTGCGCGGGGGAGTCAAATGGAATTCGCTATTAGCTTCCGACATAATACGCTTTATATTCAATAGAATGAAGCTTCGGATCCGATATTCACACCATCGTATTACCTTTATTGTTTCTTACTTGTTGTTTTATCTCATAATATTATACGTGGATCCTTCTGTGGCCCCGGTATTATTTTAGAAATAAAAATTCAAAGAGACATACATTTACATAAATAAATCAGGCATATATTCCCAAAGGGTTAGGCAGTGGTGCATTTATCTACGTTTCGCCTATTAGATTAGGTCCCATGTTGGTGGCGAACCTTTTGCCATTTATCGGGCTTGGAAATCGCAGATGATATAAGAGGAACGCTGCTGCCCATTACTCATCGCTGTCTTAACACTTGGTCGCCTTGTACATCCATCAGACATCCACGCAGAGATTGGGGATGAGGATGAGTAGATGTGCTGTGCAAATATGTGCGGTTTACCACAAAAAATGTGCGAGGAACATAGCTCTCACCATTTCGTGTTCTATACTAGCAGCTATATAAAACACGAAATCGTCATAAGCCTCCCAACATATTTCTAGCAACACATTACTCGCTACACATAAATACTTCGCTCAGTTAATACAATAGGGGCGCGAATCAAACAATACTTAGAAACGTTCTGTTTTCTAAAAATATGACAATAAGATTCACAGTTGCAGGTTTTATCTGGGAGTTGTATCTGTTTTGTTTTTGAGAAGCGACTTGTTTAGTATGTACAGTCACCTTCAAAAGTAGATGACGAAATTTAAGGTTTCAATATACATGACAAATTGACTAGCCAAAATTACCTGACGTACATAACTTTCATTATATGATCGCGATTAGTTTTCAATATAAGATGACTTCACATAGGGCAAATTAAACTGGTTTCTTTTTTTCAGAACTGATGTTTAGTGAGGGTTTCATAATTACCTGATTGTATATATTTAAACTAATACATGACTTTTTAAAATGTTTGCTTACACAATTCGAACCTTCTTCATGAATAGAATTCTGTCAATTACCTATGACAAGTTCCTTGTTTTTATTCATGGACATAATATTAAGGACTGGGCACTGTCACAATAGTGTTATAGTAAAACAAAACATATGTGTACGGCATAAGGATTACTTTGGAAAACAAATTATATCAGAGGAAAAACGAGCCGTGTGAGTTAGCCAGAGTGGATGAATCTGTCCCTTTTTCGTAATTGCCCCGCAACAAAAGTTGACATGACAATTGTCGATAGAAGAGGACAAACAACCCTATTTAAAGGACCAACAACTACATTTCTATACATCTCACTGGCTCGTATTTTCGGCTCTAGTGCTCATGTCCTGTTTTTTATACTACGTCCATGTTTAATACATCGTTTCAATTGTCGTAGCTTTTTAAAATTTTCTAATTTTACTAAAAGAATTAAAATCTCTATCATAAAACAAATCTTAAATTATCATATTGCCTAATTTTTCTCGTGTTGCAATATGCACCGATACATAACGAATCGCGAAAGACATCGAAAGTTGCACCCGTAGCAAATTACTAGTTAATGTGATCAAAAATTTTTTTGACAAATAAGGTGAATTTCCAAAATCAGCTTGACTATCGCCATAAGGTTGAAACTTCTTAATTGATATAATAAGCAAGCCAGGAAAACGAAAATATCAAATATCATGAAAAGTAGTCATGGTCATGGTTTAGAAAAAATGTCTTTTGTTAGGTTAATATGAAGCCCTTACAAATCACCAGTTTTGAAAATTACGAAATCAGTTTTATTTGTTCTATGTATGTATTGTTAAGTCTTATATTGAAAACGAATCGTGATCATGTTATTATGAAAGTTATGCACGTCAGGTAATTTTGGCTAGTAAATGTATCATGTATATTGAAACCTTAAATTTCGTCATCTACTTAAGCTGACTGTACAAAAACCACGCTTCGCTAAGCACTTTTTCACCAAAGCTGTGCTGAGCGAGCCTAGGAAAATGGAGTGATTCTATTGGTTCTCCTCAAACACATTTTTAGCAACACATCCTCGCACAGCTCTGGTGGAAAAGCACCCTAAGGTCGGAAAATATAATATATAAATTTTCCAACATCGTAATTTTTGTGACCTTCTTTTACCAAATTATATTTATAGCAGCGTATACATAAGCCAAATAAAAAGCAATCTAAAACAGATCGCCACAATAATCAATTTTAAATAGCAAACGTCTTAATCGTAACATAGCTTGGGGTTGGAAATTATCAATAAATATTTAATTTTTCAAGATATTGCGTTCGTAAGAGGCGAAAGGGGTCTGTAATTCGCGGAAGTGATAGAATTATTTAAAAGAATCTTTTGGTCTAGACTGAGATGAGATAAGAGTAAACGCATGTGAATATGATTGGAGACGAATGATACTTGATATGGATACTGAAGAAGGGAAGGAGCACAAAATATAGGATATAGGAATGGATTCTGTGTTGAGAAGAATGATGAATTTCATAGAGTGGATGAGAGGATGCCGCCTGACGTGAAATTATTATGAAATATGACATACTATACGCCTACATATGATAACGCCGTGTGGTGACGGCAGAGTAAAATACAATTGTCACCACGCCAAATCTCGCCCGTGGGTGTCGTACAAGGCGACTAAGGATAAATCAATGATGAGGAACGGGCAGCAGCGTTCCTCTTATACCACCTAGCAATAGCAATGTACTGCGACTTTTGTGCCCGATAAATGGCAATAGGCTTGCCACCTATTACATGGGATCTCACATAATTGGCGAAACGTGGGTGCCAGTATCGCATCTGCCTACCCCTTCGGGGATATAGGCGTAATTTATGTATGTATACGCTCACATATCGGAAAAAAATCTGCGCAGTTGGTTGGTTATTAAGCAAAAGTACTTGTTGGTTTTTATAGCGAGGCCTTTGGGATGTTCCTTTCCCATTGCGACGTATTGGAAAAATCATCATCATAACATGGGCAGTAGCGTTCCTCTTATACCACCGTCCTGGCAATGTACTGCGACTTTTGTGCCCGATAAATGGCAATAGGCTCGCCACCTATTACATGGGACTTAACATAATTGGCGAAACGCGGGTGCTAGTTCACCTCTGCCTACCCCTTCGGGGATATAGGCGTGATTTATGTATGTATGTATGTATCATCATAACCAGCCCTTTAATATCCCCACTGCTGAGGCACGGGCCTTACCTATGGATCGAATAAAATAGGGAGATTAGGCATAACCCATCTCGATGGCTCGGTGCGGGTTAGTGGATATAAATTACTACAAATTCAGCCGGGACCAACGGCTTGACATGCCAACGGCTGATTGGAAAACTGAACTAGTACAATACAAACTCTCTGTGCATATTCCTTGATCAATAACATTATACCCAATTAAGATAGCACCATGCTTGATATAACTTTGGCTGTAAGGTAATGTGGCTTTGGCAGACGACAGGCGAACAGCTGTAATATCGCGCTTAATCGAGAATTGGAGTTAGAGAACAATTTTATTGGTAAGTTTGTTAGATGCTGTCAATTTCACTTTGCTCAATGGAGATACTTTTCTCAGGTGTGCCCTAGGGCGTGGGTGACTTAACTACCACATATTTTTACAATATTTATACCCGAAAGATAAGGCAAAAACTCCTTAGCGCAGTGGCATAGCACGCTCGGCCTGCAATAATCGCTAAGGCCGGCAAAATTTACTATCTCATATACCAAATCTATACAATACATACATAAATCACGCCTATATCCCCGGAGGGGTAGGCAGAGGTGAACTAGCACCCACGTTTCGCCAATTATGTTAAGTCCCATGTAATAGGTGGTCGCAGTACACTGCTAGGTAGTATAAGAGTAACGCTGCTGCCCATTCCTCATCACTGATTTAACCTTAGTCGCCTTGTACGACACCCACGGCAGAGATTTGGGGTGGTGACAATTGTATTCTACTCTGCCGTCACCACACGGCTTCTATACAATATATCTATACAATAAAAATCAGTTAAGCCTTTTCATTGGAGTTCAATAGCGAGATTTTTATTTATTAGATAATTTTATTAGTTATCATTTCAAAACATACAGCATTTTCTGTTTTATATTTATTCATCATCAGCTTTTCATCATGATTGATTGATTTTACAGCGATCAAATTACCAACACACTTTCGGAGTTTTTTAACACACCATGCTGGATGTGTCGTGTGATTTATCATCTACAGAAACACATTAATCATTGCTGTGATATCGACTTACGGGTCATAAGCTGTTTGAAATTTAGATGTGACCTTAAATGGAAAGTTAATACTTACAATAGTATTTTAGTAAGTGAGTAATTTAGATCGGACAGTTTAATATAGTATTATTTCTATCACCCCCAAGTGTGTTTTGTCATCATACAATAGTAGATTATTCAACAAAGTACTGCATAGACTCTAGGGTCTGCAATTCTGCATTCAATATCTAAACCTAGATGCTTATAAGTGTAAATTAAAATGTTATATTTGTGTATAAATCTATACTAATATTATAAAGCTGAAGAGTTTGTTTGTTTGTTTGTTTGTTTGTTTGGTTAGTTGAACGCGATAATCTCAGGAACTAAAGACTCAAATTTATTCACATAATTAGATCAGTGACAGTGGCGTAATCTAGTTTTGACATTCGTTCATCTATTGCCAAAAACGGAAGCCAATAAAAACTTCCATTTCCGGCCGATTGGGGTGGTGTTTATGTTGCCATACAATAGAGACGGCAGAAGCAGCCCGAACGTTCAATCCAAAAATTTGCTACTCATATCTATTAGTTTCGTTCTATTGATTATTAGAACTTGTCTTTTGTAGTCATGTATTGGTCCCTTTAGCACAAAAAAACTTTGTAAGTTTTCTCTTTTCAACAGCTGGTTAGTTCCTAAACTTTTGTACTACAAACGTTTGTGGTTTTGTGTATGTTTTATGTATTGTGACGAGTTTTTCCATTGTATCATACATACCTTTCGGAATCTTGATTAGTTGCGCTAATTTTTAAGAAAACTTGCCACTAGTGACCATACTTAGTGACATATAGAGTTAAAACACAGAGTAGCTCAGTGTTTTTAAAATAAAATATATGGATTTGGATACCATAATTACTTAGTAATACCAACAGGATTTCTTATTCTTAGATTGGATATCATCTCCTATCACACAAACTGTGGCAGTGTGGGTGTTTAATCACATCAGCAGTACCCTTGCATCTGTATTATGTATGCATGTAGACCAGACGCAATTCTAGTCACAATGACTTGAGTGTCAATGGATGAAGTTAGATTATAGGCCCAGATTCGCATCCATTACCGACCAGAACATTCTCTGTTCCTGGAATGCGGGGAGGGTCTTGATCAAAGGATCCCGTCGGCTTCTCCTTTAAAATTTAAATAGGTCACTAACTATTCATCTTGCTTCACATGTCGGATTATTAAGTACTTACTTGAAAAAGATATTGTAAAGATTAACTATTCATCCTAAAGATCACCAAAAGACTATACGTACATAAATCACGCCTATATCCCCGAAGGGGTAGGCAGAGGTGAGCTAGCACCCACGTTTCGCCAAATATGTCAGGTCCCATGTAATAGTATAGGTCCCATGTAGGTGGCGAGTTTATTGCCATTTATCGGGCACAAAAGTCGCAGTACATTGCTAGGTGGTATAAGAAGAACGCTGCTGCCCATTCCTCATCACTGATTGATTTATCCTTAGTCGCCTTGTACGACACCCACGGGAGAGATTTGCGTTGGTGACAATTGTATTCTACTCTGCCGTCACCACACGGCCAAAAGACTATAATTATAAGTAATTGAAAAAAAACCATCATGTGGTGATGGCAGAGAAGAATACAATGTCACCACCCCAGCCTTGCCTGTGGGTGTCGTACAAGGCGACTAAGGTTAAGACAATGAGTAATGGGCAGCAGCGTTCCTCTTCTACCACCAAGCTATATACTGCAAATTATGTGCCCGACAGATAGCAATAGGCTCGCAACTTGCCTCGTGGGTCTTAATTCACCTATGTCTACAGGCTACACCTTAGGGGAGAACGGCGTGATTAATGTAGGTATGGAAAAAACCTCCTGAAAACTATCATAGCAATGTTTCAGGAGTACTTATTTGCCTATAAATTGTCGCTGCGATATACGGCATCATGCTAAGATCAGTAAAAGCATTTACTTTTGGTTTCGCAGTGTATTAGTGAACTCTTATAACGAGAACGAAACATTTCCTTTTTCTTTTCTAAATTCCGAAATACCAAATATATTTAAAAAATACATTGCTAAATACTTTGGCATTAGGTGTGTAGCGCCAAAGCCGGCTTGAATGTTAAAAAAGCATTTTAAAATTCGCTTACACTAGCGTTGTAAGCCGACCTGTCGATGGTACTTGCTTTATTTTTATATTACTTTTTAACGAAGCTTGGACCCTGAGTGGGAATGGTCCAGTTCCCATGAGAAACTCCCCTTGTTATTATCTATTGTGCGGCCAGCACATCCTGTCACCCTACTTTGAACATTATAATTATACACTCTGAACCCTTGCAGCAAGGTTTATTTTTATATTGACATGGTGGTAGACCTATAGGTCACTTGGGAATGAGACGTGTTGTTGAACAATTCCTACGACGTTGCAGAAGATTTTGCCAATGGTGAGTCGTTCAAAGATCAAAGAAGTGTTCTGTTCAAAGAAACACTTTTCTTTGATCTTTGGTTATATTTGTGTATTATTTTCATATTTATTAAAGTGAATATCAATTGCTCATTGCTTATGAAATCAATTAAATACAGAAAGTAATGCCTGTATGTCTGCGCTGTACGTTTCCTCTTCCACCAATGTCGGTCAGACACCTTCTCGCCATCACCTCGAAAAGTAATGGAAAGAACCATGTAGAGACCGAAGAATGGAATGACTGATTAGGATAACAACATTGCAATTTATACTGTTAATGGTTTTGGCTTAGGTTTTACAACCGGCCTTACACAAACCCTCTTCGGTCCCCTGTGCTGACCGTTAAAAATTTAGAAGCAAAGATTAAAAAAAGAAAAACCTTGCAAGTGTAAGTCGGACTCGCGTAGGAGAAAGGTTCCGTACCATTATCTATTAAAAATCACCATTGATGCATGGGAACCCCTTCAATATTTATTTAATTCTGTTTATTAGTATTTTTTGTTATAGCGGCAACAGAAATACATCATCTGTGGTAATTTCAACTGTCTTATTATCACGGTTCATTAGATAGAGCCAGGGCCACAGACGGACGCTCGAACCGACAGCGGAATCTTAGTAATAGGGTCCCGTTTTACCCTTTGCATACAGAACCCTAAAAATATACCACAAAATTATATCTAATATCCGTGCCTACTGGAGCTGAAGATAATCCATAACCGTTTCGTTTCATTGTTCCCAACTTGACATTTATTAATTGACAGTTTATTTCGCGTTCCTAGGCGGCGTTTCGTTGGCGAAGTAATTGATATTATTTGAATTCGGCACACAACTGCCCACGAACTCTCACTGTCAACTGAGCAATTATTTGCTACCCTTTATTGTGCATATTTCCAAGCGATTAAGATTAATAGTAGCTTTTGACCTAAAGCAATTTAGGGAGCTTTATTGAAGTCAAACGAAACGAAAATTTTTATTTAATTGCTCGTAATATTTTTGACTTTTTACATTTAACTGTTCAAAATTGGATAGGTAGGTAATGCTTTTTAGGAAAATTGATCCATGGAGGGTATTTAAAGAAAGATCAAAGATGATCTGGAAGAATTATCCACGATTCAACTGATTTTGCAGAATCAGTAGCGTGAAGGTGATACTTAAGAATCATCACCAGCTCTTTAATGTTCCCACTGCTAGGGTATAGGCCTTCACTATGGATGGAAGAATATAGGGAAAATGGGTGAACTGCGTGGACGGTTATGTCATCAAACAGTTTGAATTAGTGGGTGTTAACTACTGCACACACAGCTGGGACGACCGGCTTAACGTGCCTTCCGAACCACGTAGGAATTCAAGATAACTAACTAATAATTTTTGGCCATCCATCCATGACGGCCGTAGCTACACTGCTTAGTTTACGTGATCGAGTTTTAATAAACTGTTTTCCGAAAACAAGCATTCCGGCATATGATTTATGGCAAATAGTTATGTTTTAATCAGAAAAATATCATCCTAAAGTCAATTTACAAAAAAGCTCACTTTACCACATACACAAGATTAAATAGCCGTGTGGTGACGGCAGAGTAGAATACAATTGTCACCACCCCAAATCTCTCCCGTGGGTGTCGTACAAGGCGACTAAGGATAAATCAGTGATGAGGAATGGGCAACAGCGTTCCTCTTATACCACATAGCAATGTACTGCGACACTTTTGTGCCCGATATATGGCAGGCTCGACACCTATTACATGGGACCTAACATGATTGGCGAAATTTATGTAGTATATGTATTTATTTGTAGTGTATGTATTTATGTAGTACAACATTAAATAAAAGCCACAATCCCTTATCTCCCACGCGGGTGTTGTACAAGTGACTAATGCCCGTTTTCACCAACGATTCTTAGCATTAACGACCCATTATCCAAGTGTATCTACACTATAACTGTATCGAATGGAGAATAAAATAATTCATAGTGCCTTTAATAAGTGACAATTGATACCATATCATTTGAAACAGCACTGAGTTCCACGGACCTTTAAGTGTTAGGTGTTGAAACTTACGGATTCGCACTTATTTTATTTTAATAGAAATTTAATTACTTTTTGAAATTTATATAGATTTAAATTACCTTTTCGATTTTTAATTTTAACATTATATAAATGTTAGAAAAATTAGTACAAAGATTTTTGGTGGTTAGAAAAAGAATTTCTGGTGAAGCGTAAAGGTTAGAAGAATTTCGGCAAGTTAATTAGTGTCTTGGGTGGCCGAGCGGTCAGGCACCTGCCCGGATAGCGGCGGACGCGGGTTCGATTCCCGCCTCAAGATCATAATTTTTCGAAATTCTTTTTCTAACCACCAAAAATATTTGTATTAAATTACCTTTTCAAATTTATTTTGAATTATTTTGAATTTCATTAAAATCTATATCTAAAACACGGCAAGAATAGCGACTAGTTTTGAATTGTAATTTTTGGACATTAAGTACTCATCAACGCTAATTGTCGTTTCTGAGTGCGGCAGGTAATGTAGAAAGATACCGATACCTTTTGGAAGTTAATTTATGAGATTAAGGCCATTCCTAGCTACAAGTATCCCATCAACAGGAATGCTATTATGGCGCGCAAACACCTTAATTTTACGAAAGCTACTTAAAAAAAGGAAAAATATTAAATTTTTCGCGAAAATGAAACAAGATCACCGGGACTAAAGAGCTAGAATCGCTTGAAGCTTACAAGTCCCAGTCTAGAAATGAGAAAACATTTTTAAAGTAACCTCCCTTGCCGCTAGTGTGAGGACAGTACATACATAATTCACGCCTATATCCCCAAAGGGGTAGGCAGAGGTGAACTAGCACCCACATTTCGCCAATTATGTTAGGTCCCATGTAATGGTGGCGAGCCTATTGCCATTTATCGGGCACAAAAGTCGCAGTACTTTGCTGGATGGTGAGGAACGCTGCTGCCCATTCCTCATTTATCATTACTGATTTATCCTTAGTCGCCTTGTACGAGACACCCGCGGGAGAGATTTGGGGTGGTGACAATTGTATTCTACTCTGCCGTCACCACACGTCCCGTACAGTCATAATATTAGGGTGGCAACTAAACAGTAAATACAACTAAACGCAACTAAACGGAGGAGCTCGCTAGCGCAGTGGCATAGCGCGCTTGGCCTGCGATTGCGTAAACTAAGCAAGTTCGCTAAGGCCGGTCATTGGATGGGTGACCAAAAATTTATTGTCTCGAGTTCCTCCGTGACTCGAAAGGCACGTTAAGCCGTTGGTCCCGGCTGTATCTGCAGTCGTTAATACGAAGATGATGATGAAGAACTAAACGGTGTTTTGTTTTAATTAAAACCGGTATTAAAAGTCGCTATGGACGTGGGCTCGAAGGGTGCAAATAAAGTTACACAAATAAATCGCTCCCGTGCAAGCATTTATTTGCACTGACTGCTTTATGCCAATTAATAACTTACTCCCGTATTTTGAGCTGCTGTTTTACAATGGACACTAATAGTTGCATTTGGCTTCTGTGCTATTTTTGCGAACATCATTTTTAAATTGCTTCCTACATTAAAATTTGAAGGAGTTCCGATGTCGAAGGCGCACTGGCTTGTGCGCTCGGTCTGCGATTGCGTATACTAAGCAATGTAAGCTAAGGCCGTGTGTTGGATGGGTGAACAAAAATTATCTCGAGACGGCGCAGAGGTGAATACAATTGTCACTACCCGCGGGTGTCGTACAAGGTGACTAAGGGTTAAGAAAGCGATAAATAACGTGCCCGATAGATAGCAACAGACTCGCCACCTATTCACCTACCCCTTTGGGGATAAATAGCCCTGAATTATCTACGTATGTAAAATTTCTTAAAGGTTAATATAGATCTCCAAATCTTTGGTTTGCGAACAGAATTAAATTAATATAAGTGAACGTAAAATTTTTCCCACTTGGCGTCTTCAAACTTTTTTCAGATAGGTACGTCTAGTGCGACTGGTTCCACAATCCGTTTAATAAAAAAAAGTCTCAGTTTCCAAGCCGCCCATTGAGTTCAAGATCTGGAGGTCTACTCTGAAACTCGGAACGATTAACTCACATCTATCCGTCTTTCTCACGCCACTGCGTGTTAAAATAAGAGCGACAAAGACGCAAAGACTCGATCGAACGAAATAAACTTCCAGAGTAGCGCCTCTGTTATTGGCTCAATAGAATCCACCTGTACTCAGCGGGCCAATCCTGATAATGGGAATGCTCGGAGCTTATTATGAAATGAGAGACGAATGGAATCGAACAAGTCAAGTCATTGAGAATAAAAATTGCTCAAGAAGACTTTGATATTTCTTACCATTGATATGAACTTTCTGCTTAGATTGGGGGAACTTGTAGATCTCTTTTCAGAGGGCCTGGCCACCAGGCAAGCGATAGCAATTTCATTTACATACATATATAAATCACGCCCATAGTAGGCAGAGGTGAACTAGCACCCACGTTTCGCCAATTATGTTAGGTCCCATGTAACAGGTGGCGAGCCTATTGCCATATTTCGGGCACATAAATCGCAGTACAAATTTATATTGCTAGGTGGTATGAGAGAAATGCTGCTGCCCATTACTCATTGCTGTCTTTACCCTTAGTCGCCTTGTACGACACCCACGGGAGAGATGGGGGTGGTGACATTTGTATTCTGCTCTGCCGTCAACACACGGCCTATATCCCTATATCTAGAGGCTATATCCCCGAAGGGGTATGCAGAGGCGAACTAGCACCCACGTTTCGCCAATTATGTTAGGTCCCATGTAACAGGTGGCGAGCCTATTGCAATATTTCGGGCACATAAATCGCAGTACAAATTTATATTGCTAGGTGGTATGAGAGAAATGCTGCTGCCCATTACTCATTGCTGTCTTTACCCTTAGTCGCCTTGTACGACACCCACGGGAGAGATGGGAGTGGTGACATTTGTATTCTGCTCTGCCGTCAACACACGGCCTATATCCCTATATCTAGAGGCTATATCCCCGAAGGGGTATGCAGAGGCGAACTAGCACCCACGTTTCGCCAATTATGTTAGGTCCCATGTAATAGGTGGCGAGCCTATTGCCAATTTAATTTAATAGCAACAAAACAAAAAGCGTATTGAAAAAAAAAACATACGGGTACGAATTCCGTTAAACCGAAAACCTCCTCCGTTTTTTCCTCGGTTAAAAATGACTATTTAATTTTTGACAACGACACTTACATTGAGCTCAAGAAGAGCTCGCTAGCGCCGGGGCTCAGTGCGCTTGGCCTGCGTTTGCGTTACTGAGCAATCTTCGCTAAGGCCAGTCATTGGGTGGGTGACCAAAAGTTTATTATCTTGAGTTCCTCAGTGCTTCGGAAGGCACGTTAAGCCGTTGATATCGGCTGCATCTGCAGTCGTTAATACCCACCAAACCGCACTGAGCCAGCGTGGTGGGTTATGGCCTAATCTCCCTTTATTCTTTCATCCATAGGGAAGGCCCGTGCCCCAGCAATAGGGGTAATAAAAAGGGCTGGTGATGATGATGATGATGACACTTACATTTGGCACGACTGTAGCCGTGTTTTTTTCCCTGTAATACGTCAGTTTCATACATCAGTATACTATTCTTTCAAATAAAATAGCCATTTTTCTATTAGGGGCTGACTGGCTACCGAATCCTTAAAGAAATATTAAGCCACTTTTCCCAATGGTACATCAGGTTTTGCAATAAGCTTGAGTCTTATTGTAAAACTTCTTAAACTATTCCAGTGTTAAAGTTATGAGTTCAAATATTCCACTTTTAAAGGTTGAGTTGAAATATGAGCTCATTCTGTTTCATGAGCCAACTTTCGTGTAGTATAATTTTCTTACAACGATTGCGACTAATGAGCAATCCGTCTAATGAAAAAACACATACATAAATCACGATTATATTCCCGAGGGGATAGGCAGGGGTGAATTAACACCCACTTTTTTAGCCAATTAAGTTACGTGCCATGTAATAGGGGCGAGCGTATTGCCATCTATCTGGCACGTAATCAGCAGTATAGTACTTGATTTTACCTATAAGATAAACGTTGCTGCCCATTCCTGCTTAGCTGTTTCAGCCCTTAGTCGCCTTATACACCACCCGCGGGACAGATTGGAGGTGGTGACAATTGTATTCTGCTCAGCCGTCACAACCCGGTATGACTAGTATATTTTTAACTGTCATTAGCTTTTTGTATACCTGAAATCTTTTCAGCGAGGACATAACTTCGAAGCTTAAAGATTCATAAGTGTATTCCAAAAGAATTCATCTGAATAAATAATGTTGAAGACGGCGTACCCGCTCTAAGTTACTTTTAATAAAAATCCTCCGCCAATTCCAAGTTCGTGCGCTCATCCACTTCGAAGTATTGATCACCCCAGAATATTACATTTCTTTTGTATTTTGATATTTAATATACAAGCCGCGGATACTCCAGAGCCAATAAGAGGTCGTAATTGTGATTTTTATTAAATTCTTAACCTCCTTTCACTACGCGGAGGCACTTACGGACGCTCTTTATTTGTGTTTGCGAACTACTCCATGGTTGCATTATTTACAGGTTGGGTAGGCGAAGGGAAGCGGTGGAGTGGTGTTCTGAATAAAATTTCACCCTTTCGACACTTTTGAGTTGAGTGAAAATGGAAATTTCCCGTAGGGTCAATGTCGTGTGATTCGTATTTTTTTAGTAGAATTCTGCGACCGTGATTTTGAATAATTTTTTGTTCCTAGAATGTTCTCTTGTATTTGCACGAGCACTACACATTTGAAATCAAACCACTTTTACGGATTAGACTGGCCTATATTTAAGTGTTTGGCATTTCTATTTTCGATCACTTTACAGCGGCCGTGGTCACGGGGTGACTTTGTTTTATTTCAAATTGTATTCCTCTCACCTAACCTAAAAAACCTAAAATTGTATTCTACTCTGACGTCACCAGAAAATAGTTTCATAATTCAGTACATAAAACCTATTTTGCTTTATTATGTAGCTATGTAATACTTTAATACTAGACGTCAAAACTGTGAGATGAAAAATTATATTAATTTATTAAATAGAGCAATTACACTAACTGCCGCACTCAGAGACGTCGAATAACGTCAAATAGTAATAAATAGTTAAATCGGTTATAAGCAGATATTAGATATAATATGACCTGAAGTAAAGGCTCTAAATGTTGTTTCTTCTATTTTACAGGTGAGGGAATTTGTGTTTGTGTTTGTTATAATCGTATTACATATTTATATAAGGTAAATATATCTGTAAATATAGCCGTGTGGTGACGGCAGAGTAGAATACAATTGTCACCACCCCAAAACTCTCCCGTGGGTGTCGTACAAGGCGACTAAGGATAAAACAGTGATGAGGAATGGGCCGCAGCGTTCCTGTTATACCTACCACCCAGCAATATACTGCGACTTTTGTGCCCGATAAATGGCAATAGGCTCGCCACCTATTACATGGAACCTGACATAATTGGCGAAACGTGGGTGCTAGTTCACCTCTGCCTACCCCTTCGGGGATGTAGGCGTGATTTATGTATGTATGTAAATATATCTGTATTTAAATCAATCTTTTATCTTATAGAGAATCGTAATTTCGCCATTTCATAATTATACACGGTCACCTCACCACCACCAACGTAAAGTTATTCGAATTCAAAAAGAAAACCTTGTATCTACCTGGATAACATTCGACAAACATTATTTTGGCACTCCGTTCCTCACAAGACTTTCTCTTGGGCCTGAGAAACAAAGAGAATCGCCCATTTCCCCCCACGTAAGTACTTCCCGGGAGCTCCATGAATGCATTCAGCTTTACTGGGCTACTAAGGATATAGGCCTCATCTAATGGGCCTAAATGCTTCCCGTCACTTAGGCTCGCTCCAGACGACTGTTACGTCATGGCGTAATCGCTCAGTCATACTATTATGGCAGTATAAGCCTACATGATTGAGTTGTGTTCGAAATTAATGACTTATTTTATCAGAAAGAAATTCGAAAATTATTTTCCTGATGCGGGAATCGAAGCCGCTAATGGTACAGTGCATTAGAAAGCCGCCCGAGTTGCGGACGACGTGAGTTCGATTACCGCATTTGGACAAAAATTTCCCGAATTTTTCTGACCTCTTTTCTTAGTTATAATTTTTCTAAAATTGAATACATACCTACACCCACCACACTCACGATTCGCCATCACTGTTTTACAATTAATAGTATCAAAATGTTGACTATTTGGTAATTAAAATAGTCATTATACGAAACGAAATTATAACTCAAACTGCAAGCTGGGGTAGAAAATACCCCAATTAACTTGCTCGATGAACTGACTTTTTAGTATATTGAGTATCCATTATAAAGTGATTATAGATAATTTAACACACACACACACACACACACAGTAGTTAATTTTTTCTGCCACTTTTCTTGTTTTGTCTTCTCCGAATGTCTTTTTAAACTATTTTGTACGTATGTACGTAATATTTTTGAAACTCTGATAGCATCTTGAATATGAATAATAAATTTATTTTGTTTCTGATACATCCTTAAAGCACACCTATTTGGAGTGGAGGTATAATATCAAATACATTAATTTCACCAATTATGTTAGGTCCCATGTATTAGAGGCCGGGCCTATTGCCATCTGTCAGGCACTTCGTCTCCCAGAATACGGGCTGACCTAAGCCACTCAGCCAACCAGGTTAACGTACTGATACAATTATTCGAAATATTCTGTATATAAATTTTAGTAGCATGTAAACGTAATTTGACTAACGGTTGAATTCAATATTATAACTCACTACTAAGCAAGAGTTTATAATGCAGCTGGCTGTTCCTACACAGTTTGAATAATGCAAGTTCCTTGTAGTTTCAATGATAGAACTGGGTTCCTGAAGATCTCGAAGAGATAGCACACATATATATCTTTTCTCATGTGTGTGTACATGCTTCCACACAACTTTTCATGTGGCTTTTAGTTTTTCCACATCGTGCAACAAATTCGTAAGTAATAAGATGTCGTGGAATGTGTGCGTAGTGCATGTGTAGTACTATGTGTGTGTGTTTGTGCACTACAGGACTTAACTGAGAAATATTTTTCCCGTAATTGTACTATAATATGATTGTGAATAAACTATTAAATTACATTGCCGTGTGGCAATTGCCTCGCCCCCTATTACATGGCACCTCACATAAGGTGGCGAAACGTGGGTGTTATTCACCTCTGCCTACACTTTCGGGGATAAAGGCCTGATTTATGTATGTATGTCCTGCTATGATCGTAGCAAATTGAAAATAGTTATATCTGCCTATACCTAACGGACATAGGCGTCATTATACGTATGCAAGTTAAATAATTTCACAATTTACATACATACATACATAAATCACGCCTATATCCCCGAAGGGGTAGGCAGAGGTGAACTAGCACCCACATTTCGCCAATTATGTTAGGTCCCATGTAATAGGTGGCGAGCCTATTGCCATATATCGGGCACAAAAGTGTCGCAGTACATTGCTAGGTGGTATAAGAGGAACGCTGCTGCCCATCCCTCATCACTGATTTATCCCTAGTCGCCTTGTACGACACCCACGGGAGAGATTTGGGGTGGTGACAATTGTATTCTACTCTGCCGTCACCACACGGCACATTTCACAATTTTATATACCTAATTTAATTTCGCTTAGTGACGCAGATGCTTAGCGCACTGAGCTCGGCCTGCGATTACGTAAGGTAATAATTGCTAAGAATAGGAGACCAAAAATATATTATCTTGAGTTCCTCTGTGTTTCGGAAGCCACGTTAAGTCGTGGGTCCAGGCTGCATCTAGGCGTTAAAAATTGCCCATTCAGCCAGCGGGGTGCGGTATGTCTCATTGTCATATTCATTTATTCACTATAAATTATTATTCCCAAATAGATGGGAGAAGAACGGCGAAATATACAGGTTATTTGTATGAAAGTCAGAGATGAATCCGAGTCTCTTTACGTTATAAAATTATAATTAATTGAATGTTTGAATTTTTTTAACTAATAACCGATAACAGGTATTATGCATTTTTTGTGTCATTTAAATTAATTGTTCTGGTGCAATAATAATAAACGAAATAATCAAACAATATCAGATACTTGTGTTGTCAATTATTTATAAGTATACTCTATTGCATTGCTAAGCAAAATTAATCAATACCGTCGTACTTAATTCATTATTAAATGTAGAAACAACCAGTAATTATCGTTATTTCGAACTAATTAAAATATTTAACGTGATCAGTAAAGCGTTAAGTGGTGCCATGGCGCCGTTAGCCTCAAACACAATCTATTTGCTTAGCACAAGCATTTAGAAGGTTTCGCGTGTGACGAACTAAAACAATAGGAGATCGAATTTCTTTTAATTCACTTTCGCTCGTTCTTTTTATTTATATTATGTAATAAAAACTTATATTTACAACCGTTTTTATGCATACTTACATACATCATTTATGACAGTTTATCTCCGAAGGGATAGTCAGAGGATAACTAACATCAATATTTCGGTAGCTAACAGTACGTCTTTAAGTTCTATGTCATGTCTTTAGTTACGTCTTATGTCACATATTTTATACAAGGTATAATTTATTAGTACCTATTATTAAAAAAGAAACAAAGAGACTTCGTAACCGTTTCTAATTTTTATAAAATTAATTTTAATTTATTATTTATTAAATTACGCCAATTCCAATTTTGATTAAGATTTTTTTCCACGACCAATTTCAATTGCAGTCAAGTTAATTACTAGATTGCACTAAATATTAGTGCAATGTGCCTGTCAAAAAGGTTCCAATAAACGTTTGTGTTTTATACCTGAAGTAGATGTATGTTTCCTCATGTTGGATCCGCCGCAGGCTCAGGACACGGAGACCATCAGCTGCTCGACTCGAACACACTCACTGCACAACACCTGTCTTTAAATAACAATACACTATTTAAATACTGCAAAAGAAATAAAATTAGTGAAACCGAACAAGGGCTCGCTGCAACAAAAACAATTCTGTTAACAAACAAAACACTCAAAACATCATTCGAAATACGCGCGGACTGTGCACGTGCTTTTGCGTGTTGGAACAAACGCGGTAAAGGACCGTGTCGTAGGCGGTCTGCTGTGGTTCTGGGCGGGCGGAAAGGCTGGAAGGCGGCTTGGGCGGCGGCGCAGCGCGGCCGCCCAAGGCGCGCCCGATACCAGGCACACATCACCCGACAGGAGCTCTAATCCACGTGCGTCGCGACGCTCCGCGCATGCTCCGGGAAAGCTCTGGGAAAGCAACCGGAGCGAAAGGGACGGCTATACGCCAAAAATAAGCGCGCGATAGAGAAAAGGGGGGAATGCTAAATCGGGACGCGCCAAGCAGTCTGAAAAGTTGGATGGCAACGCGTATAGGCGCGTGCTGCTGTGCTTAAGTACGCGCAGAGATAACCATTAATAACATTATGGTAATTTTTCATATTTCTATCTGTTCGAAACAAATCGGCCATAAATAAGTACTTCAGCTGTTCAGGTCACACAATGATTAATAAATAATAACAAAGACTTGAATAGAAATGAATTAAAAGTTCGATAATTTACACAGGCATTGTCTATAAACGCTTCAATGGATAAATGTATACCTAACAAACATCACTTAAAACCGAAGAAAGCTCACACTGCAATTAAGCTCTGTTAGCATTAATAAATGTATCTAATAACCGACATAAGTTTTGTTAACATCGCCGAAATTAATTACCGTCACCACAAATAATTATGTGGCTCGGCGTTTAATTAATTATTTACTCCGTCACGCACATTTTGGTAGACGGCCTCCTCTTAGCAACGGGCTCAATCGCACAGGTGGCTACATTAGCATTGTTAGGATACTCCCTCCCTCTTCCTGCTGCCCTAGTACATCTAACCTTATTCCTGAAGTTTCAAGGAAAACCCTTCGCTGGGAAACTGAAATTTTCTAATGCAAAATAAATAAGCGTCTGAAACAAACTGTGTTTCACAGTTAAAGAAATAAAATAAACACTCTTTCAAAATGTGAATCATTTGGAATTCTTCGTCAAATATTATGATAAATTTTTTAAAATCATGAATATTTTATAAATTTGATTGACGTATCAAATTTTAATTATATACTATCGATCCCTTTACAAAAGATACGCCTAGCCTACAATACAATGACACTGTAAAATCAATTCTCGTTATTCATAAATAGGTAGGTAGAGATATCTACCTAACTACCTATTGAACAATTTCCATCCAAATCTTCCCTGCTCTCCATTCAGAAATCAGTGTCAATCTGACACGTGATGACAGTGACGGGCATACGTCCGTTACGTCACAGAAGTCAACTTCTTGGCCCCGAAGTACCAGGCAGTCAGAGCTCGCAAGGAGCTTACCGCAGTACTGCGCGCGCAGGTGAAAATAGAACAGCCCCCTCCCCCACGCGGCACTGACTACAGAAATAGCGCTCCTATAACGGACTGTTTTAGTAGCTCCATCTATTGTGATTCGAGCATTCTATTTTTAAATTTGACACTGAGACTTTCACGTGGCGTCCGATAGAATGAGTTACTGTGCTTTTTGTGACTAATAACTTTTTCATCCCGCCATCTCGGAAAAAGCGTTTTTGCTCTTCGATATCTGAGTGCAAAAGCCGTTTTTATCCTCTAGAGGTTAAAGTAAATTTGAATTTAGAACATCGTGTGCAATGAGTTTGTGAATTCAAAACATCATTATACATAATATATTTATTTCTACCTCCATGGTGCCGAAATTGTCATGCAACCTATTTTAATTTGTTAAAAACTCAGACTCGGAACCTTCTTGGTGTACTTTTTTTGTAATTTGCTTTGCGCGCGCCATTTTATTTTCACGTCACAAATTTGTTAAAACCTAGGAGTTCCGTGACGGTCAAGTTCAATGAGAACTACTATTACTGTTTACTTTATAACTCAATGCGGTCAATCAGCTTGGCGTCAATCTTGCTTTAAACATTTTGATCGTCTACAACGCTTGCTGGATGCTTGAGTCAAGCATTTAAAAGCTTTTTAGGTCTGTTTGATTTGTTTACGCTAGCAACGGAACAAAAACATACAGAAAATCAACGTGCTTGACTCAAGCTGATTGACCGTCACGGAACTCCATTAGGGACGGTAATTTTTATTAGGGACTTACAGGTGTGTCTGGATGAATGTTGCGCGTGTGGCTGGGTGGATGGGTGGCTGTTGGAGGTGTGTCTGGGTGAATGGGTGTTTTGAGGGTGTGTCTAGGTGAATGGGTGTTTTGTTGGTGTGTCTGGGTGAATGGGTTTTTGTGGGTGTGTCTGAATGGATGGGTGAGTATTGTGGGTGTTTCTGGGTGATTGGGTTTTTTTTGGTGTGATTAGGTGTTTTGTGGGTGTTTCTGGGTGATTGAGTGTTTTTTGGGTGTGATTGGGTGTTTTGTAGGTGTTTCTGGGTGAATGGGTGTTTTGTGGGTGTTTCTGGGTTAATCGGTGTTTTGTGGGTGTTTCTGGGTGAATGGGTTTTTCTGGGTGAATGGCTGTTTTGTGGGTGTTTCAGGGTGAATGGGTGTTTTGTGGGTGTTTCTGGGTGAATGGGTGTTTTGTTAGTATTTCTGGGTGAATGGGTGTTTTGTGGGGTTTTCTGGGTGAATGGGTGTTTTGTGGGTGTTTCTGGGTGAATGGGTGTTTTTTGGGTGTGTCTGAGTGGATGGGTGTGAATGTTGTGGGTGTTTCTGGGTGGGTGTTGAGAGTGTGTTTGGGTTAATTAATGGGAGGGTGTTGTGGAAGTTTCTGGGTGGGTGTTGAGAGTGTGTTTGGGTTAATGGGAGGGTGTTGTGGAAGTTTCTGGGTGAAAACAGAAACTGTTGTGATTGTATTTTTTTTTTGTATTTTGCAATTTCCTCGTTGGGGGGGATGAAAAGTTACGTGTTGCACTCGAGTGCAAAGATTTTTCACCTTGTGCTCTTTCGATTGCCTCGCTATCGCTCAGGATTCTAATTTTTGAATCACTCGCTACGCTCGTGATTCAATTTTAGAATCCTTCGCTAGCTCGGTCATCAAAATTGAGCACGCGGTTAAAAAACAACTTTGCACTCACGTACAACAAATAACTATTATTTTTAGGAAGAATGAAATAATAGTAGATTTTCCATCAAGCGCACAAAACGAATCATTTTTATCCGAGACTTTTAGCAGCCCGAGCCGAAGGCGAAGGCTGATAGTAATGTCGAGGATAAAAATGGTTTTTTAGACGAGTTAGTTTTTCACTTCGATTGCGAGGATATAAAATAGTAGTTTATCATTACATTTCATAAAATTCAAACTAAAATTAGTACAGTTTTGAATACTGAAGGAAATGTTTTTCCATTGATATTAGGTTTGGGCTGCAGACCTATACAGCCAAGTGTTAAATTAATTTTGTAATAATAATTTTCTTAAATTAATTTAATAACCTACCATACCTACTTGAATTAAAATTTTAATATATTTTATGTCTTAAAAACACATTAGGCAAATTAATTTAAGTAAATATTATAAAATAACAAATTCTATCTCTGAATTTCTTAGTGTATTTAGGCTGCATGGCTTATTTTCTTTGCGTTAATAAGGACACATTTATGAGTAGATACGTTAATGCTCTAGAGCACAAAATTCGATTTTGTGCAGCCTATATCCTGCACAAATAAGCACTTTCCGAGCATGAGAAGTGAAATTTTTTTTTATGGAAACCACCATTCACTTTACCTCCATGGACTTGGTTATCGCATTGCATTAAAAAATACCGGACGACGGCAGAGTAGAAATCAATTTTCACCACCCCCAATCTGTTCTGCGGGTGTCCTACAAGGCGACAAAAGGACAGCGACAAGTAATAATCAGCAGCGTACTGTCTTATACTAGCTAGCAATATTCTGCAATTAACGTGCCCGATAGATGGCAATATGCTCGCCCCATGGGACGTAACATACTTGGCGAAACGTGAAGATTACTTCACCTCTGTCACGCCTACTTGTCCTCTTTGGGGATAAATGGACGTAATTTATGTGTGTAAAAATTGTGCAAAACAAGATTTAGACGAACAGCTTAAGGACAATATTATGACGTTAAAAAATAAGCTAGCCATAATATTTCTTTTAACACATCTTTGCATTACAGTATACAAGGTTCCGCTGCGTGTGATTTCAAATGAAACCATCAGTTATGAGCGTAATGGAATCCACCATCCCCTTTACCTCCATGGCCTTAGTTATCGCATTTCATTAAAAACAAACCAAAGAGCCCAGTGCATGGTTGCTTTAAACCATAAATTACCCCATTGTGTTAAATCTGGCTTGAAATGTCAACGGGCTTAATTTTGCCGGCTTAAAAACCAATAAGACGATAGGTAGCTGATGCATTTAAGTTGTCGACATTTATGCCTCTCGCCTTTCTCTGGAAGGGATCGAGCAAGGACACCGGTGTGCCGAACTTGTATCGAACGCGATCGACCGAATCGAATACAATAAGATCTATCTATAGGAAACGACATTGCTGATCAACATTTTTTGTGAAGCTTGTCTTTAAAATTTCTTGTAAGAGCATTATTTTTGCTTTTTATTTGAACATTAATATAAATTATAAATACATTATTATAAATGGCAACTTTACTGTCCACATGTCCTCTTAAAGAAACAGTTAATAAGGATAACGGGAATATGTTTGTTTTGATAATAATTTCATACATGAGAGTAGCAATACAGCAGCATGTTCGTTTTGGCCACCTTTCCCTAACTGTGACCATTTAATAATCCGCTCATTTGGTGCAATAATGACACAAATACATTTTTTTTAAACAGATATAATAATATTTATTTAAAAAAGAAAACTCATTTATATTTTATTTCCTTCTCATGTAAAATATTGAAATTTTGCAATTACGTCAATGTTGCACCAAATTAGCGAAACAATTTCCGATCAGTGATTCGATTCGAACGACTTAAATAAAATATAGTATAGATTCTATATTCGGCGTTATTATTGAAGGTTAGGTTGCCGCGCTAAATTAATGTAACGATACACGGAAAGGCTCAAATGTCAACTACTATTTTGTAAAGATTCATAAAAAACGCGTACCGATTGAATTTATTGTAACAAATCTAACCGACATCAAGTATAAAACTGACATGCTAACACTCGCATAAAATGTTTATTAATAGATGATATGCTTTCCGGAGTGGTGACGGCAAAACAGTTCTCAGTCCATCTGGGGTCGGTGCAGTATGTTTCCTCTTCCATTCATATAGGTCAGACGTCATCAAGCCATTTTTCCCTTTTGATTCATATCACCCATCACACCGGAAAGTGATGAATAAATAATAAAAAAGAGACGGAACGTCCGTTCCGTCTCTTTTCATGTCAAGAAACGGACGAACGGATAGAGTGATTGGAATAAACTTTCCAATCCAACGCTGCTTAAGGTTTTGGCTTAGGTTTTACAACCAGCCGCCTGCCTAACAACAACCCTCTTTGGGTATGGTGTTGTTGGTGGTTTGCCCTTCACCATTCGTGTGCCCCGAGGTGTTTATTGATCTACACCGAGCAATCTACCTTTATCGATTTTTAAGACACCCACGGGATTGGCCCATTCTACATTGTTTTTCACTCCCAGGCCAACATGAAAAACTGATCTAAATACATAATTAATCAATACATTTTAACTATTCATTCTTTAAATTATTTTATAATTGATGCTGACTGTCCACCGACAAAGCACTATTAGTTTTGAATGGCTTCGGAACAAAAACAGCAGTTCCTTTTCTGTAATACGTAAGTACGGTCAGCGTCATAAGTCGATTACCATTTTAGCCCTCTGTCATACCAAAGATAGCGTAAGCGCAGCACGCCACAGGTTTGTACGAACAACCATTGTGACAAGGTACTAAAGTGTTAATCGACTTATGATGCTGACTGTACATCAATGTAATGCACAAAATATCTATCGGAAGCCGCGAGCGCGGTACAAGACAGGTGACGATGTGAAATGAACGACATTCTGTACCTTTCTCACCACAAGGAAGCTGGCAAGGTCGCACTCATTACGCGTAGGTGATCCGCCACAGTTTCTACGTAACCGGCAACGATATATCGATGTCATTATTTATGTTCAACTTTGTATCAGGTTCGTTGTAATTGGACGGTAGAGATCGAAATTAAAAACAAAAGGGGCAAGAACTTCCCTGTCTAGCGTAAATTAGAATAAAATACCTAGGGCGATATATCAACGAATGTCTCAGTTCGCAAGTATTTGACAAATAATGCGATGGCTTCCTTTTTAATCGCCCCAGGTAAGATCATAGTTTTATGTCACCCCCTGACCAAGAAGTGGGACTTTTCGTTCGCGTAGCCGGCGGGAAAATTTACTCCATGGTCCCGGGGGCCTACCGCCTAACTCGATTGCTGAAGCAAAAGCTATAGCTTTATTATATTTAGCTTTATGACATCATGCTGTAATTTCGCACCAAATATACCTAAACTATCAGCGATGATTACCGAATGATTTTGTATGAATTTGGCACAAAATCCGTACCGTCTGAAAATTCAGGATGTCTGCAATAGCCGTAAGCAGTGCATTGCTTTAAAGCTATCATCAGCAATAGAGTTAGGCGGTAGGCCCCCGGTTGTGAAATAATTTTTTTTTAACATTATCTACAACATACGACAGTTACTGTTTTCTTCGATGATATGGTGTACCCCTCAAGACAAGACTTCAAATAGATTGGCCACTCAGTAGCCACTTAGTAGCCAATCTATTCGAACGATTAGAATACAAATGCCAATTGTTGCCCTTCTCTTACATTCGACACGACGGTCGCCATGTTGTTTTTCTGTAGTACGTCAGTTGCATCCATTAATCTGTATTTTATTCGTTCGAATAGATTTGACGGGTATATTAGACCATATCATCTAAGTAAACTGTCGTATGTTGTATATAATGTTATAATTTTATAGGATATCCTTAAAAATTATAATATAAATAAGGTTTACAGTTCTATTCATAACGGTCAGTCGTTATTTCGCCTAGATGGCTCACTTCCTTTTAACTATTTTAATTTACTTCATCCAACATACCGGGAAGGCGCTAGTAATGAATGAATGTATAGAAAACTAAAGCGATTGGGATGACAACCTTCCAATCCAAGCAGCTCAAGGTTTTGGCTTAGATTTTATAGCCGGCGCCTGACTGATACCGACCCTCTTTGTGTTTGTCTTTCACCATTCAATATTTTATTATTTATCGTTACACTTTATAAATTAGATATTTATAGTTTTATTACAATCATCTCATTCATTGAATTTTAATATAACTTATCAAATGTCGCTCAAAAAAAATTAAAGGAGCAGTTAAAATTGATTTTCAAATGTCACTTGGCTTCAAATCAGATAAGTACAACAAATTGAAATGATGACTGGTTTTGCTAATGGCTGTCTAAAAACATTCAACCGATTATAAAGTATTCTAAAACTACCACTGCGGTGATTTATTAGAGGGAATAGAATCAATGTGATTAAAACTAATGTTTTGTTTGTTACATAAATTCGCAACAACGAATATTTTGAGACTATAAATCTCTGTTTGCTATAATTATGCCACCGAATCACGATACCATGTTGGTTTGCAGGAGAAAAAAAAACAATTACTTTTATGTTGCTGCCTAAATGCCACTTGTTGAAGTCGTTAGACCCATTGGTGATTAGAACGGCGATAAGCGCCATGTTTGCGTTGTAGCTCATTGGGTTCTAATACTTCTAATCCGTGGGTGTGATGTTTTATCACTTCAATAACATAACAGCTAGCGAAATTTGGTAGTTTATATTACATATTTTATACAACTTTATATATCCCTCAGGCTATAAACAGGCGTTATGTTATTATGTAGGTGTAGATATATGTGGTCGCCCGCGGCTTTGCTCGCGTTATTGTCGATTATTATATAGCCTTCCTCGATAGATGGACTATCCAACACAAAAATAATTTTTCAATTTGAGTCAGTAGTTTCTGAGATTAGTGCGTTTAACCAACCAAAAAAACAAACAAACTCTTCAGCTTTATAATAATATTAGTATAGATTCAGATACTCCATTCTCGTCAAACGGGTAAGCAAGTACAAAATCCGGAATATGTCACCAGAATCCGTGATATTAATTAATAAGTGCTAAGCGTCATAACGAGAAACAAAGACTTTGCTGAATCGGAGGCGGCGACCTTGGTGGCTGCGCGTACGCACTCGGTCAGTTCACATAGAGTAGCGACAGCAAAACAAACTGTATCAAGCACATAGAATATTAAATTTTGTCTGATTTTTATGATGACCATATGATTGTTTTATTATTTTAATATTTTACGCCTGTTTATGGTTTTATATTTTGATATGGATATTTACATAGGCAAATGGACAGACACAAATAAAGTTATCTAAATAAATCCTAAACTCCTCAGTAATGTGTCACTATCATTTTTACACACATAATCGTTTCGTCACATTTTGATGAGTAAGTATTATTTTGATTTTAAAATTTATTATTATAAAATTTCAAAAAAAGTATTACAAAGAAAAAGAGGTCAAAAAAGTTTCGAATAATTATTAACTTACATTATTCGATTTTAATTTTAACATTATATAAATGTTAGAAAAATTAGTACAAAGATTTTGGTGGTTAGAAAAAGAATTTCGAAAAATTATGATCATGAGGCGGGAATCGAACCCGCGTCCGCTGCTATCCGGGCAGGTGCCTGACTGCTCGGCCACCCAAGATACTTATCTTAGTAATAATAGTAGTTTCGAAATTCTTTTTCTAACCACCAAAATCTTTGTACTAACTTACATTAATTATTTTAATATTTTTCTTTATACAGTCAACAGTCAGGTTAACACAAAATGTCAACTTTCTCAATCGACTTTGTACATATGGTACTACAATACCAACAAGTTAAGGTTGACAATCGATTAAAGAAATTTAGTTTGTAATGTACTACTTAATGTACTTCACGAGTTAATTTACTATTTTTACTTATGTAAACTTACTATTTACCAGTAAAATAAGGAAAAAGTATATAAAAAAATCTGAAACGTAAAATATAATACTTTTTTGCGCACCATACCCTATTATACTTGCCCACAGGCTATCCGCATTCCGAAAAAGCGTCGAGTCATTGGAACGTTTCACTGCGTGTACGTACTTGCAATCGTTGTATCAATTAATGGTCACTGATCATTTTGATCTACTGTCTTTTAAATCAATTAGCTTATCTTAATTGAGGCTTGGAGATTTTGAAATGATGTGCCTCTGAATGCATGTTAACTTTGGATCTCATCTATTTCAAAACTTTTTTTGAAACATGCATGGAAATATTGTCATTATTTTCGAAAAAAGTACGCGCAAAGTATCGAATTTACGGACACACCAAATCAAATCCATTGCTGGAGAGTTTTTTGAATTTGGAACGTTACAACGCTCCAGCAATGTCGTATGAAACGGCTCGGCGTGCTTGAGTTAATAAATACTCTTTGATCTGAAACTGTTTATATATTGTATGTTGAAATGTATAATCTAAAAAGTATGTTTTATTTCCCTGGATTATTATTATATGCCTTGATGAAAATGGCTATTGCCTGTCTCGTATTAGTAAAGTCGTCGCCTAAGGCTCGGCCTTCAGACTCATACTCTACCTGCCTATTTCGCGGCCTTTACAATAATGTACTATTTAGCGACCCAGTAGTAACTGCCGCACTCAGAGACGTCAGTTAACTTTAATGAGTATTTAATGTTGTTGTTGTTGACGTCTCTGAGTGCGGCAGTAAGACAATAAATTGACCTACCTCTACATGAACAGAACTCTTATAATGATGACGGTGATTACTTTATGATTTGAATAATAAAGTACCAAGACAACATAAACCGTAAAGATCCTTATCAAACAAAAATAATGACTGGACACGGTGTAAATCGCATCGTGCAAATAACACGTGCTCTCGTGAGACCACATTCATTCAGTCTCGTGCGCATCTCGGGTCAACGACCGCCCCTCACGAGATGCTCAAGATTGATGGCTCAGAGTTATTATGTTAAATAACTCATCTTCATATTAGATGTTGCATAACATTATGATTGTTCAAGTTCACGATATGTTGTTTTGATATTAACGAGTTATCTGATGAGCTTTGGTTTTTATGAATTATTTTTGAGATCTGTTAACCGAATTGATAATTTTATGTTTACGTTTTAAACATAAGCTCACACCGCTTTAAATATTAAAATACAAATCAATCAAATCAAGTTTTTTGTAGTTATTCCTATTCAAACGGACATGATACAAACGTACAGAAACCTTTAAAAATAACAGTCTCATGCTAATAATAATTACAAAGCAACGCTATTGAAGTGGTCCTTTACAAATTACACTTAGTAGTTCAACTGGTAATAATAGCAACGCCTTGAATGTTACCAGCGCAAAATCAAAAGCTTAAGCGATATCGTCTCTTCGACTAAAACTACATACATTCGTACATTACGCTTTAATGTGAGGTACACAAAGATTCGTTCTTTCCACTTGCTATGGTAGCAACCTCACATGCTTATTTCACTTCATCCAATCTCATTGAGCATTAATGAGTTTGGATGGTTGGGTCATGCATCCGTCCGTCGGTTTCGGGTACTCTTGATATGGCCCTTATATAATAGACTTTTAATTTGAATATAAAAGATCCAAATCATTCACCTGTTAATTATTAGTACCCACCAATTGCAAAGTCACTGAACATGCCCCACACATACTACTCATACCACTGAGTAGTTAAAAGGGCTAAAGCAGTGAATCTATTTTCCTCATCCTTGACACTGTGACATATTAGGGATTTGTTAACTGTAACGAACAACATTAATTATTGTATTCTGATGTTAATATCCTGCTGAGAAACATGTGTGACACAATCTCAGTTCGAAATCGCTTCCGGTTATGAATTAAGCCCAATACTGAGTTCTATAATATCTTTACCGATAACAATATATTTTCGTTACTCACTGAGTATCTGCGCTGAAACGTTTGAGTTCGATTTTTTCCACGATCAATAAAATGATTTATCTAGAGACAATTTCCTGTACAATTAATGACTAAGCTACATAATAATTTTGGCTACAATAAAGTTATATATGCAAGGTATTAAATTTTATTCTAGGCGTTATTGCCTGCGCCGTAAGAGTCACAAGGCATTATAGGCGCTTAGCCAAAACGTTTATGTAAATGCGCATATCGTAATTGAATCAAAAATGTTTCAACTAATTGAATCAATTTGTTTACTTTTATGTCATTTTTCAATGCTAACATTTATCTCAGTGGTGAGGTGAGGCAAATCGGATACAATTGTCACCCACCCCTGTCTGACGAGGGTGCTAAGGGTGTACATTATGATGAGAAATCGGCAACTGGATTCACCAGGAATGTTTATGTCGATTTCTTATCACTACTTAACAATACTGGGATAATCGTGAATGGCAATTGTCCCGTGCTACTCGATAGCAGGAGACAATTTAGTAAAAAAGCGTATTGAATAGCCTACTTTAATTAATATGAAACAAAATGAAATATTTACTAAAACTTAAATGTTTCGAGATATCTGAAATTCCGTTCAATCTTAAAAAAGTATTGACATTAAATTCATTCAAAACAATAATTCCAAACGAAACAACTTTTTATTGATTTTATCTTAATGAGATATGCATTTTAAAACAATAAATTATTGAAACGTTTATAATGCACACTTAAATCATATTTAGGGTAGAAGAAGGTGTTTCAACAAATTAATGAATTCGTTGTCTATATTCATACGACTTGTACTATTCATTTTATTATCCATTTATTTCATTCATGTAGCTTTATTTGCCCACATAAACCATAAAAATAAAATATAAATACAATAGCTACTACCCGTGGGTATAATTGCAACACCAACATTGTCCTAAATACTCTTTGTTATAAAACATTACACCGCAATTCAATTACTCAATTTCTTTAATAGAGTTGCGAGTAAAGCTAGGAAGCACCTTCTTAATATGTTCTAATCGATCTTATGAACTAAAATAAAAACATTTTAAAGGCAATAAAGAAAAAAATGATACAACAATAATATAAATAATTATGGTGAATATAATTATATTCATTTAAATAACACCCATATTTACAGCAGTATTATCATACTAAATACATTATGGTATAATAATCTATATACCTACTGTTTTGATTGTATGACGTTATTTAATTATTTTTTGACAAAACGTTTATATCGAACGATCTGGTTCATTATAAAGTTATACGCCTCTTCAAAGTAAATGATATCAATCATAATAAAAAACAACATTTAAACTTACATTAATCCTACGCAATAAAGTATTCCTTTGTACACGCAGCATAAGCAAATGCAATGAGTCCAATGTCAGTCTTATGCTTACGCAATGGAATATCAAATTAAATTTTAATGAAACAAATAGTATCTCTTTAACACGAACGTAATTCATTTTGGGAATTATGTAACTCATAATAAAGTGAGCACTCAGACTGTGAAATTATAATTTAACAAAAAATGTTACTACAAGTCATAAGCTAGCGCGTTTTATCACAATTTTGATTTTCACATTCAGTTGAATTGATTTTCGCAGCGCAAAATCAAGTTTCGTTTTTAAATTTGAACCAATCCATTTCATTTAATTCAATAAAAACGTTACGATATTTTTATCAATTTATTTGTATTTATAGACTTGGAAAAATGTGGGTCATTAATTGCAGTAACTACTTATGCATATTAATAAGTAAGGTTTCATTGAGCTGACATGTTCACTAATAAAAAGCTAAAAATAATAAATAAATAAAACAAAGCCATAAATAAAAAAATATATATTAAAAACGACAAAAAATAACACTATACAACTTAAACCAACAACTAAATTTATGATACTACTATGACGGACTCCAATACATAGTTTTACGTCCACTCTTATCACAATTGGCTTATTACAACTGCAAAAACCAGTGTTTAAATATCATTAAATTGACGCTATATTTATTCATACTTACAACTCGCCTTATTCTTATGCCTTAAGCTACATGCATCAGTCAAGGCTATCAGATTTCGTCTCAACTCGAATGCAATTCCATAAGTTCATTGCCATGGTCGTTCGTTTATGTGGATGATTTTTGACGTTGCATCATTTTAAGTATAGCTTAAGATCGTATAAAGGCACTTTAGTAGCTTCGTGTGAAGTATGTCGTTTGAAAGAGTTGCTGACAATGTTGAGATGGATTAGTATGCAGTGGACCTTGAAGGTGGATTTTGTTTTAATAAGTAGAAACAAAAGATTTAACGCTTCTATAGAACGATGTTGTTGAAGCACTCACTCGAAGATGTAGTGAAAACTGTATTCTGTGTTCTATGCGATCACTAAGCTCCGATATCAATCTAACTGACTTCAATAAATCGAACAAAGTTGACGTAATAGTGGTGTAGGTATCAATAGGTTTCTTTGTTTGAGACGAGTGGTGGTCCGTATTAAAGCGTTGTTTTACGATGATACTTTTTATATAATTTAATACCCTTAAATTCAATACTTTTTTAGATTTCCTATAAAATTACTAAAATGATCATCATCAGTAGTTTTTTTTTATTACACCACTGCTGGAGCATATGCCTTCGCTATAGATGAAAGAGTATGGAAAATGGGTCATAATCTACCAAGCTGGCCTAGTGCGGTGGGTAATAACGTCTGCAGATATTGGGATCAACCAGGCCGAGAGCGCTAAGCAACGGAGCTAGCCACTAAAATTATCGTTCTCCTGAGCAATTTTTGTGATAGATGATATGAGTAAAAAGTTCCGTCTCTTTTCTATACATTCATTCATCACTAGCACCTTTACGGTGTGATGGATGAATCAAAAGGGAGTGAATGGCTTGAAGACGTCTGACCGATATGAATGGAAGAGGAAACATACTGCGCCGACCCCTGATGGACTGGGAGCAGGATCGGCAGAAGAAGAGGCAATTTTTGAAGAGAACTTTATCAAATACTTGCTATTTTTTACGAACTTAGTTTGTTGAGCTAGGACCTTGACAGGAGCTATCGGGTTTTTTTAGTTAAGGTGAATCATGGTGAATGGTCCGTTCTTGCGTTGCTGCGTTGCGGCATTACCTAGGGATTTTCAACGACAAGCGTCTTCTCAGGGAGTCCCAGATAATACTTGCCAGAGGCCAATCTATTTGAACGAATAGAATAAAAATGTATAAGACTGTCGTATTACTGAGAAACCATCATGGCGACCGCCGTGTCAACTAAGGCTGGTTGTTGAACAATTGCTATTTGTTCGATAGAAACATTGTATCATTCTAAATACTCGTTGGTATGTATGTAGCTTAGTCCTAACAGACCAATGAAATATTAGTCAGATATACTGATCTAGCACAAAACGCTCCAATTGCTACTGAAACCGAATATCTATTGCACACTAGAGATTGATTTTCAATTTACATTGTATATAAATTGTCGGAATCCAGCCACAGAATCATAATCCGAAGTTCTCTGGTACAGCCACACCAACCACACCAACAAATTATCTCAATGAAGATGTTGCAAAAGGTAATTAATTAACTTTCTATTCTGCATAGCTTTCCATTGATACTTCGCAGTTCTGTTTGTAGTGTAACCATCACATTAAGGGTCACCACAAAGATTTTCTGTTTTCTCTAAGGGCCTTTCCACACTATTGCTTGTTATCGATTGTCGCTGACTCCGCATGTAATTTACGCGGTGTGCAAGCGTGCATTTAGTGTGTCTTTAGTACCATGCACTCTACATTTTTAAGGGCAACGTTGATAGTTGATTTTTTTTATCCCATTGGGCAGAAACTAGAGATGAAATTATTCAGGTGGATCGATTAGCGATTGGCGATTGCGTAAACTAATTAATGTCCTCTAAGGAGTATGGCGATGTGCTTCCAACGTGCGTTAAGCTGGTAGGTGGAACCTACAGCAGCATCTGCAATCGATAACCATCAAACCACAATGGGTCAGGCCATGGTGACTTCCCCCTAAATTTTTTCATCAATAGCAAAGGGATGAGCCCTATGATGCTGTTTATGATGACCACATTAATGTCATCCATTACTCTAATGGCGAGGAGTTCGCTAGCGTAGTGGCACAGCGCGCTTGGCCTGAGATTGCGTAAACTAAGCAATTTTGCTAAGGCCGGTCATTGGATGGGTGACCAAAAATTTATTATCTCGAGTTCCTCCGTGCTTCGGAAGGCACGTTAAGCTGGTGGTCCGGCTGCATCTGCAGTCGTTAATACCCACCAACCCGCACTGGGCCAGCGTGGTGGGTTATGGCCCAATCTCCCTATATTCTTCCATCCATAGGGAAGGCCCGTGGTGATGATGATGATGATGATATTAATAACGAATGAAAGTCTATTGTCACGGATTTGCTTACCTTCACTCTACTTCCTTTGTTAAACGCTATTAGAAATACAACAAACCTATTAATCGAATTTGTATACGTACTATAATTAAACTGTAACACTATAGCCAGTCTCAAATGCCAACAACGCCAACCTTGACATATAAACAAATAAGTGTATCGAGTAATTGATGCTTATCAAGAGTATATTAGGTATCGTTGGAATTACACTCATTGTTTTTCTAATCAAAATTTTACCTTTAACGAGTGGGGTATAGTGACGTAAGCAAGGTCGTTGCATAGCAATCGGCTCAACACGTAGGGGAAGGCGGCCTAAACCAGACATGCTGCCTAAAGAGACTGCTTTCGCTCGTGAATAAAATCATTTTCAAAATTAATATTCCCGTCAGCCTTATTAACTGCTCCATTGAGGGTTGCACGTGCATAGTAAAGCTCGCATTTGTGTCACATTTTATAGAGAATAGTAGCCGCTTTAGGCAGCGTTCCCGTTTTGAGTATATTTTGGTATAATGTGAAAGATTTGTACGTTTGGAAACCAGAGGGTAACCAAAGGCCCAGCTAAACTAACTAACTAGGGATGACTAAGGGACCTATCCCATACTACAATGTCTTTTATTTTATATTCGGCCCTTAAAGTCACTTACCGTCAGGCAAGAGCTTCCCTGTTTAGCATTAAAAAAAGATGGAAACAAAAATCTGACTGAAACGCGCCAAATACCGCACTTTCGTCCATATGCTAACGATTGACGGCCGCCTTGGTCGAATGCTCAGATTGCTGGGTATTGGCCAAGAGGTCCCGGGTTCGAATCCTGGAAGGGGCAAACTTTGTGATGACCACAATGGTTTGTGCATAAGTTTATGTAGTATATTTCCAACATTTATATACATAATTATATTAAAAATATGTCCGTCATCTAGTATCCATAACACAAGTGCTTAGGCTACTTACTTTGGGCTAGATCATAGGTGTGAGTGTAAAAATATTTATTATTATTATTCCTCTCTTTGCAGCTCGCAGTCTTGTGCTACCTCGTCATGTCGACCACGTGCATGGTCCTGCACCAACAACCGATCCCCTTGTTGTTCGAACTGCAGTACAACGACGAACCAAACTACACGTTCACTTACGACGTGAACAGCCCAGCCACTGGGGACATCAAGAGCCAACAGGAGAGCAGGAGGGGCGGCATTGTTCTCGGCCAGTACTCCCTAGTACAGCCTGACGGCGTCAGAAGGACTGTGGAGTACAAAGCTGACGACCATACTGGGTTCCAGGCAACAGTGAACAATGAAGTAGAAGTTGCCCATCCGACCCAAACTACCAGGCTTGCAGAAACTACTGAGGAGCCTCCACGACAGCCGAACTTATCTGTGTTTGTACACCCTTGGCCTACTCCAAGCTATTCCACGACTACCCTCGCACCTGTACCAGTCGCGATTTCCAGAACGTCTTTCGAACAAACTATCGCCAATAACCAGACTCCTTGGATTTGAATGCTATGTCTATTGAGATCAAATAATATCGACGATGACAACCTTCTTTGCATTTATATTTCTCGTTACAATATCAACAATGCCCTTCTGAGATAAAAAGCATTAATAAACAAAAGTAATCCAAGAAAATCCTTGTATTCTATTTTTATTTGAATAAATTTAAGAAACATTTTTCTTTTGTGTATTGTCTTTTCAACATAATTTATTTAAAACTATAAATAGTTAACCATACCATATTTTTAATGACTTCTGATACGCTTTATAAGAGTAAATAACTTACCCCATCCGATAGATTCCATTGAACTATTCGACATAACAGAAATTAAAAGCTCATTTATTAACTTTTTTGCTTATGTGCGCAGAATATTAGTTTTGCCTTTACACAAATCTATCAATTTAACCTGATCTTGTAAAAAGGTGAATATTCATTGAATTGCATGGAATTACGTAAAGATTTCCTTCTAAATGTAAACTATGACTGGAATGAACATGATAATAACATAATTGGTGACCGGACTGGACGGCCTTGTTAGTCCACTATTACCTTTAGGTCCAAGGGAAATTGTCCTTTATTCAGCCCACTCTTAATGCCAATGTTATGACTAACATTTATCTAGTAGGTATTTTAAAATATCTAGGCTAATTCTTGATTATGTGACAATATAAAATTTAGTTTCGCACTTTTTTGTTCTTTGCCTCATTTTTCTGTAAGCGCTTGAGTTCTTGCTAGACTATTTGCATACCCAAATAATAGTACATACATACATGAATTAACCCTATATCCCCGAATGGGTAGGCAGAGGTAAATTAAAACCCAAGTTTCGCCAATTACGTTAGGTCCCATGTAATAGGTGGCTAGCCTATTGCCATTTATCGGACACGGCAATCGCAGTACATTGCTAGGTGGCATAAGAGGAATGTCGCTGCCCATTAATCATTGCTATTTTAACCCTTAGTCGCCTTGTACGACATCCGCGGGAGAGATGGGGGTGGTGACAATTGTATTCTACTCTGCTGTTACCACACAGCTGTACCTGGTAATCTAGATATAAATTCCAAACATCCAAAGCAGGTATTTATACAACTGTCTATTTCGCATTGCCACAACCCGGCTCGCTGTATTATTCCAACAATTACTAATGGGAACGCATCCAAGAGAACATTGCTCAATTTAAATATTAATTACCAGATAGCCCGCTCTGTACCTCTTGACTTACAAACCATCAGGTCAATTAATTACTTGTTTAACATTTCGCGAGGCTTGTTTTCATTGATCAATGGAGACGTAAACATAGGTCTATATGTTATTTATAAGCGAGCAAACAGAAGTGCATCGCCCTTATACGAACTTGATCTTTCGCTGTTTCCTGATTTTCTTCACAAAGAAAAGAGTTGAGGAGAACTGGAACAATTTGAAGAGGACAGTATATAAAAGAGTCGAATCCCTAGTAGGGGCATCACATACCTACAGAGCATTGCCTGACGTAGTCACAACACTACAACAAACTCCAGAAATCAAAATGGTTGTGAAGGTGAGTTGTTTTAATCGATATTTTAGTTTCGTTGGTTTCTGATGGAGAATTTTTTGTATTGAGAAGCAGCAATGCGCTCGCTATTTTTTGATTAGTGCTCGAAATTTTTATTAGATCGAATAAACAAAAAAAAATTGTCGCACAAAATTAAATTAAAAATACAGACCTTTTCGGCACGTTAAGCCGTTAGTCCAACGTTAAAACCCACCAACCTGCACTGGGCCAGAGTGCCCCAGCAGTGTGTCCCCACTAAAGTGCTGGTGATGATGATGATGATAATGAGACATTTTCATATGAAGGAATCCACCTAGCAATACACTGCGAAATACGAGCCTGCGAATTAGTTTAGGCACAACCTAAATGGCGAAAGTGGGTGTAAATTCATCTCTCCCTACTCCTTCGGGGATATATGCGTCATTTATGTATTCTATGTATGTTGGTTAAACAAATCTGTAATGTTCGTCGCAGTTCGTCGCCGCCCTCGCTTTCGTCGCCTGCGTCTGCGCCAGCGCAGACCTGACCAGTTTCGCGTACGACGTGGCCGACCCCTACACCGGCGACTTCAAGAGCCAGGCGGAGACCCGCATAGGCAACGATGTGCGCGGCCAGTATTCCCTGGTGGAGTCTGATGGCACCAGGCGCACGGTCGACTACACCGCTGGCGCTGAGGGGTTCAACGCCGCCGTGCGTAAGGACCCAGCGTTTTATGCAGCCCCAGTCATCGCCCCTGCCGTGCCCTACTCCGCCATCACCACGTTCCCCTACGCCTACCCGAAGTTCGCCCTACCGTACGCTTACGCTAAGTATTTCTAGGCGTCGGCCCCGACATTGTTTAACGTTGTAAATACTGGATTTGTACATAACATTCGCGAATAAAGACTTTCACTGGAATTTTGTTTTCTTTATTTATTTACACCTACAATAGAAGAAGACTGCCTGAAGTGAGACTGAAGTAGATTTTCTAAATCATGATTTGTTAAATAAAACTAGACAAATCCTGTATATTAAAGTAATAATTGTATTTTCAACACAATTACTCGTAAATTGACTCTTATTACATCGTTTTAAGGCCCATAATGCAGCATATTATGCACTCGTTCATAATATATTACGTACTAGTGCGTAATCGTATATTTTTTTTTATTCTTTTTTATATTATATTTTTTATATTTAGTCTGTATTCATGTGTGTGAAATTAATAAAAATAAAATTAATTTTACGTTAAAAAAGGGATTATTATCGATAATTCCTCATAATAGAACGTCGACACAGATCCTTAAGCATCAAAATTGCACAAAATTCGATCTAAACGCGCCAAACACTCCAAAGTTTATGTTTATTAAATTTATCTAAGGACATTGAATATTTTTACGAATACTAAATTATTTTAGAGTTAAGATGATAAATAAACATTTTATTCCATGTTTAATAAAACAAATTAACTATCGTATTTAGAAACACTATTTATTTTATTTTTTTATTTTGCTGCTGCTTCGGATGCACAGCCGGTTTTTCTGTGCTTTTTGAAAATTGCCATATTTGTTTCATTAAATGAATATTGTGTCAGAGTGATGTTTACTGTTAAAAAAATGTGTAGTTTTGTGTAATAAGTGTCTACGGCGATGAACAATATAAAGATTTAGTGGAACAGAAGTGCATTTGATGAGAAAAGCGATAAGCATTTTCGTGGTCGATCTACCTCATCAGCCTCCATCAATAGGCTGTTAGTGTAAATTTGCCGCCAAACTCTCCCAAAATGCATTACAACGTGATACATCCGCGTTTTAATGCGATTAATACTGAAGAAAGTAGACTACATCAGATGAGGCTGTATGTGCTGGTTCCCTTGCCGTCCCTAGTAATAAGGATAATTAAAAAAGAACAAAAACCAAACTTGTAGGTGCCATTTTCCGTAATAAATTGGTGAAGTTAATAACAATACAAGTTTGTTTTTTCCTCGCAATTGTGTTGAAAAACGTCGTATGCAACTCGTACGCATTGATCATTACGCACTCAGCTTCCTTAACGCGCTCGCCTAAGGCTCTCGCTTGCAATAACGCCTCGTATCTAATGACCAACGTAGCATACTCGTAGCATAATATACTATTAAAGTCATCAAAATACTCGCATTTCCCAAATAACATCCTTTTCTCTTGAATTCGTTGTAAAATAATTCTTGATTACGTGCAGTTGAGCAAGTGATATTACTACCACAAATTAATATCTAAACGTACATACATTCATACATAAATCACGCCTATATCCCCGAAGGGGTAGGCAGAGGTGAACTAGCACCCACGCTTCGCCAACTATGTCAGGTCCCATGTAATAGGTGGCGAGCCCATTGCATTTATCGGGCACAAAAGTCGCAGTATATTGCTAGGTGGTATAAGAGGGAACGCTGCTGCCCATCCCTCATAACCCCTCCAGGGATACCCGCCATTTTGAATTTCGCGCGCTTACGTCACCTGGCGGCCCCCCCACCCCTTGCAAAAACGGCGCGTCTTTTTAAAATGAAAATATCTCTAAAATGTTGTATGAAAGCTATTTATAAATGTTGTGTTTCTGAAATCGTTATGAAACAAGCTATCTAGTGTATGTACACATTAATACAATTATACTGGAAATATGTTATTAATTCTATGTTGAAATGTATTTTTGAAATTTTTGACAGTTCTATGAAAACACAAAGGCAGCTCGAGTAGGTACAACTAGTGACTCATTCAATTCAGTTAAAATGGCGCCGTTTGGTTGTCATGTGTCATTATATGCCGTCCTTGTTCTTTTCTTTACGCGTTGCATAAGTTAGAGCAGTAATAGATAAAATAAATCACGTGAGTTGTGCTTTAATACAATGTAGGAGCGATCGACCTCCTGGAGGCGGCTTGACAGATGTGCGGTTTTTGACATCGACCTCAATGAGGTGGCGTGACAGACGAGGGGATAACTGATTTATCCTTAGTCGCCTTGTACGACTTTTTGGATGGTGACAATTGTATTCTCAGGGGGTGGACACTTAGAACTAAGAATATTTTACGGATATTTTTTGTAAAATGCGACATCTACATAAAAATTCCGAGCTTGATCACAAATTAAGTAACATTTTTTTAACTAGATGGCGCCACGAATCGAAAAGGTCGAGAACCATGAAGGTATATTATGTGTTCTGTCCTGTCCAAAGAGGATACTTGACTACGGGTATACTATCCTCTTTAGACAGAACCTCATGGTCCTCGAACTTCTCGATTGCTCTGTCTGTGACCATGAATGACAGCCCAAAAATGTCAGTTGTTTGGCGAGTTCAAAACTTTAAAATTAATTGTACTTTGTGAGTTTCCGTGTCGTTTCCCAGTTTTTGTTTAATTTTTCGTGAAAGTGTTGAGCTGATTGCGTCTGATTGAGTTTTTACCCCTCCGCTGTGAAGTGAACACATTTTTAGAAAATTGCGTCCGTTGTGTATTAGGATGTCCAATGGATTTTAGTAAGTATCTTTATCATTAAATCTTCAATTATGTGCCAACACCAACAACAGTTTAAGCAATAGTCCACTAAGATTGGACAATGTGGATTGGTCGACTGAGTATAAGGTGATCAATATCATTTAGTTGCCTTCTATGACCTGTTTAAACCCTTTGTAGGTTGATGTGATTTTTCTCTGCCGCAACGGATGGCAATGTGTAATAATCTTAATTTAAAACATCCTTATACATACATAAATCACGCCTATATCCCCGAAGGGGTAGGCAGAGGTGAACTAGCACCCACGTTTCGCAAATTATGTTAAGTCCCATGTAATAGGTGGCGAGCCTATTGCCAAACATCCTTATCTCAGCCTTGAAAACAAGACCCTAACATCTAAAATTCTCAATCGCAAATTACAGTCTACCTTTATCCAAGTCATCATATAATTTTGGTCTTAAATTTCATTACCTTTCATAAAAAATTTTGGATCATGAAATAGCACATTCAAATTTCTTTTTTTTAGGAACCTCATACCATCAGTTACCTAATCCAAAGAAGAACCCACGATGTTTCAAGGCTTGGGTACATGTGGTTGGAGGAAATTGGAGAGTGATGCTGATTATGAATTTTATAGAAAGAAGTTCTTAAGTGATATTCATTTTACTACCACAGATTGGAACCGTAACAATAGTTTAAATTATCAAGAAATACCGTCGCTACATCTTGATAGAAGTAAGAGTTTCTAGCAACTTTTATCAATAAATTAAATTCATTCATTTTAAGACTAAGATCAATAATATAATATTTAATTATTTCAGATTCTAAGGTTAATGTTTCGTCAGCAGAAATTTCTGAAATACCTGGACCTATTCAATCATCTACTTCACTGCATAACATAATAGGTAAATAAAAACGTTGTATGTCCTATCCTATGTGACCTATACTTCACACAAATATTGTTGGTACTGTCTGTGATTTGTATTGAAATATTTTTTTAAAAACATGCATGACGGGCCCTATTCAATTTGCCAAGCACCTTTTTATTATTTATACATTAATACATTTATTTCAGATATTATGGAGAAAGTCCCTATACAAGCAGTATCGCTTATGCCTAAACAAAGTCAACCTCTTACTTCTGGGTAATGTAAACAGGTACATATTATTAATCTGTAAATCAATCATATAGTTTATCAGTACGGTTATTTTACTTAGTATGGGAGGTGTCTTTAGATTGTTTAAACATAAAGAACGACTTGGCTATCGCGTACAATACTTTACTCCTACTCGTTTGTAATAAACAGTTAAATAATTATTAACTAACTTACGGCGGGTCCTTATATTCTATCTACAGTTGAAAATAGACGTACTGTGGCTTAGTTCCTTAGCAACTTCTGTTATTTATTGGAATATAACAAAAAAAAAATGCCAGGCAATTAAGCTTTTGTAAGCTTACTTTTAACTATAGAGAGAATATAGGGACCCGCCGGTAATGATTCACACCAACACATCACAAGTTGATTGGAAATATTACTGCATTTAATATCCATACTCGTGCCAAGAATTAAAATAACTCCAATGTTTTTTTTTATCATCAAGTGCGTAAATTCATAGGAATATTTTTTTTTGCAGAGACAACACGTCAACAACAATTGTCGTCGCTTTTGCTGCATACTCTCCGAAGGCAGATTACAACTTTGCAAGCAGAAATGACCAGATCACGCAAAAAAAACTCACAACTTTGTGAATCAAGATTATCTGTAGGACTATACGCTAACTTATTTTAGCATATGAAAGTGATAATCACCGAGCTATGTATTTACTCTTATACTACTACATTACTATAACGCTATTGTGACCCTTTCCTGTACTGCAAAAATTAGTTAAAATATTTTGTTCAATAAATTAACACAAATTAATTGCTGTCCAGTTGTTTACAACTGAAAATGAAAATGTTTATAGTTGTGTTCTCGAAGTAGGTTTTTAATTCATTTTTGTGTTTTATACAATTAAAAGGGACATCGCAGAGGACGTGGGTTCGATTTCCGCATCAAGAGTACAATTTTATGAACTTTTCCTAACCACAAATTCTAATTTTTTCTAACATTTACAATGTTAGAAAAATTATTTATGCTAAAATTAAAATCAAAATACGAATTAATTTAATTTAATTTTTCCACATTTTTAAGACATGATTTTTAAAAATTTCGCTACAATATTTTGTATTGGGCACTATATTTTTTGTCACCAGAATTTTTTGTTTTTCAACCGTTTTCTAAGCTTTTGGATTGTTTTGCAAACTTTTGCAATTGGCTTTGTATTTTTTTACCTTTATATTTAATTACTATGTATCTATGTAGAAATATTTTGGTGATTAGAAAAAGAATTTAGAAAAATTATGGTCTTGATGCGGGAATCGAACCCGCGTCCGCTGTATTTCCAGGCACCTGCCTGGAAACTGCCTGACCGCTCGGCCAATCTAGACATACTATGTATCTGTTTCAAGATCACCGTATCACTACTTTACATTTTTTACAACTCTTACTTATTTTTTTCATATATTTTCCTAGGATCAGGTCCTGCATTAACTACATCAGAATGTAATTGATTAAAAGGCACCACAATTTCCTCTGTGTTTGACCCACGAGGACTTTGTGGTACCTCATTGTCGGGGTAATATAAGAAGTATATCGCAGTTTGCGTGAAGGGAATGGGGCGAGTTAAAATTATTAAGTAGTAAAGACTTATAGACCACCTTTAAACGATATTGTATTAGGTGCCGTATTTCTCTCGCCATAACTATTTATATTACCGAAAAAGTTTTTAAGTGGGTCCTGGTTTATATTTCTTGTGAACATTGCATCAAGCCCATATGTTTGGGTTTAAAAGTAATATCCCTAACCTAATGTTGTCCCTAATAATTTTTGAACCCTGATTGTTCTTATATTTTTTTTACAGAAGCCTTTATCACATTTAATTGAATTTTATTATTTCCGTCTTTTATTTTTTTAATACATTTAACTGACCTAATTACTTTCATGGCATATGTCCATAATTTTTATTATTTATGTATATTTTACCATTTACAATATAAATTGTAGCAAATACATTTGATTTTTATTTTATGATATGAACCCATGTTGGAAAGCGTTTATTTTAGGATGAATAGAAATAGTAACATGTGTTTATTTAGTTTAATATTGCGTTTTTGTAAGCAATGTCGATGTTTATATTTGTATTGATGTATAATGTAACTCTTTATTGTCCGTAACTGTTTAAAATTCTAACAGTTACCGATTTATAAGGATCTTGCAATAAACTAATACGTAATATTAAATTAAATGAACACGTTTATGTGTGGGTAAATACGTATAAGCTCACGCACACATTGACACCCACTCAAAGGTCGGATGGAATTTGTAGATAGAGCTAGTGTGAAATGAATTGACATTAGCGGTTAACAAAAAAATACGGCGAGCGGGCTCTCTATATCCGTAGTATTATTGTCCTCTATGTGTATTCTACTCGGCTGTCACCACACGGCATATCGAAACGTATATCACTGTTATAAAGAAAATTGCGGTTAGATTTATTTAGATTTAGATTGATACGGGGACGCCAAGTGTTTTAAGCATCTGCCTATATTGCAGAGGACGCGGGTTCGTTTCCCGCATCAAGACTTTAATTTTTCGAACTTTTTTTAATAGGATTGTGAAGTGCCGATATACTTCGTGAGTGAGGTATTTTCAAAAATGCTACCTGGTTTACATCGCTCTGCCTTCCTCCTGGTGTGAAAAACACTAATACACCACACCCCTGTCACCCGATCCGTAACGTCCGATACAGAGAGTTTGTAAGTCCCTACATTTCCTTTTTGAATACCTACTTCTCTCGAGCGATAACTTTGCATTCCCCTAAAACTTTACAAAATGAGAACATTTTAATAAAAACAAAACAAACAATGTGAAAACTTGATTTTGAGTACCTAAAAGGCTATATTTAAATAAATAAAATTAAAAATTTTGTGGAAAGTATCCATGAAGATTAATTTAGAATACTTTCAGAAAATAATAATATTTATGTCCGATCCTCTATTGTAGAATTCGACTGGCTACCGATCTACGAGTTCCGCATACTGGTCGAAATTGTTGACCACAAAAAGCCCTAACCACGCGTGACCTTACCGCTCAGAACTATCTCTCGTTTCCTATTGTGAGTACAAAATTACAGCGCAGGGCACCATATAAAAGCCCACGCCACGCCAGGGCTAGCATTGTGAAACAAACTAGCTAGTTGTGAAACAAAGTCTAACGTATCAAAATGGCAGCCAAGGTAATAAATGCAGTTGTAAACTGTGTTGCAAATGCAGTGTGTGCTATCGGGATCGGGGGGTGTGTTCGGTGTAAAATTAACCATGATCTAAATAGTGGCAGAGTCAGATAATAATATAATATAATATTATTGCATAGACAGTGATTGTTAAGGAACTCCGAACACAGCAGTGGCGCGCCCTGCCTGCGATTGCATTAACTAAGCAATGTTCGCTAAGGCCGGTTTTGGATTGGTGACTAAAAATATAACGTCGAGATTCTTAGTACTTCGAAAAACACTGAAAGCCGTTGGTCCCAGCTGCATCTGCAGTAGTAGGTACAATGCTCATAATACTCACTCACTAATCTACACGGTGGAAACATTATGGGCTGGTGATGATGATTGTGTTAAAAATTACATGACACTGACTAAAAGGTTCCAAAGAGGTTTGACTCATTCAATTGTCGTCAAACGATTGGTACTAGTTTTGAAAAGATTGATACAGTTGAATTAAGTCTGGGAACAGGGCAGGCAAATGATCAATCACCTACACAACAGATTTGTGGTCTGCAAATTTAAATATGTATTCTAAATAATAATTCCTTTTCCAGTTCTTCGTTGTTGCTCTCCTGGTGGCGGCTGCCCAAGGCAGCGCGATCCACGGAGCCGACTACACCAGCTTCTCGTACGGCGTGTCGGACCCCCACACCGGCGACGTCAAGAGCCAGCACGAGACCCGCCACGGCGACAGCGTGGTCGGCCAGTACTCTCTGCTGGAGTCTGACGGCACCAAGCGCACCGTGGACTACGCCGCCGACGCCCACAGCGGATTCAACGCCGTCGTGCGCAAGGACCCCGCTTTCGTCGCACACGCCCCCGTCGTCGCCCACGCCGCCCCCGTCGTCGCCCACGCCGCCCCCGTCGCATACGCCGCTCACGCTGCTCCTCTCGCTTACTCCGCCCACGCCGCTCCCCTGTCGTACGCTGCCCACGCCGCTCCCCTTGCGTACGCTTCCCACGCCGCTCCTCTGGCCTACTCCGCCCCCGTCTCCTCCGTCTCTTCTTACTCCACCTCCCTTGCTCACGGAGGCTATGCCGCTCCCGTGGCTGCCTACGCCGCTCCCCTCGCCCATGGATACGGCGCCCATGGATACGGTGCCCATGGTTACGGATCCCATGGTCTCTACGGCTCCCACCTCGGCTACGCCAAATACTACTAAATAATTTATTATCTATACCTGTTACTGTACATATTATGATAATGATCCTGTCAAATATTGACAAAAAAACTGTGATGAAATAAATACTCTTTTTGGTAACTCCATAACATAAGCATTTTATTACCATTATGTACTCAATAAGATTAAATATAGAGTATTGGGCCATTTATATCTATTTCACCTTACTTACGACGTAAGTTCCGTCGAAAATGACTCATAAATCTTTATTTCTGACAGACAGAAACAGAGGACAGGTAAAAAATGGACACTGAATCAATTATACGGTTTATTACAAGACAATAAAAACTATGTCCGTGAATTCGACTATTTGAATGTGCGGGTTTGAAAGTAATTAAACGTAAGTGAGTATTTCCTTGAATAAATTTGACTCAGGGTTAATCATATACTGTCTATAACAATGTATAATAATGTATAATAATGAAATCTTATTTCGGAAAACCTTTTAATTAATTTGTTTTAATTAGAAGGTTTTGTTTATTGTTTTGCTGGCCTGGAAAGATAAGCCTTCACAGTATTAAACAAAAAGGGTTACATACATAAATCACGCCTATATCCCCGGAGGGGTAGGCAGAGGTGAACTAGCACCCACGTATCGCCAGTTATGTTAGGTCCCATGTAATAGGTGGCGAGCCTATTGCCATTTATCGGGCTCAAAAGTCGCAGAAGGTACATAGCTAGATGGTATAAAAGGAACGCTGCTGCCCATTCCTCATCACTGATTTATCCTTAGTCGCCTTGTACGACACCCACGGGAGAGATTTGGGGTGGTGACAATTGTATTCTACTCTGCCGTCAACACACGGCCACGCAGAGAACAAAAAGGGTTCTCTGCGTTTATAATGTATTCATCAAAAATAATAAATATTGCAAGAAAGCTGCAATGTGTGCAAACCGCCACCAATCTACCACAAAGTATTATATTGATTCTTGTTAATTTTAATAACAACCACAAAATTTATATTAAAATTGGGTGAAATTAAACAGTAGCTGAGCATTTGCCCTATAAAAAAATAGTGCGACTAAAAAAAATCTTAAGGAGTATTTATTCGATAAAATAATCTTAGATAATGTACCAAGGGCGTTAAAACAAAGAATGCCTCAGAACGCAAGTATTTTCTGTACCTACGCGGAGCGGCGGGATAAGTCCACTTTATGGTCAGGTGTGACATAAAAGGTTTTTAAATGGTGGAATAAAATAAGTTGATTTAAGATTAGGTCCTTTCTGGTATTGTCTATTTATGTTACTACTACATACATACATACATAAATCACGCCTACATCCCCGAAATGGTAGGCAGATGTGAATTAGCACCCACGTTTCGCCAATTATGTTAGGTCCCATGTAATAGGTGACGAGCATATTGCCATTTATCGGGCACAAAAGTCGCAGTACATTGCAAGGTGGTATAAGAGGAACGCTGCTGCCCATTCCTCATCACTGATTTATCCTTAGTCGCCTTGTACGACACCCACGGGAGAGATTTGGGGTGGTGACAATTGTATTCTAGTCTGCCGTCACCACACGGTACTACAATTTCATAATGTGGTAGTACTACACTGTTACTACTACCACATTATGAAATTGCACTGATTAGGAATAGCCATGTGGTGACGGCAGAGAAGTATAAAATTGTCATTCCGCTCATTGTCAGTCCTGACTCTCTTGTGGGTGTCGTGGGAGGAATGGGTAGCAGCGATCCCGGTGAATGGCAATAGGCTCACCCCTTACTGCATGGAACCTGCAATAAACTGGCAGAACTCGGGCGTGAAAACACCTCTGACTACCCCTTAGGGGAGAGGGGCGTGTATTTTTTTTTACTTATGCCTAAAAATAAATTTAATCAATAAAAATTCACTATCTTAGTATTTATAACAGTGATTTCGTTACAATGACTTTTTGGCTATGTCAAACTTATATCTAATGTTGTTTCTACACGGTCCATGTAGCTTGCGCATGTTGAAGCACTTGCGCCGGTTATATGCATCGTGTAAAGTAAACGATTTTTGCGAGTCCAGCGACTCGAGGATGTATCTGCACAAGTAACATGCGCAAGTAGGCTGCGCGCGCATCACATCACGCGGGTTACTTGCACAGACAGGCTGACAGCTGAAACGAACAAGACCCATACATAAAGTAACTACTCACGAGGGCAGCATTCACGTGTAGCTTGCCCAAGTAACTTGCGCATGTAGCTCGCGCATTTGTTTATGCTCTGATCTAACTTGAGCAGTTGCTTGCCCAAATAGCTCACACCTTTACTTGCTCCAACTACTTGCACCATGTAGAAGCACAATTAATAGTGGAGGCCTAGTGGTAGAGGATAAATAAAAATTAAATTAAATTACCACTAGTAAAATTAATTAATGCAATTACACATCCAATTATTAGGGGTTTAAGTATCAAATTGCAGTTTTGTATGGAGAATTTAGTAAAAATTCATTTTTCCATACAAACATATTTGCGATTTTTTAAGGAACCACAAGTCAAAATTTTATATAATTTTGTGGGTAGACAACATTAAGCTATAGGATACCTAGAGAAAGTTTTTTATAACGGAGACGGACTGGTGTCCGTGTCCGTGGATCTAAGCGGTACTTAGGACGAGCTGTTTTTGGAGATTTATTGGTAGTAGAAATAAAAATAAGATAAAATTTAATATATAAATATAAGTCCTTAAAATGAAGTTAAAAATAAAAAAAGAATAATGGGCATAGCTATTGTTATAAAGGAATTATACACTACTACTAAATAATGAGGGAACATCGGCAATTTCATACTTTAACCCCTAATATAAAACACAGCTTCCCATGATGTCTATAGATCTTCCTATGCATTAAGGTGGTTTTTAGTCGGTAAAATTCTGACATAACCTTCAGGCCGGCCTGGAGGAATGCATGCATATGCATGATGCTTTCTGGAGGGTCGCCCAGCGTCTTAGTATAAAAATGAATGCATGTAAGTTGTATGGCGAATAAATGTAAAACGGCCAACGAAACAATTTAAAAACGGTCACTTTCCGTACGGCGTGACCTAGAATGACTTTACATACCTCAATTTACTTCCTACAATTTGTACGTACACATGGGAATGTTGTGAGTATAAAAGATAAGTTGAAATCAGAATTCACCAGTCTCTGTACACCACCCAATCAACACTTATCTTAAAATGGCAGCCAAGGTACGAACGTTATAAATCGTGCATGAGCATTAGTGTAATTAGTTTGTTTTAGTGATCAAAGTGACGTCTCCAAAATTCAGTGATAATTATTATGGAACTTTCCTTTTATGAAGGAGTTTATTGGACTAATGATGACCATTATAATTAATCTTGTGATTGTCAAATGACCGCTGCCTTTCCTTTTCTAGTTCGTCGTTGTTGCTCTCCTGGTGGCGGCTGCCCAAGGCAGCGCGATCCACGGAGCCGACTACACTAGCTTCTCGTACGGCGTGTCGGACCCCCACACCGGTGACGTCAAGAGCCAGCACGAGACCCGCCACGGCGACAGCGTGGTCGGCCAGTACTCTCTGCTGGAGTCTGACGGCACCAAGCGCACCGTGGACTACGCCGCCGACGCCCACAGCGGATTCAACGCCGTCGTGCGCAAGGGCCCCGCTTTCGTCGCACACGCCCCCGTCGTCGCCCACGCCGCCCCCGTCGCATACGCCGCTCACGCTGCTCCTCTCGCTTACTCCGCCCCCGTCTCCTCTGTCTCTTCTTACTCCACCTCCCTTGCTCACGGAGGATATGCCGCTCCCGTGGTTGCCCATGCCGCTCCCCTGGCGTACGCTGCCCACGCCGCTCCTCTGGCCTACTCCGCCCCTGCCATCTCCTCTTACTCTACCTCCCTTGCTCACGGAGGCTATGCCACTCCTCTCGCCCATGGTTTGGCTTATGGAGCTCATGGTCTTTACGGCTCCAACCTTGGCTATGCCAAATACTATTAGAGGAATTTGATCATGTACCTGTATATAATATTAGGACTGTAAAAATGTTAAACATAAAAATGCTGTGATTTAATAAAATTATTTTGGAATATAATTTTGTTTAGTTTTATTATTGACTCGTCGCTGATAACAAGTAATTAATTAGTAAAGTAAATACTAGCTGAACCGGGAAACGTTGCTTTGGTCTTTTTACTTAGGGGCAAAAAAAATAACCTACGACCTATTAGGGGCATAAAAAATAATCTACGACCTATAAGACCTACCAAATATACCTACACAAGTAAATAACAAAAAAAACGGTCAAATGTTTCGGAGGAGTTCTTTAACACTGTGACAGGAGACTTTTATATAATATTAGATGATTAACTGATCGGAAACTTGGATATGATCACGTCAGTGTATCTGTAGCTCGAAACTGTATATATTACTATTTATTACTTTATAAATTGCATAAAATAAACAACTCTATCAAATGTATTAATAGTAGATTATAAATCAATGGTGGTAAAACTACAAATGTGATATGCTTTTCTTTTTTACTGCCCGAGGTAAGTGCAAAATTTTACGTAACCCATGACCAGAAAGTGGGATTTGAAAATGCCACTTTCTGATCAGGTAAAAAGATTAAATAAAATAATATTTTGATTGAGACCAGTCTTAAGTTGTTAAAGGAAAAAAATATATAATCCTCTTGATTTTAAATCGACAACAATACAAAAAAATAGTTTAGAAAAAATTGGAAATATTATAATATTATTAAGTTCGAAGTTATTAAGTTCCAAATCTTGATTCGGGAATCCCCCTTTCCGAGATCGGTGCAGATACCTATACCAGTCGGCCAACCAAGGCGCTAAAAATTTATTTCATGCGACTTACAAAGTTGGCTTAAATATTTTATGATGTTAGAATAAAACTAAATATCGAGGCAAGAAAATTTTAAATCTCTAATACAATACTAAGATGTGGCTGATTGTACTCCAGGCCATTGCTTATTCAATTAGAAAATCTATTCAAATAAAAAATAAACTGGTTTCTAAGTTTTCTGGAAGATCGTAAGAAAAGCAGAGTATATTCCTCGAAAAAAAATAGTCCTAATCTTGGGTTCGTGTGCTTGAATCCCTCCCTGCACTCAGGACTATATTCATAAATACCTCGCAACGCTCGCGATTCAAGTCTGCACCCGTGATGTAAGACACTGATTTATCCATTGGTATATTTATCGTATATTATTTGTTAAGTCCCGGCCATGTTTTGACGTGGCCGTCAGCAGATTAATTGTCCTCTCTTATATCCCGCGCGAGTACCATACAACGCTTCTAACCCTCGAATACAGAGCTACTCAAATTTTGAGCACTGCTTATAAATCTAAGTGGACAATACCTGTCAGAATTAGTATGGAAAAACGTCAATGATCTTACATTACTTCGGAGGTAATGGTTACAAAAACGGTGAGGTAGGAGCAGTAGCGTTCCTGGTACACCACGTAGTAATACTGCGATTAACGTGCCCCGATTATGGTAATAAGCTCCACAATTATAAGATGTGACGTAATATGTATAGTAAGCCAAATGGGAATAGACAAGTTCCCCGTTAGTATAATTATAAACAGGCAAGATTTATCTATTGAAAAAGTAACGAAAATAAAGCACATCCTGAATACTGCTCATACTAACATTAATTAATATTAATACTATATAGTATTATAAAAAATATGTACAATATATTTTTTTTAAGTGGAGTGAATGGAGACGGAAGAGAAGTACGCCAGGTGAGTGGCGTGGGCTAAGTATGCGAGGGGAGTAGTTTAATATTTTATTTGTAGAGGATATATTATATTGGAAATAACAAATACAAAAATTCTGGTAGGAATTATTTATTCCGTTTCAGTTTTGTCAATATTTACAAGATCGTTGTTATAATTTAGTTGTTTTTTATAGAGATAAATAAATTACTTAGTAGTATTTGGCGTAGCCGAGGGCGGAGCCGTAGAGACCATGGGCTCCGTATCCATGGGCAAGGGGAGTGGCGTAGGCAGCCACGGGAGCGGCATAGCCTCCGTGAGCAAGGGAGTAAGAGGAGACAGCAGGGGCGGAGTAGGCCAGAGGAGCGGCGTGGGCAGCGTACGCCACGGGAGCGGCGTGGGCAACCACGGGAGCGGCATATCCTCCGTGAGCAAGGGAGGTGGAGTAAGAAGAGACAGAGGAGACGGGGGCGGAGTAAGCGAGAGGAGCAGCGTGAGCGGCGTATGCGACGGGGGCGGCGTGGGCGACGACGGGGGCGTGTGCGACGAAAGCGGGGTCCTTGCGCACGACGGCGTTGAATCCGCTGTGGGCGTCGGCGGCGTAGTCCACGGTGCGCTTGGTGCCGTCAGACTCCAGCAGAGAGTACTGGCCGACCACGCTGTCGCCGTGGCGGGTCTCGTGCTGGCTCTTGACGTCGCCGGTGTGGGGGTCCGACACGCCGTACGAGAAGCTGGTGTAGTCGGCTCCGTGGATCGCGCTGCCTTGGGCAGCCGCCACTAGGAGAGCAACAACGACGAACTAGAATAAAATGTAGGATGTAAGAATATAAATTATCTAAACTTCAAATTCAAACAATTATATATTGCCCAAAATAAAATCAAATCATAATAATACATTTTATTCCGTTAGAAATTGTAATCACATATATTTTTTTATTTAAGACTTTATTAAAAATTGGTAAGTCACACAGTTGATCATAATACGATTTCCGTATTAATTGTCCCTGGGTCATTTACCTTGGCTGCCATATCGATAGGTTGTTTTTAGTCGAGTAGTGAACTCTGTCTGAAGTTATCTCAAATCAGACGTTCTTTTATACAAATATTAAAGCTTTCTCCGCATGGATATAGTGCACGCGTTTAATTATAGGAAGTATTTATTGAAGGAACGAAATCTGTAGCCAGGAACATGTGAAGGTCATTCAGACAACAATTTCGCCAATCCATCGTCCTATGTGTCTCGAGGTATGTCGAAATCATTGATAAAATCATGGTTGGTTTTCTAGTTCTTTTAATCGATATGTCATCAAAGCTATATGTAATTATAATTATTATTAAATTAATATATTCAATTACAAGGGATCTGAGATAATTGGTGAAATTTCTTATTCCCCTTCACTTCTGTGTACCCCTTCGCGGATAAATACGCGTGCCTTGTGTGTGTATGTTTATTTAATTATTGTAAATTAAAGAAGGAAACAATTGTCTCTATACCGCGGGTGTCGCACAAGACTACTAAGGGTTAAGACGGATAAGAGTTATGGGCAACATACATACATACATACATCCATAAATCACGCCTATGTCCCCGAAGGGGTAGGCAGAGGTGAATTAGCACCCACGTTTCGCCAGTTATGTTAGGTCCCATGTAATAGGTGGTGAGCCTATTGCCATTTATCGGGCACAAAAGTCGCTATACCCATTCCTCATCATGTTTATCCTTTATGGGTAACAGCATTCCTCTTATACCACCTAGCAATATACTACGACTTACGTGCCTAATAGATGGCAATAGGCTCGCCACCTACTTTTTAAAATACATATTTTGTAAAATATTCTCATACTTTGTAGAAGAGTTTTACGAACAGAATAATGAGGTAAAGGTGCCGCGTGGTGACGGCAGAGTAGAATATAATTGTCACCACCCCAAATCCCTCCCGTGGGTGTCGTACAAGGCGACTAAGGATAAATCAATAATGAAGAATGGGCAGCAGCATTCCTCTTACACCACCTACCAATAGCAATGCACTGCGACTTTTGTGCCCGATAAATGGCAATAGGCTCGCCCCCTATTACATGGGACCTAACATAATTGGCGAAACGTGGGTGCTAGTTCACCTCTGCCTACCTCTCCGGGGATATAGGCGTGATTTATGAATGTATGTATGTATAATGAGGTAAACTTATTTTAATTTGAATTGAATATTCATAGCTAAGACATTGCAACGTCTGTTGGGTCAGCTAGTATTATAATTAATACTGACTATTTGACGGCCGCCTTGGTCGAATGCTCAGATTCCCGGGGAATTGGCCTAGAGGTTCCGGGTTCGAATTCTGGTAGGGGCAAACTTTGTGATGACCACAAATGTTTGTTTCCGAGTCACGGTTGTGTATATGTTTATGTAGTATATTTTCAACATTTATATACATCATTTTATTAAAAATATGTCCGTCATCAGTATCCATAACACAAGTGCTTAGGCTACTTACTTTTGGCTAGATGTTTGGTGTGAGTGTTAAAAAAAATGTGAGGAATAGTTGCATGCCTGGGTTACAGTAAGCCATACTAGCACAGTAAGCCGCAGTAATACAAATCTATCACTTTACACGTTCATATCTAACATGGAACAAAATAAAGCACTCTGAATACTAGCCATATAAAAACTATGGTGTTTTGCTAAAAATATCTATTTTTATTATTTCTTCATAGAAATTATTCAACCGATAAAATAAAAAGCATGAAAAATTTTGACAATTTTTAACGATTTTGAATTTTTAATCTCATCAGAGCTTTTTAAGACTACATTATACTTTAGCGTGGTTAGTATTCAGGGCGTGCGTTATTTCTGTTTCGTGTTATTTGTATTTAAAAGTCATTACTGACATAATAATCAGTCTCTTATAGATAACTGACGCAGCCGCGTGGTGACGGCAGAGTAGAATAC
>OZ008341.1:2475857-2781255 GCA_963931975.1 Cataclysta lemnata | reverse complement strand
GTAAGGAGTTCGCTAAGGCAGTGGCATAGCGCGATTGGCCTGCGATTGCGTAAACTAAGCAATGTTTGCTAAGCCGGTCATTAGATGGGTGACCAAAATTTACTATCTCGAGTTCTTCAGTGCGTCGGAAGACACGTTAAATTAGGGTCCCGGTGCGGGTTGGTATGTAGTAACGACTGAAGATTAAGCTGCAGTCGTTACTACCTACCAACCCGCACTGGGCAGTGTGGAGGGTTATGGCCCAATCTCCCTATTTGTGCCCCAGCAGTGGAAACATTAAAGGGCCGGTGATGATGAGTAGTAAAAAGACGGAGCTCATATAATTAGGAATTTTCGATCTTTTTGATTTTTATCCCTTGATTGGAGCATCAAGAATCATCAATTTTTCGAACGTTTTCTAACCACAATATTCTTTATAGGAACTTTGTTGGATATGAAATAGGTAATTAATATTTTTAATGATCATCGTTAATTGGCTGACTTATTCCCAAATTATCTATGGTCTGAATAGTTATGTATTTTTCCATACATACATGTCAGTTCAATTTAAAAGAAAAATAATCTGCGAGTGTAAAATTAATGGGTCAATGGCATGCGAATAGTTCACAAGACTCGAGATTGAATTCTTTAACTTACGATCAATACCGACTATTATGTTATCACTAGTCTCGTTGTAATTACATATTATAACATAACAACTGCACCGGCCAACGTCACAAATGAACCGACGAAATCGTAATGGACAAAAACAGTCACTCAATGACCTAGAGTGCTATAACGTGTTTGTCTTTTACTTCATTTCCTTGGTGCGATGGTTTTGTTCTTGATGTATAAAAGAGCAAACCACTTTGATAATATCAGTCTCAGTTTACTGTGCATTCAAACCATACTTAAAATGGCAGCTAAGGTAATTACTACTAGTTGCTTGTGCAAAGTGAATTATGCATAATTAAGTAACCTACATTTAAAATAATGATATAAAATACTGAAACTGTACCTATGTATGTATAGGTACAGATTAGGATTTAGTTTCATATTATTACAGAATTAGATTTAGGGCCTGTTTCACAATCGACAAGTACGTTCAAAGTAGCTTACTTCGCAGATCATTTGACAGTTGTAATATGAAATATATGTCAATTGAACTGCAAAGTAAGCTACTTCGAACTTACTTGTCGATTGTGAAACAGGCCCTTAGTATGCAACTCGTTTTGAGTAAACCAAGCAACGTCATTGCATGCATGGGTGACCAGTTTACTATCTTTCTCCGTGCTTTATATTTAGTACTGACCAATTCGTGCCATTTCACTATATTTTTCAATCCGTATGTTCAATACCTTCGAGAATATGTGTTCTCACCCATCACCTTAAATGGCCTACCCCAAGGGGTAGGCAGAAGTTATTAACACCATATTTCGCCAGTGCTAATTCACCTCTGCCAACCCCTTCGGGGAAATAGGCGTGATTAATGTATGTATATATGTAACGTTCTGTGTAATAGGTGGTGACCGCCGAATTGCCGTATGATATAGGTGGTGTACCAGTAACGCTGCTGGCTATTCCTCATCATATTTTTGCTATACTAACAGCGAATGCCTTGCGAATATTAAAATAATATTTTTTATGTGTAGTTCGTCGTTGTTGCTCTCCTGGTGGCGGCTGCCCAAGGCAGCGCGATCCACGGAGCCGACTACACCAGCTTCTCGTACGGCGTGTCGGACCCCCACACCGGCGACGTCAAGAGCCAACACGAGACCCGCCACGGCGACAGCGTGGTCGGCCAGTACTCTCTGCTGGAGTCTGACGGCACCAAGCGCACCGTGGACTACGCCGCCGACGCCCACAGCGGATTCAACGCCGTCGTGCGCAAGGACCCCGCTTTCGTCGCACACGCCCCCGTCGTCGCCCACGCCGCCCCCGTCGCATACGCCGCTCACGCTGCTCCTCTCGCTTACTCCGCCCCCGTCTCCTCTGTCTCTTCTTACTCCACCTCCCTTGCTCACGGAGGATATGCCGCTCCCGTGGTCGCCCACGCCGCTCCCGTGGCGTACGCTGCCCACGCCGCTCCTCTGGCCTACTCCGCCCCTGCTGTCTCCTCTTACTCCACCTCCCTTGCTCATGGAGGCTATGCCGCTCCCGTGGCTGCCTACGCCGCTCCCCTTGCCCATGGATACGGATCCCATGGTCTCTACGGCTCCCCCCTCGGCTACGCCAAATACTACTAAGTAATTTATTTTATCTGTATAAAGACAACTAAATTATAACAAAGATCTTGTAAATATTGCCAAATCTGAAATGGAATAAAATGATTCCTACAAAAGCTGTGTTATTTTAATTTCGATCATAAAATAAATGGTGATAAAATATGTGCCGAGTGCTGATGGCGGAACAGAATACAATTGTCACCACACCCTACCTCTCCCGAAGATGTCTTACAGGCTACTGAGGGTTAAAAATGACGAGAATTGGTACCGATGCCCAATTCGTTTCTGTTATACCACCTTGTAATATACCGCGATTTATGTGCTCGTAAGATGGCAATATACTTGCCCACTATTACATGGGATCTAGCATAATTGGCGGAAATATTTTTGTATGAAGAGAAAAATGGTAAAATCGGGATAAACTATTTATCTCATCTATGTAACATTCTATGGAACTATAGATTTTTAAGTATTTCAAGATTTTTATGTAATATGTTGATATATAACTGTTTGTTCCTTAATAAATAAATTTAAAAAAAATGTAGGTGTTAACCTCTACCTTTCCCTTTGAGGATCAATGGGCGTGATTTATGTATATAAAACCATATAAAATATCAAATACTATAACGGTAATTAACTAGGTATAACTGTTTAAAAGACACTTGTCATCAAATAAAATATAGGTCAGATAAAGTTCTATAAATTAATTCGTTTTGATGCGGGAATCAAACCCAGATCTTCCACAATCCGGGCCGCTGCCTGCCTTTACCAATCGACCAACCAAAACGTTAGTTAGTTAATGTGTAGTGCTTGATATAATGGCCGGCCTTAGCGAACATTGCTTAGTTGACTTTGTGGTAGATGGTAGGAGTTAATATAAAAAAAAACATATGTAAAAAAGACACAATAAGAAAAAAAAAATTTAAATATTCAATCCATTGTGAACCTTTACTTGCTCACCCTAAAGCGCAAAGTCGATTGAGAAAAAATTACTCATATTGTAACAACCTGACGTGCTCATTACTGTAAGCATCGCTTCTTCGTAATTTCTTATTCAATTCTGGACGTGTTTAGGGTCATGAAAAATCCGTCCATCTTTTTAGGTCTTTTTTATCTCTCGTCTCGTTCTAGATCCATCAACCTAATATTATCGTTACTAACGTTATCAATGGTACAGTCAAAAGCACGTCAACCTACTACAAAATGTAAAATTTTCACGATCATGTATGTGCTTTACTACCAACAAAATAGAGGTTGACAACTAATTAAAGAAATTTGACAGTTTGGATAGCATGAAGTGCCGCTGACCGTACACCTTTCCGAATGTGAAAGTTATATTGTTCATGGATAATTAGATACTATCCTATATATATACTATCCTACTATACTATAATTAGATACAAAAGAGTACCACATCCTAACCCACGAAATAAATAATTATGTTGGCTTCTATTAAATGATAAATTATGACTATTCAACCAATATTACATACATACATAAATCACGCCTATATCCCTGAAGGGGTAGGCAGAGGTGAACTAGCACCCGCGTTTCGCCAATTATGTAAGGTCCCATGTAATAGGTGGCGAGCCTATTGCCATTTATCGGGCACAGAAGTCGCAGTAGGTACATTGCTAGGTGGTATAAGAAGAACGCTGCTGCCCATTCCCCGTCACTTATTTAACCTTAGTCGCCTTGTACGACACCCACGGGAGAGATTAGGGGTGGTGACAATTGTATATTCTACTCTGCCGTCACCACACGGCATACCAACCAATATTTATGTCAGTCTTATTAAATTTGATGTCTATTTTTCATTTTCGTGGACCATTTTATTATTTCGATTTGTAAAAGCGGTCGCTTGTTAAAAATAGCGGTATTTCTCTTAAAGTTGGTAAAATATATTTTACTTGTGATTGACAGTGTGATCTAAAATATGAATGTATAAGAGTGTGACAGCTGCTGTCACACTCTTATATTTTATATCATAAATTATATATAATGTCTATAGTTTTCGCACTTAAAGCAGTTTTATATTTGATGCTTGCTGGCGTAGAAATCATATAAGTTTGTTACATCAATGATGAATGCTTTCTTAACCTGCGTTCTAATTAGGCAATATTATGAAAGGAAATAAATATCCGCGAGTCAAGTTCAAGTAGCTATCTTTGAATTAATGTTTCCTTTAAGTTGCGCTAATTATTTTTATTGTTAGCATTAGGGGCTGTATATAAGGAGCGTGAAGCTAGTGTGGTACATCAGTAACAATTGAAAGCAACACAACGCACCAAGCAAAATGTGCACTAAGGTAATTTGATGTTCAAACATTGCATTTGCATTCATAATTTGGCTTAGACGAAAAAGCATCAGTTATGCAGCCATCGCTGAGTAATATTAAATTAGCATTCCTTGTTTCCACTGTATGTGGACTAATTATTTGGGCTCTTTGTGCAATTTCATAATTAACTTCTCTTTGCGCATCCACTGGGTGCATATTCTGGTCTCCAATTAGTCTAAATAAATGAACAATAATTGCTTTTTTAATTTTATATTGTAATAATGGTCTGGTATTTTACCGTTCCCATTGTGTTTGAAGTTAAATTTTATTTTTGCTATTATGTTTGTTTTTCAACAATACAAGACTCTACTCAGATGCGGATTTCAAATTGATTTGGGGAATTTGATGTTTTGTTTTCTTTGGATTGAACTAGCATCATCATTAACGAAAAATAATAGAAAGATTTTGGTGGTTAGAAAAAGAATTTCGAAAATTATGATCTTGAGGCGGGAATCGAACCCGCGTCTAGCAGCAGAGCAGCGGAACCAAAATCTTTGTGCTAATTTTTCTAACATTTATATAATGTTTAAATTAAAATCGAATAGAAAAATAATAGATTTAAACTTGTTTATATTTATGTAAATACAATTAATTATAATTGCGTCTTGTAAGTTAAGGTTTAACATAATTAACGTTTTTAGGTCGCAGTATTCGCTTTGCTATTAGCAACTGCCCAGTCTTCCAAGGTTGACCACTCCAGCTTCTCATACGGAGTACACGACCCTCATACCGGCGATGTCAAAGACCAGCACGAGACAAGAGTCGGGGACAGAGTTGTTGGCCAATACTCACTGCTGGAATCCGATGGAACTAAGCGCATAGTGGATTACGAAGCCAACCCTCATACTGGTTTCAACGCGGTTGTACGCAAACACGGCGTAGCGGCACATCCCGCTGCTCCTGTCTACGGTGCTGGCTACGCCTCTGTGCCTAAAGCGTACGCTGGCTACGCTGCGTACGCTAATTATGGTGCTGCGCCCGTAGCGTATGCTAGTTATGCTGCATCGCCGGTAGCGTACGCTAATTATGCTGCATCGCCCGTGTCGTATGCAAAATATGCTGCATCTCCCGTAGCATACGCAGCGTCCCCCGCGTACTCTAGCTACGTGGCTCCCGCACATTCGAGCTACGCTGTCTCTCCTGTTTCCTACAGCCATGCCACTCGGTACGCCGGGCTATCGTACGGAGCTCCCGCCTATAACAGTCTTTCGTCTTCTTCGTATGGACCTTACGGCGGGTATGGCGGTCTCGCTCACGGCTACGGCTACGGATCCGGTGCTACCTATGGAGCCTATGGTGCTGGCTATGGATGGTAGATGGAATTGGCAAATTCGGATTTTGACAATTTTCAAAATAATGTTTGATCGAAGTTATTTACGATTTAAATAATTGTGCATATTGTTTAGAATTAATAGCTTTATTATCATAAATATGTATCAATATTGTATAACATATTACACCTATATATTAAAAGCTTGTCTGAAATTGTTCTTCAATAACAATAAATTTTGCCATTAAATATTTCAAAAAAATTAAGTTGTGTTATTTAAACCGCCCCGTGATATACCAATACTGAAATATTAAGCATGTCCCATATTATTATTTCCATGCGCTATTTTAATTTGATTTTGAAGAGTAAGATGATGGAAAATACAATAAATATGGTTTATTCATAAATAAGGCACAACATATACTCACAAATCGTCAAGAAAATCGCTATTTGAAACACGCGTGGCGCAGTCAAAATGTTTCTAATATTCCCAAGAAAGAGCGACCAGCCGTATGACGGCGGAAGCACAAGAGATGACTTAATTCGCTCCACCGTATGCAAAGTAGGTGGTAATGTCCATATTTTTAATTTTGTATTACATATTTTGATTTTTATTTCAACATTACATAAATGTTAGAAAAAATATCACAAAGCAATTTGTGGTTAGAATAAGTTCGAAAAATTATTGTCTTGAGTATGGGAACGCGGAGGCGGAGCACGCGGGTTCGATTCCCGTATGAAGACTATGCATTTTTTAGAAATTTTTCTAACCACTTTCTTAGTCGTTATTTTTGTAAATAAATATAGAGAGGCCAGCTACGTCAGAAAAAGGCTTCCTGGCTAGTCGCGCTTTCAACAGCCTTCTTGTAAAATAGAAGCTATGTATTGTCATACAGAGATCAATTTTCACTAGCACATACACCACCAGCCCTATAATGTCCTCACTGCTGGGACACAGGCCTTCCCTATGACTGGAAGAATATAGGGAGAGTTGGGCCATCCTAACCCATCACGCTGGTCCAATGCGGTTTTGTGGGTATTAACGTCTAACTGCCGATGCAGCCGGGACCGTATCCCGTGACCGATGCCACCCTCATTTCTCCCGTGGGTGTCGTACAAGGCGACTAAGGGTAAAGGCAGCGATGAGTAATGGGCAGCAGCATTCCTCTTATACCGTCATGGCAATATAATACTACGAATGGGACCTAGCTTAGTTGGCGAAACGTGTGTGTTTAATTCACCTCTGCTTACCCATTGAAGGTCTAATTCATGTATGAAACAGCCGGAACCAATGGCTTAACGTGCCTTCCGAAGCACGGAAGATCTCTACATAATATATTTTGGTCACCCATCCAATGACCAGCCTTAGAGAAAATTGCTTAGTTTACGCAATCCATATCGCTAAGCCATTTCGCTATCGAGCGCCTCGAACAACACAATGAGTAAAGTCAAATAAACTTTACTGACTTACTGCCGCACTCAGAGACGTCAAATAACGTTAATCAGTACTTAACGTCAAAAAATGACAATTCAAAACTAGTCGCTATTCTTGCCGGGTCTATGGTCTAGGTTTGAATGAATTTTTTTGACATTAAATACTCATTAAAGTTTATTGGCGTCTCTGAGTGCGGCAGTTACAGACAGATTTTCAAAAAACTGGTATCCTGTTAGACATAGATACAGAAAGACATAGATCGTCTATGCCTAAGCGAATTTCCTTGATTATGATTCAACACTGCGGCTGTTTATGACGTTTGATCCATATCTGTACACTCCGCCTACTGCCACCGTTGCATTTCTTTGTGTAGCAAAGTAAGCAGCGTAATGACATTTGCGATTGCGTAAGCTAACCAAAAATATTTTTAATCTTTGCCGTGTGGTGACGGCAGAGTAGAATACAATTGTCACCACCCCAAATCTCTCCCGTGGGTGTCGTACAAGGCGACTAAAGATAAATCAGCGATGAGAAATGGACAGCAGCGTTCCTCTTATACCTACCACCTAGCAAAGTACTGCGACTTTTGTGCCCGATAAATGGCAATAGGCTCGCCACCTATTACATGGGACCTAGCATAATTGGCGAAGCGTGGGTGCTAGTTTGCCTCAGCCTACCCCTTCGGGGATATAGGCGTGAATTATGTATGTATATGTATGTATGTAAGCTACTACACTACTACACCAATGTTCGCTAGGGCAGGTCAATGGTGGCCTAAAATATAATTATCTCGAATACCTTTCTTCCTTTCTTTATTTTATCGATTTCCCGACTGCATCTGCAGTCGTTAATGCCCTAATACCAATCCGTACTTGGCCAGTATGGTAGGTTAGGCCCACACTCGCCTTCAACAATAACACTAATAAATTTTATTCCAATGAACTTTTTCTTGTTTGTATTAAATTAGCACAATGTTTTTTTATCAAGAGCATAGTGAATCCGCCTGTATGTGTTTGTCACCTTTGCGCTAGGTCATTATACATGTATATGTATATGTATGTATGTAGAAAAGTATTTGCCAATATTTTTTTATTTGCTTATTTATCTCTAGTGTTTGATTTACTCAATCCTACTTTCCCCCTACCTTCAAGCACTCATCGGCAATAATAATTGTCTTTTTATTCTCTATCTTTTAAATTTTTTTTTTTTGCTTTTTATTATTTCATACAAAGCTAATATTTCTTTTTGAAGGTTATGCGTATAATTTCTACTCACAGCGGCGGCCTTGCGCTTCCGGATCCAAAGCTATTACAATTGACGTGCGCACTAAAGATCAACCAGTGTCCATGCCTTCTGCCACGCCCTCGCGTTTCTTCGCCATATAAAAGCTCCGCGGCTTCATCAATATTCACTCTTCGAGACACCTCTACACACACACATCGCAATGGCAGCTAAGGTGACTATTCGTTTCCGGAGTGAAGTGTCGCGTAAAGAATTTTCCGTTAAAAGTCCGCCTTTTTCGAATTAGTTTTTTTTATTAGATTTTCGAACGATTTTGTTTCAAACCCCTGCATGAGTAAGAAGTGAAGTGTTGTGCTTAGAATAGGAACGCTTCGTTGCATTTAAAAGTCCATTTTTAGAGAATTAGGATTTTTGAATTCGATTTTATAACGATTTAGTTACATAGCCCATGGCATGGAAGTGAAGTGTTGTGTTCAAAATAGGAAGTAATCAGACTGAAAATTTTAAAATAGTTTAAATTTCGAATACAATTTTTCTAACGGTTCTTGACAGTGCATATTTGTGATATTATAGCTAACTTTGTAATGCACCACCAGGAGTTCACCAGCACGTACAACAAGCGATTAAAAGATAACCATCAGGTAAAATGGCAAGAACCGACGTTTAAATAATAATCGCCTGTTTAAGTGTTGGTAAACTCTAGCCCTACTTTGTTAACGTTACTGATTTATTGTTCGTTATAGCGAAATTAATGGTCAATAGATAATTACTAAAGTGCTCCTATTTTATTATGGGATAGTCGCTATTTAGTTTATTAGCTTTCAATGACGGAAAATTTTGAAACAGTACATTTTTATAGTAATTTTTAATATTTATTGTCTTACTATAATATTCGTACCGGTCGTAAGAACCGAAATATGTAAACAGAAATTATATAGGTGGACATTTAAAAAAAAATGCAATTTAAAATCGTCACGACATTATTGGTTTGTCATACTATTTTTGTTTTTAAGCACGTAATGTATTTTTTTATGTATCAGGTATAATATTATTTTGGATATTATATTAGGGTATAGTAGGTTGTTGTAACTGATACAGTTATCTTATCACTGTTCATTTCTATAATATTTAAGACATGTATAAACGCAAGACGCGAAAGAAGCTCGATAGCGCAGTGGCTTAACGCACGCAGCCTTCGATTGCGTTAACTAAGTAGTATTAGCTAAGGTCAGTCAGTGGATGGGTGACCAAAAATATATTATCTGGAGTTTCTCCACTTTGAGCCGGTGGTCCCAGCTGCATCTGCAGTCATTATTATCTACCATGCACCGGGCACGCATGGTTGGCTATGGACCATTCTCAATAAATTCCATAGGGAAGCCGTGTGCCCTAGTAGTGGATATATTAAACGATTGGTATGATGATGATGATAAGCACAAGAAAGTGATTTATTTCATCATTATCATATTTTTTTTACCTAATAAATATGATTTTAATTTGAACCTTATTTTAAATGACTGATAAAATATTCCAAAGAAAAGAAACCGGACATTATTTTCTCTATAAGGATTTTGTGCTTTATTTTAACAGACTCAACTCTCATTTCAGTTCGCCGTAGTTCTCGCATTCGTGGCGGTGGCCCACTGCTCAGTGGTGCCAGTCGCGCGAGTAGACGCCGACTACACCAGCTTCGCGTACGACGTGGCCGACCCCAACACCGGCGACTTCAAGAGCCAGCACGAGACCCGCGTAGGCGGCACCGTCACCGGCCAGTACTCGCTGTTGGACGCTGACGGCACCAAGCGCACTGTGGACTACGCCGCTGATGACGTCAACGGTTTCAACGCGGTTGTCCGTAAAGACCCCGCTGTCGTAGCCGCCGCTCCCGCTGTCGTAGCAGCACCCGCTGTCGTAGCCGCTCGCACTGTTGCCGCGCCCGCTGTCTACGCTGCCGCTGCCCCTGCGGTCGTAGCTGCCCATACAGTCGCAGCTCCTACCGTATACTCCGCGGCTCCTGCTGTGTACTCCGCGGCCCCTGCCGTGTACTCCGCGGCTCCTGCCGTTTACGCCGCTGCCGCTCCTTCCGTATACGCGCGCACCGTCGCCGCCCCTGCTGTCTACTCCGCCGCCCCTGCTGTGTACTCCGCTGCCCCCGTATACAAAACAGTGGCCAGCCCCTACGTCGCAGCCCGCGCTGTAGCCTCCCCCTATTACGCTTCCTACTCTGCCCCTCTCTCTTATTGGTAAACTTTTACCAAATTATTTTAGCAGTGCCGCGATGTGTTCCGAATTCGAAATGTACATAGAAACTGTTACTAATTTTGTATGTATTCAATAAAAGTTATAATTTAATTAATCAGTTTTTAATTTGCCAATTAACTTAACATGTTTATTTTTTCTTTTTGAATATGTTCAAGATTACTTCACCAGAAGATCTTCTTATCTTACTTATCTATTAAATCTCAAAAAAACATATATATTTAAATAGCATCAATTCTTTGATAAAATCATAATTATTATTCTGTTAATTCCTAAGACCACCACATTTTTTTCTAATTTTAATAGTACTATTACATGCTTGTGGATCATTAAAGTTTCAACTTAAGGGTCCTACAATTAATATTAGGTTTACTTGCATTATTTTTTTAAATATATCATCATCGACAGATAGAACACGGGGAAATATGAGATATTAATATTTTTGTCACCCTTCGAACAACCGTCATTATCAACCTTAAGCTAAGCGATAGCAGGACGAGCAGAGGACGCGGCTTCGATTCCCGCTTCAAGACTATAATTTTTCGAACATTTTCTAAGCAAGATCTTCTTTGGATTATGTGACGGGTTTCCGTAAGTTAGTTTAAATATATTACTCGATTTATACAGTTTTGTAAGCCTAAAAAATAAAATCATATTAATATTATTAGTGCCGCGTGGTGACGGCATAGTAGAATAAATTGTCACAATCCCATCTCAAATAAGCATGTCTGTGTGTAAGAGGTCGTTGCCAGAGAAAATGCAATTCTGCGTCAAACAAAATAAGGTTTGAAGACTATTTAGATGTTTATTTGATTATTATATAATGAGAAAAATATTCGGTATATTACAACATATTACAAAGAAAATTCTAGTTAGAAAAGATCGAAAAACTATAGCCTTGATGCGGGAATCGAACCTGCGCCTCTGCTATCTAGGCAGATGCATATACTATCTCCGCACTACTATGTAATATAAATTCCTTTATCAAGAATACAATTTTTTGAACTTTTTCTGACCAGAATTTTCTTTGTAAAGGATCTGATTCAAGTTAATTTTGATAACTTATACATGCGCTTATAAGTACGTAGTATTACCGCATATACTCTAACATCCTGTTGCTACTTGGTCTTCGTACATATTTCGCGTGGCTCCTCACTTAGACAGAATTTTAATCAGCGGTATCCTTGAAGCTGTTTTTGGGTTTCATTTAAATGTTGCTCACATTCGCGAACATTATAATTGGGCGGGCAAATTTTGTGGGTGTCAAGCATACATCTACGGTCGAACAAGACTTCCAATTATGTTGACACCGTCCAAGCGTTCAATAATAATAATTTTTGGTTGGTGGCAGTACTTCTTTCAAGTCCGCCTGGCTAGCTACCACTACTTTATCAAAATCTACATACATACATACATAAATCACGCCTATATCCCCGAAGGGGTAGGCAGAGGTGAACTAGCACCTACGTTTCGCCAATTTTGTTAGATCCCATGTAATAGGTGGCGAGCCTATTGCCATTTATCGGGCACAAAAGGTGCAGTACTATTGCTAGGTGGTATAAGAGGAACGCTGCTGCCCATTTCTCATCACTGATTTATCTTTAGTCGCCTTGTACGACACCCACTGGAGAGATTTGGGGTAGTGACAATTGTATTCTACTCTGCCGTCACCACGCGACGTCATCAAAATCTGTCACCATAATAATAATGATAACAGCATTATAGTAATAAGTGTATAAGATAGCCAGTCCCTCTGTGGTTGAGGGTTCAAGGCGAAGTTAGATTCCATCTTCAGCCCTTATCGTCACTTACCACCAGGTTCAGGGCAAGAGCTTCCCTGTCTAGCATAAAAAATGTAAATACATCGAAAAAGAGGACATACTGCGCCGACCCCAAATAGTATGGGATAAGGGCAGGGCGATGATGATGATGATCTATACATACATAAGTCACGCCTATTTCTATAAAGGTAGGCAGGGGCGAATTAAAAACCCACGTTTCGCCAAATCAAGTTATGTCCCATGTAATTGCTAAAAAGTCTATTGTCATTTATCAGGAAGGGAAATCGAAGTACAGTGCTAGGTGGCATAATATTAAGAGGAACGCTGTTGCCCATTACTCATTGCTGTCTTTGTCCTTAGTCGCCTTGTATGACACCCGCGGGAGAGATAAGGTTGGTGATAATTGTATTCTTCTCTGCGAACACCACACGGCTAGATTACATTCTTTTTCTTTTAACACAAAAAACATTGCTCGATTATTAACTTCGATGGTCTTCCATCGTGGCTAGGGAGCGTAGAATAGTATAGAATGTGTCAGCCCCAACTCACCTCAGGGTTATCGTAAAATTTGACTAAGAGACATTGCCCGATGTAGACTAATAATGTTGGTTTTGGTTTAATAAATTGATTGAAATGTTGTCTTCCCAATCACTTTCTCTCTGTCTCTGTTCTTTGGTCTCTCGAGATAGTCCTGTCCGTCACTTTTCTATACATTAATTTATCACTAGCACCAGGAAAGGTGCTTTTTTTATAAAAATCGTAAAACCCGCTATTTCTTTTAACATTTATCTATTACAAATATTAATAGAATGAATTAATAAATAATAATAAAAATCTGATCCATTATTCTTTCAATATAATCAGTCATGATGACGAAAGATAAGCCCTTATTATGTAAAGATGGTTCCTCAAATCCAAACAGCAATCTTAGGCAATATCAATATTTTATTTTGTAAATTTATTTATTACATATTTACAAGAGAGAACAGTATCTAGGGCAGCATAACGTTAAGTCTACCAGTAATTGACAGGCGCGCTGTAGGCCAAAGGAGCAGAATGGTAAGGGGAGTAGGCGGAGTACACGGAAGGAGCGTTGTAAACGGAGTAGGGTGCGGCCACAGTGCGGGCGGCGACGACAGCGGGGGCGGCTACGACAGCGGGTGCTGCTACGACAGCGGGAGCGGCGGCTACGACAGCGGGGTCTTTACGGACAACCGCGTTGAAACCGTTGACGTCATCAGCAGCGTAGTCCACAGTGCGCTTGGTGCCGTCAGCGTCCAACAGCGAGTACTGGCCGGTGACGGTGCCGCCGACGCGGGTCTCGTGTTGGCTCTTGAAGTCGCCGGTGTTGGGGTCGGCCACGTCATATGCGAAGCTTGAGTAGTCAGCGTCTACTCGCGCGACTGGCACCACCGAGCAGTGAGCGACCGCTGCCAAAGCGAGAACTACGAAGAACTGGAACAACGAAACCCATACATTCATAAATCACGCCCATTAGCCTGAAGGGGTAGGCAGAGGTGAATTAGCGCCAATTATGTTAGGTAGGCGAGCCTTTTGCCATTTATCGGGCACAAAAGTCGCAGTACGTTGCTAGGTGGAAGAGGACCACGCTGCCCATTCTTCGTCACTGTTGTATCCTTAGTCGCCTTGTACGACACCCACGGGAGAGATTTGGGGTGGCGACAATTGTATTTTACCCTGCCGTCACCACACGGCTAGTACAACGAAACTTGATTAAACGTAAACAATAACAATAATAAACATAAACAATAACATTCAACTCACGAACACAATCGTCGCGAAGTCGAGCCTTTGCGAAATGTTAATTGTTTCCAACGATACGATTTTGGTCTCGAGAATTTGTGACGTTAATAAACTGAGTTACTTTTGCTGTGATTGGTGACCGGTTTGCAAGTTATAGATTTTAATTTCTCGCTGGTTTAGCGTAATAAGTACGATATCTCTGTACGACGCACACTTCTGGATATGTCTTATCTCCATAAATTAATGAACCACCGCATTGATAGTCCCAAGTTTCTAACTAAATTTAATTTTAACATTCCGATTAGAGTGCCACGCTACCCATGTGGCCTGTTCAAAAAGAGATTCTGTAGGACAACAATGGGTCGTAATTCACCAATTATTAGAATATCTCGTCTGTATAACGATTTGACCAGAAGAGTTCCGGATCTTGATATACACCATCAAAGCCTTCCCAAGTTTCTTCATATAGTTAAGCAATGTGATGTCCCTTAGCTTGCCTTTGTATTTCTTCTTATTTTCCTTTATAGTATAAAACAGTTATTGTTATGTTCAATGTTAAATTATTTAATGTTTCTCATTTTTCCTTTATAGTATGAAAAATAAAAATATATTAATTATTATTTGAACAATTTAGTCTTATTATGAATGCTGTATCTTATGTTGGTAATTCTGAATAAATAAATAAATAAATCTCAGAGATCACTGAGGAGTTCTACAATAATAATATTATAATAATATTAAAAAACTGGACTTTATACCGATGTTTAGGGTTCAGGCAGGCAGCTGCCTGTTAAACCTAAGCCAAAACCTTGAGCAATTATATGTAGATTGGAATGTTGTCGTCCCGATGACTATCTCCGTTCATCGGTCTCTCGACATGGTCTTTTCCATTGCTTTTTTGTACATTCACTCATCACTTGTACCTTTTCGGCGTGATAGAATGAATCAAAAGGGAGTGCGGATGACTGACCGATACGAATGGAAGAGAAAGAATAGAAATAGTGCACCAACCCCAGACAAAGTCATCATAATTTTTATTTATTTTCCAACGCCCTGTCTGTGGAAGGAAGGAAGATGATAAATTAAACAAATAAGATTTAAGTAAGGGATGGACGTAGAAGTGGCCTGCATGAGATATGATAAGATAAAGAAAGAAAGAAGAAAAAGAAAATAATAAGATGTATACAAAGGTGCAAGTCTAAATTGTCATTTTTTAACAACCTACGCGAATTTTTTTTATTATTTTATATTTTGTCTTATGAGATATTTGATTTTTGAGTGAAAATGGCATTAATTAGTTTTATAAACCATTAAACATTATATTAAACAGCCTAGCCAGCTTTGATATGGACCCAGTGGGACTCTAAAAATCCTGAAAACAAATTTCCGACAAATTTCAAAACGCCTACCTTAGCTGCCATTTTGTAGCAATTAGGAATCCGCTCTCAGATCGAATGTGCAACATAGAAGGAAGCATTCCTTTATATAGTAACTTATCATGTACGTATAATACCGGAGCTAGACTTAACAGCGGTCACTTGACGTACTTGAAGACACTCCAGCCGTTTGAAATACAATAAATCCTCACCCCAAACAGTTATTAGCTTTTTGATAATTGACTTTACTGTGTTAATAATAAAGTCTGCAATATCAGAGCTGACTAATTGCTATGTTCGCAAAAAGATTGATGGGAAACTGGTTCACGTATTTCATGCTCCAAATTCGTGATCTTGCATAGCGACAGAGTTGTCAATGCCCTTTTTAAATGTCCAAACTAATTTAGGCGCCTCCATTAGCTAAATTAATTGCGTACAAGATAATATGGCGGCGTTTAGCTGGTAGTATACACAGTGAATTAATTAGACATTGATTATTTTGGCTATTTAGGGGTAGGGGGCCTAAACCGGGCATGCTGTTCTATCATTTCTGTTCTGTTGCTAGGTCAAACAAATGAAACAGACACAAAAATCTCTTAAATGCTTTACTCAAGCATCAAGCAAGCGTTGCAACGATCTAAATGCTTGAAACAAGGTAAAATCAGCGTGCTTGACGCCAAGCTGATTGACCGTTTCGAAACCCCATTTCGTATAAACCTAATTCGCTCTATTTTTTATTTTGTTACAATATCACTCTTCATGGATGTTCTCAAGGGCGCCATAAGGCTTATTTTTCTTCTTCTTGAGTCTAATTGATATTTTGACCTTTTTGTATTCGCTCATCTAGACGGAACTTTTAATGTTTTTTTTTTCAATATTTAGTTCAAGCGACAGCTTGCAAATGTCAAGTGTAAGAGGCTGATATTTTATGAAGTAAAGTAAAGGTTCCTTGTTTTGTATCAGTTTAATTTGTAGAGGTATGTAGCTTTTTTATGCTGGACAGGGAAGCTTGGCCTTCATCCCACCTGATGGTAAGTGACAATAAGGGTCGAAGATGGAATCGTGCTTCACCTGCAACCCTCAACCACAGAAGGGCTGGCTATATTATTAATGCTGTGAGTATTATTATTATGGCGACAGATTTTGATAAGTAATATTTATTAAATATTATGTTATGCCCATTGAGTTATAAAGTAAACGCTAGTAATAGTAGTTCAATTGTTATGCCTATGAATACTAAATATGTTGATTTTGAAGATATTCATAGTCAAGTTAGTCAATTTAAATGCTATTCCATTAATGGCTATTTCAGAATTGTTCAAACACAGAACAAATTAAACAAAGTTAAGTAATATCTGTGTCGGTATTGTCAAAGTTAGCAATCACTAGGGCCGACGTTAACACTTCGAAGTTAAATAAGATCTTGATATTTAAATATCGCTTATTTACATACAATGGCCATAAGCTGTTTAGTTACCAACGAAGTAATATATCTGTCGCCGGCACATCGGCGTATTCGTCATTTTAATATTCAGTATAACAAATGTTAGGCATGAACGTGGAAGGACGTAGAAGGAGAGGAAGACCAAAGAAGAGATGGATGGACTATGTAAGGAGGACATGATAGCGGGAGGAGTGGATGAGAAATTGTTGAAGGATCGAAAGGAGTGGAAAAAGAAGACGAAGAAGAAGGAGGATGTTGTGCCGACCCCGCCAAGAGCGGGATAGGGCAGGAAGAAGAAGAAGAATATTCGGTATAAACCCATTGGGAGGTTAGGTTAGTTCTCTCATGACCATCAGCCCCCTAGCACGGGACGTGGAGAAAATCTCCTCGGGGAAAAGTAAATTCATTCCCCTCGATCTAGCTCCCACTAAATCCCTAGACAAAACACAATCAAGTGGTGGAGAGAGATTTTTCCACGTCACGGTCTAGGTCTGCTGATTAGAAGGTGACAACCAATTGACAAAAATAGTGATGAGTTACGAAAGAGGTGATGCTGAACCACGTCAAAATCATCATCTTCCTACCTTACCATATTATCTGGGGTCTGTATAGTATGTTTCCTCTTCCATTCATATCGGGCAGACGTCATCCAGCCATCTATCTACTCCCTTCTAATTAATATCATCCATCACAGTAGAAAGGTGCTTTAAAAAAAATACATACATACATAACATAAATCACGCCTATATCCCCGAAGGGGTAGGCAGAGGTGAACTAGCACCCACATTTCGCCAATTATGATAGGTCCCATGTAATAGGTGGCGAGCCTATTGCCATATATCGGGCACAAAAGTGTCGCAGTTTAAAAAAAATGATGGCCCATTATCGAGCGTATGGTGACCAAGAGAACAAAGACTGTCAAGTAAATGTTAAAACCTATGACTAAATTGTAATTCCTGCTCCTGTCAAAATTGCTGCCTGAACGATAGCACGTTGCCATTCATACCAGGAGAAGAAGAAATTGTAGTTCCAATTTTCGCCACATGGCAAGATAAGCAAATAGGTGACACTGTAGGTAAATCATTGAACTGTGAAAAAGCGCCATCTATTGACTACGTTGAATACCAGTCGTACTTATTAAAGCAAGTGGATTTATTTTACCTATCAAAAGAGCACTGTTGCACATTACTTGCAGCTTGTTGCATAAAACTTAAAATACCTATGTTTTCCACAATTGGGAAAATAGTATGGTGGGTAATTTACTTTCAAAATTGAAATATTATTAATATTATGTTTATATGCATGTCTGGATATAAAATTTCTATACTACAACGCTTTAACTGTTTGTTTTGGTCTAGATTGAGGTGTTAATTTATAAGAAATATTTTTTTTTTGTATTTTTCATATATTGCTTCATTACGTTCATCTTCATTCAACAAACTAAAATTTTAACAGTCTACTCTATTAAATCCTCATAGAAAAAAAATAAGTAAATTTTACTTTAGTATAGAGGATTTAATAGAGACTAGAAATATTGAATAGACGTGTGAAGTCTGACCTGTTTCAATGATACAGTTGAATAGGATTTTTACTTTAAAATAAAACAACAAGCTTATTATTTTAGCAACATTTTTTTATTAATTTAAGAATTCCACAATGGAACAAATTTCTTCAATATGATCTAGATCTAATCAGGTGGTAGGTAGTATGTGTCGTGAATAAGAACTGTAATGTTCGATAGCACTGCAAGATACCTATACAGTGCATGGACAGCGAGACTTAGAGACCTGTACATTATATAGGTATATATTACAATAAGTACAACAAAACTTAAGTAACATTCCTACTGCAATGATAAAAGACATTTCTACGTTTGGATATAATGTTTTTTATAGAAGTTGAAACATATGTACGTTATACGAAATAATATACATTGATGCCCCTATTGATTGCAATAGCAAATAAAATAACTAGCAACATTGCTCACTAGAAAATTTTAGGCGTTACATAAATTTGAACTAAAGTAGCTTATTTTCGTATCCAAACGTAGAATCAGGATCAAGTAGCTTCAGTACCACCAGAAACATAATGGCTTATGATTATATTGAATTAGCTAATAAAGTAGCAGACAGCTGAAGACGACATATCTCAAACATATCTGAAATGTTTTTTTTTTACAATAATTATGTAAATATATCTGTCTAGCCAATTGTCTTTAGCAGTACTAATGTCTACGTGCCTGAAGCAAACAAAACAGTCAACACTACTTCCACCACATAACGAATGAAAATACGCAATGTCCTCTTTATTTACCACACTAAAAAAATTCGCTAATTTACAGGTAAATTATTACCGTTACAATAATTATTTTGCACAAATTAATTTACTAATACCTGCATGAGCCGCGTGCCAACCAAAAGGCCTAAAGGATGGCCTACAGAAAGCGAGCACGTGGTCAAACCATTGCCAAACAGTCGCCTCCCTATCCATAGGTACGCCAACTTACACGATAGAATACATCCAACCCGCATCATTCCTATACCACTTTCTACTACTATAAACCGTAAAAAAAAGAAGTCAACTAACACAATTTCTAATGTAAAATCACAAGTAGTGCTATTCTTATTGTTAGGGAATTATATTTTTTTCCATATATATAAAAAAGTCGCTTAAAAAAATCACAGACAATCACTTCTCCATTTACAGACATAGACCACCGACGACAGATTATTTTATTTCTTATAAAGCATTACCTTTCTACGTACAAAAAACTATACTTAGTTTTACAACCATGATGGTTTATACAATCTTAAACCTTATCCACTGTTATCATCCTATTTCATCATCCTATTCACCCTCTAGATGTTAACCCTTCGCTTCTGGCCATCAAAATTAAAGATTAAATCAAGATATAAAATATTTATAATCTTTGACAGACTGCGTTTTAACAGCTGTCATGACTGAGTCGCGACATTGTACAGGTACAAATCGCGCGCTAACTAAAAATATACCTATGTTTTCATTTGTTTCAGGAGTCCTGTGTCCCATTTTTATATAGTTTCAGGTATAGCAATCAGCTTACAGTCTGCAGTAACCTTAAACCTTACATCGACTAACTGCGGGTTTTCGCACACAACATAAATTATTACAACGATAGACAATTTTGTACTTCCTCCCCCTTAAGCCTAGGTTAATATTTTTCATTGATGCCCGAAAATATTTGGCAACATTTACATAAAATCCGATAAGTATTTATTTAAATTTTCCTTTGTTCCGTAATTAATTTGTACTGCAAGTGACTCTTTAAGACTTCAGAAATTTGTACTTTAGTTGCATTTAAGAGTGCTCGTTGTTTCTTTTAGTATAATATTTTTTTTTATTAATTAAATTTAATTTTATAGTGTTTACTACTTTCGTAATCGTGTAACACTTACACAAAGATGACACCAAAGATATATTTAAGTGACATCGAGACTTACCCCTCCGAACTTAACGAGACAAAATTACGGTTAAACATTTTATCTTAATTTTTTTGATGAGACAATGCTGTATTTACAGTCATGACCATGTTTGCGGACACCACCCTGACTACCTTTCAAACATCGAATAATATTGAATGCCAACTTATCGTTTCACATTAACAGGCAGTAGGGAAAGTGAGCCTAAAGCGGGCCCACTGGCAAAAGCGGTCACTTGCGTGTATAAAATAATTCTACATAATTTTTTTAAACACAATTAATATCAAATTTCCACCCTTGACCTCGAGTGACTAGAACTGGGGCGAGATAAATACTTTTGAAATTAATTTACACACTAGAGTGCTCGCTCGCAGTATTCCCCTGCCAGGTCCCCTTTCCCCTACTGTCAAGTCACCCGGAGAAGTACAATTTGATGATACTGCCCAGCCTCCTCCCCTACTCGTGTCGAACTGAATTCGTAACGTTCAATTGTTTCATGAGCTAACCTAGTGATTCGGGAAGTGAGCATAAAATTACAACTTTTACAATTAACTTACATAACATTAAACGCGAGAGAACATTTATAATTTTTTTTTCATTATCAAATTCGTAATTATAGACCCGCGGGCTGTTCCCGCGTGGTCCATCCTAGTGCAATCTTAAAATATAAAAACATCCATTGATTACTTAAATATTTCCTGTCCGGGTAAGTGCAACTATGTTATGAATATTTAGGTACTTAAATGTCAATTCCTTAAATAATGTACTTAAATATTTAGTAATAAACGTTAAACACGATGGACGGGTGTAACTTGTCGAAGACGGCGTAACTAAAACGAACCAACAACAAAAAAACACCACCAGAAATAAAGGGAAAAAAAGGAAACGATAAAAACGAAATAAGAAAAAATAAAAAAAATTGTTACAATTTTTTAATTTTTTAAACCTAACAAACAATAATTTTCAATTTTCATCTCCTTAGAACATAGTAACATCTATGAAACACAAAAAGTAACTTGGATAAGGTAATGGTATACAATTACAAAAAAAAATGTTTTATACTCCAGCGGAGTGAAGAAAGGTACAACTATACTACTGGGTAGGAGACATGTGGCCGATCTCCAGCGGGCTGTGCTTAGCAGAACGAGGTACATTCACGAGATTATTAGACCTAGCCTAGCAACACTTACACTTAATTATTCACTAGGGCTATCAAACGGAACCGCCTCATGGTGCGACACTGACACCAGCTACACACAACGCGTCATTACAATTTGAGAAATGATACCGCAACGCTCGCAACACGGCAAAACATAAGCGGTCTACGCGATTCCCGCTAACGCTGCGGTAGATGTTACCGCGAATTTAGCATTGCTAACTTTGCGGTAAAAATAATCACATTCCAAAAGACTAATTGCGGTATTTTATGGGCATTTCATAAGTGGTTGATTGACCATTACATTATTTATCTGAGATATGAAAAATCAGCAATATCACTTTTTTTAGAAGATGCAGTCGTCCCTCTAATAAACACATTGTCTGACTGGTGAGAGGCTGCATCAGTTTTTCGATTCAGGCCGATTCAGGTATGATTCACGCATTGGTATTACTCCTCAGAGTGGATTCTACAACAACCCGCAGTGTGTAACTGGCCTAAACTCAGCGAGGCTAGCGATGGCCCCGAGAGCTCTCTACCTTCCAGAGATTCAAGTATAAATAGGATTATATAGACATCAAATATATGCCAACTGAATTATTTACACTAAAGAGATAGTTAAAAATTGTTCCACACAACTTTTAGGTTAAAACATTTTACCAGAATAATATCCAAAGTCTCAATAAGTATTAAATAGTTCTCTCTAACTATAAAACACATTAAATATATAATAATTATGTGGGACAGTTATAAGTTTAGCAGTGACTTAAATTGAATCCTGAGGTAGAACATATTTTGTACTTTAAGATTTTTTTTTAATTTTCACATTTGTTAAAACTTACATTTATAGTTTCTTCATATAAAAAACTTACGCTTACAACTAAATTATATTCCTCGAGGTAGATAATCTTAATCTAAGCGGGCCTCGTATGAGAGTACATTCTCCTTTGTCAAAAGTCCGCGCCAATCGTCGACCAGCGATGATTAATATAAAAAAATCCATTTTTGAATTTTGCATTTGAATGTAGAATCATTGCAAGGCCCATGTGACGGCAGAGGGTCACCGTACCCGTAACAATCTTTGGCTTTACCATCACGACATACCTATCGCGATTTATTTACAAATAAAGAAAAAACTTAATATTACACTTAGTCATCTAACACAAAAACCTTAACAAACACCCGAATGGAACCTGTAGTATTATTTAATTATATTAAGAGCAACATCAACTAGTGTAAAGTTGTCTTAAATAAATTGTACTCCACATATTGCTTCTTGGGAATATTAGTTTTAAAAAACTCTCTAAGTTAGAAACACTGGTGTCAACTTGAAGTATCTTTCTTTGAAGCAACTGGCAAATCCCACAAAGTGGCTCCATTCGTTCTTACTGCGTCTAGACTTCTACAAGTTGACAACAGTAGTGCGATAACAAACTTAATTTACATTTCATTTTTGTTGGTCGTTAACAATCGAAACAACCCTTAAAAAGTTACCTCCAAATAATTGGCTAGTTAACAGAATTACAGTAACAAATTCATTCGGAGATCGGCCAAAGTCAAGCGACGGGAATTGTATTACACAGACTACACGTGATTCATACATCACACCAAATACAACATTATAACTATTAGAGAACGCTAATTTGTCCACCAATTAGTTTAACAATGAATCAACTTAGTATAGACGTGCTAGCAATGCCACGGTACACGGAATACTTTTACATAATTCACAATTAATGCTCTTCATAGACGAAACAAGTCATCTACGGAACTAACCAATTGACGTTCTAAAAGTTGAGTAATATATAAATTGTACCTTGGAAAATTTAAAGAAAAGCAAGTCCGCGCGTATCCACAATCCTATGCCCCTCAGTGTTAATCCAAAACAATCCCCCTTTCCTTACTTAGTCGAAAGAGAAAGAGAAAAATAAAACACTACAAATCTGTCGCATTAATGCATTCCTCTTTAACGTATCACAAAAAACATTAAATGTTGAAAAGAAATCACAACTATGAATTTATAATTCATAAGAAAATATAAAAACGAAAGGACACAATAGAACAAAATTTTTTGTTTCCAATTACTATAGAACATAATGTTAACAATTTGCAATCGAAATAGCAAAACAATTGTCTTAACAATAGTACACTTATAAAAGAAAAATGAAACATAATTGTATATTTTTACAATAATTACATAGTCGGCCACCGAGTAAAGTAACATTCTTTTTGCAACACAATAATCATTACTGACCGATCTTTTCCAACTATTGATCGAGGAGGCACTGTGTTATTAGTTGTAATAGGACCAATAAAGAATTCTCAATTTAAAATAGTCCGTGTGCATAGTTGGAAAACCCTGCTTCCCCTCTTCGTCGATGTCAAAACCACCCTAGCGAACCCCGAAGTCACAGACAAAACGATGCTTATACATAAACAAAATATGTGCGATAATTAGTTTTAATAATAAATCTCTTATGTTCTAAAAAAAATTAATCCGATAGTTGATTTAAAAAAAAATGATTTTAGAAAAACATTTCCACTACTGATTCATAACTTTTCTTTGTCTCTAGAAATTCTTAGAAGTCGCATTTGCAAAAGACTCGTGAATTTTCCACTTAATAAAAATGACTTAAGTTCCAACAATCCGAGAAATCCTCTTAGGCAATCCCCACACTATGAATCAGTGCACCACCTGAAATCGTATAAATCCCGAAGATAGGACAGCGAAGACGCCTGTGACCATGCCCATCACTAAAAAACCTGTACAGATTTACCCTCGACGCTCTGCAATATATACTCCGATAGAATTACAGTAAAAAATTTAAAGGTTGTGTATAAAATAGTTTATAGCCCTGCATACTCGATTCCAAATAAATAAAATGTATTTATTGAGAATAAAGGTACAATAATATAGCTTCTATTAGGTATATCGACAGCATAGGACTCTGCTCTACATTTTCATAGACTACAATATTTAAAAAAAAACAAGTAAATATGTGTGCGTTGAGAGCCAGTTTTCACTTTCGACTTTATTAATAATTGTCGTTGATGGAATTATTTTTTATAACATTTTTCTCCTATTTTTATACAAAACTCAGTACACCTATACTGGGTAGTCGACTAAAAAACTAGCGCTCAAAACACAACCATTCAGAGATAACTAAAACGCTTTCTTCCAAATGGTACCAGTAACAAAAACTATTTAGCATTAATAAAAAAAAAGTCACTGAGCCGTCATAAAGCATTTCTCATAAAATATATTTAGTGTACCCTAAAATATAAATATAATAATAAATATGAATGCAACCTATTCCTAAATATCAGGAATATAACACACAGTCGCTACATTCACACTTAACAAAAAATAAAATAAATAAAAGATGTGAACTTAAACTGAGGTTATTTGGCACTGTCCCATCTGTTTATTGGTAGTTAAGACATTATTGCAGCTGATAGACCGGAGGCGGACGAGTGGGGCTAACTCAACAAAAATATAATACTTACCCCACAAGCCGGCCCCGATAAAAATAATTATTTTCTTTAAAAAAATCTCAACCGGTTGCACTTTATGACTAGTAATAAAGAAGTAGTGAGTGGCCTTCATCTAAATGCACTACGACGAAATTAACCATCGAAACGGAATGTTAAAATCGACACCATTCCATTGAAACATATAATTATTTGGTCTCAATAGTAACACCCGTACAGGCGAACCTGATACGAACGACTGAAAAGATTGTAAACACCATTCATGCGTCGAATCTTGCATGCAAATTTTTAATAACACGTTTTTTTACCTAACTACTTATGTTTCTAGGGCAAAATTGTACTTTGTACAAAACTAAAACCGTTCATATTCATAAACAGTAAAAAACTGCAGAAACCTACATTCGTTATACCCCCACTTATACCCCCTTTCAATCTTAAAACGACAATGTGGCAAAATATTAAACAATACATAAATTGATCAATATGGTAACATAAAGCCCGTTTCTATTGTATCACAGTTGTATTCAATAATATGCAACTTAAATTGGTATAATATAAACTATTGTCTCTAGTAAAGGAATATTAGTAATAAAAATAACACAAATCAATAATAATATAGTACAAACATATTACACGAGGTGCTTTTTGCCACAATGTAACTTTAATACGTGTTTCAACCTAGGCCAAGGCGATTTACAACATTCTCCTATTATTTACATTTACTTAGCCTATGACCATCAGTCTCAACATCATTTCTAAGATTTCCTAGCTCAAGTTAATATAATATAAGCTATGTCATACTCGACCGAGAGCTCAAAATAAATCGTCTCTAAAAGGTAACTTTATCTCACAGTCAACTGGACATAATAATAATGTATATTACTAAAGTTCGCAAAACAACTAAGGTACTTTAACTCAACATAGGTGCAAGCGCTAGGTACGATTTTCTCAAAACACTGTACCAGACAGACGAGAACTGAGCAACCATTCGAAGTCACACTTGAATATTTAAATTAAGTAACAATTATCGCACAATTTCAAAACCTTTAAAAATCTTAAGATCAACTTTTGAGGTAGATTATTACTGGTTACATAATAATATGCATAGACGAGGTAATATATTGTACGCGTGTTACAGAAAGGCGCCGGTCGGGCGGCAGTAAATAAAGTTCGAACTACCCGAATAATAACAAAGGAACGAAACGCAAGAGCTGACCGCTCCATTTCGAAGAGTCTTCGAAGACCGGTGTATCAGGCTAGAGATGCCCGCACCGGCGAAATATGCAGAGGTAGGTTGGTTGAGAGTTGCGTGTTGATTAGTTCGCGGTGTTTACTGAGTGTGGTTGGGGAGTGGGCCTTGGGGGAGGTGTGGGGTGACCTGGTGACGGTGTTCCCGCGCGATGTGTCGCCGCACAGTGTTGTTGCGCGTGAATGTGCGCGAGCAGTGCGGGCATGGCACGCGGATGCCCTGGTGCCGCTGCCTTATGTGCGCCCGCAAATTCGTCTCGTATCCGTAGAGTCTCTCGCAGTACGGGCACTTTAGCTTTTTACCTGAAACGATTAGGTGTCACGATTAAATATCTATGTGCGTACAAACTCGGCCGATTGTTATATAGATAGGCCCGGTATGTGGATCTGCCAGGATTGCAGAGGACACGGGTTCGATTCAAAGAAAATCAGTTATCCGCGCCCGCTGCATTCTGGGCAGCTGCTTAAATCAATTTTTCTGACATTTATATAATGTTAAAATAAAAATCAAATAAAATGTAAAAAATTGGCATTTTTGTAATCTATTCAATCGAATAAATTAGCCACTTCTCTATGTATAGAGACCAAAGCAGAACGGATTAAGTTAAAAGACTGACCAATAGTAGCAAGATACTAAAACAAAGTACAGAAGATTAAAATAAAATTACAAACCAAGAAAATAATAAAAACTTTTTTTGTGCCGTGTGGTGACGGCAGAGTAGAATACAATTGTCACCACCCCAAATCTCTCCCGTGGGTGTCGTACAAGGCGACTAAGGATAAATCAGTGATGGGGCATGGGCAGCAGCGTTCCTCTTATAACACCTAACAATGTACTGCGACTTGTGTGCCCGAAAAATGGCAATAGGCTCGCCACCTATTACATGGGACCTAACATAATTGGCGAAACGTGGGTGCTAGTTCACCTCTGTCTAACCCTTCGGGGATATAGGCGTGATTTATGTAGGTATATAATGTTTTTTTTAAAGACCCTGCCTGTAAGTGTACCTTCATAGCAGGCGTCCCCTTGGAGAGACGGCATTTCCCGAGGGAGATACTGCCGCGGAGAGCCTCACAGATCGCCCGAGTCGGAGCTTGGATCGGCAGGCCTGAGGGTGCCTTTAAAGTCGCGGACCTCGGCTCAGGCGTGCCGTGTAGTGGGGAGAAGCACTAAGAAGACAATAAAATCAATTTTATCCTTACCATCAGCAGTGGCAATGCCTCCAGATTTGCTCGTGATCAGTTTCGTTGGCCAGATGTCAGGGCTTGGCTTCGGCGGCACGGGTGATGTAGTGATCGGTTTGTCGTGGTAGTTAGCTGGGGGTATCGTAGTGGGCGGCGGTGGCGAGTTGTTGTACCCGCTCTGGTGGTAATCAATCTCATTTTTCACCCGCAAATCTGTAAAGTCAAAGAGCCTTTAGTGATTTTCCAGGAAACCTCTTCCTGAAGCGACGTATTTCATTTTATTGAAGGTGCAAAATATCAGTTACATAAATTTCTATTTCCAAATCTTTTGCGTGAACTAGGTATATAAATTCAAAAAACTTTTTGTGAATGGCAATTTTGTTGGTTTAGAGTGGATCAAATTGAATGACCAATCAATGGAGATGCTGTTCTGATCGGATTGGTAGAAAAATATATAAACCTTCTGCACCCTGATCGTTGGACAGACGTTCAATCATCTCCTCGTTGACGGAGCCGCTGCGCTCGTAGCCGTTGTTCTTGATGGGGTTGCCGAGGGTGGAGGTGCAGTCTGGTGGGTTGTCCTCGTACCGCTGACCGGCACCGGGCGACGAGCGAGTGTCTGGCTCGTCGGCGACACTGCCGCAGTGGGACGATGACGAACTTTGCCTGGAATCGCCGATCCTCGTATTATATCTTTTATGCTAGAAAGGGAAGCACTTGGTATTCATTTCACCTGCCCTCGTAGCACGTGGAGGACATGTTGACGTGGACAACATGTCCTCGGGGAAAAGAAAATATTTTCCTCTCCCTCTAACTCCTACTAAATCCCGATACAAAACATTGTCAAGTGGTGGAGAGAGATTTTGTCAACGTCCCGTGCTAGGCCTGCTGATGGTAAGTGAATATAAGGGCCGAAGATGGCTTCACCTGGAACCCTCAACAACAGAGAGTCCGGCTATCTTATCACAAATTGTCAGAACAGAACAATGCTGTTAACATTATTATTATGGCGACAGATTTTGAGAGCATGCTGGTAGCTAGCCAGGCGGACTTGAAGAAGTCCTACAGTCAACCAAACCAAGTACAAATTGGTACTACACTGGGGATCGAAACCGGGACCTCGGATTCTGGTGGGTGAACCCTCTCTATCCTATGGAATATAGCGCAATTTAATTAGGGAAAGTCAACCCAAAGCGGGCGTACTGCCTAAAGAGGGCATTCGTGTGTATAAGACCATGTTAAAAACGATGTATATCTGTTAGGCTTATTGACTGCTGCTTTGAAGGCATTTTATTTGAAGAAATTGTATACACTAAAGTACACTACTTAGCAACATTTTTTGTGGATCATTATAATATTTATGGTATCAGGTTTAAATAAAACTGAAAAAGTTATATTGATCGGTAATAATTGAGGGCAAACACAACTTTTCGTACCTGTAATTTCTGGCGTGGGGACTCTGCGATGGCGATGGCTTGGGGGGAGCTGGCCGGCGATGGGACGTGGAATGCAGTGGCACGTGCGCCGGCGGGGCATACCGGCCCATGCTGCCGCCACTGCCGTGGATGGGCATGCCGTACTGGGGCATGATCGGGGCGAACGTGGCGGTGTGGGACGAAGGCGGCGCGGACTCCTGGACCTCGCAGTTGCCGGACCCGGACACGGGGCTCGTCTTGATACGGGTCTGGTGGCGGTCCCCGGACTGCTGGGTCTGCTGCTTCACCCAGGCGTCCTGTGACATCTCCATCGATAGGCCCTTCACCTGGAAATGAAAGCAGTCTCGATTTTAGTGACGGCAGAGCAGAATTATCTTCGGGGTTGATTGATCATGTTTCGGTTTATGTGGTTGGCGAGTTGCTGGTGCATAATTTACAATGTATCCGCAATGTCATAACTCGTTGACAATGATGGGTTTCTCTACAACCTAATTCCGTGCCGTTATGCTAGCGGAGCGTTGGGCTCTGGTGCGTTCAGTATCAACTTGGTATTGAACGCGTCGGGGTCGGCGCTTTGTTGCGAATCGGGGGGTGGGTGGATTTTGGAGACGTATCATTATAGACTGAGAAATGCTACGCACTCCGAAAGCGGGATAATTTTGTAGCATGTAAAATTTTCAGCAAACTGAGATGATTCTGATGGTTTTTCACCATGAAATACCTAAAAGACGTTCTTTCAGAGTTCCAACACTTGGATAACCTGACCTATGAACTGGATATATAGTTATTGGATTTTAATTTTGACATTATTTAAATGTTAGAAAAATTAGTACAAAGATTTTGATGGTTAGAAAAATTGATATATAGTTTTTACATGTTGTGATGGGGCCCCGTAAACCTTCACTCTGCCACACTATGGACCCGGCACCCGCACGGTGCAATCTTAGGTCACAAGTTCCTACCTTCCCTCTCTGTCACACTATGGACCCGGCACCCGCACGGTGAACCTTAGGTCACAAGTTCCTACCTTCCCGCTCTGCCACACTATGGACCCCGCACCCATACGGTGTACCTTAGGTCACAAGTTCCTTACTTCCCTCTCTGCCACACTATGGACCCGGCACCCGCACGGTTAATCCATGGAATGCTAAGGCCTTGGTCGTTTCCACCAGCTGCCCGCGTCTTCCTCCCGCCAGGCGGGCGAGAACGACCACGAACTGCCAGGCGACCAAGGCCTAAGAATCTTCGTCTCACCTATTAAGCGATCCGTCCTCACGGTGAGAAATTATTAAGAACTTCCTACCTTGTGTACAAATACTTATTATCCGCCTGGTGGTGACACAAGGTAATCTTTTATCATTGTTAAATAACCAAATGTTTTGATTGTGCAATTAAGTACTGCCTAACACAATTGTACGACGAAAATCGTTTCACCAGACAAATCCCGTATAATGTAAGCCAATTTTTGTTGATCTACCCGTCACACTCACACTTTGCAATTATTCTCAATGAGTGACAGAGACAGGTACTGACAACTGCAATCGGCTTACATAGTAACCCCACAGATCAAGTTACATTTTTACTTGCGCCCCACCTGCTATTACCGATGCCCTCTCATAAAATAAACTCTGACTACGGCCCCGTCCTCACCTGTAAATTCTCTCCGCTCTTGAGGAAGCTCGACAGCGCGTCTTGGCTGACGTGGACCTCTCCCTTATACATGAACTCCAGGAGAGCCTGCATGTTGTCCGCCGTAGTGGCTTCCAGGATGACGTAACAGGCGCCTGCATGACTGGGCGGCGCAGTATCGAAGAGTTCTTGGAAATGCTTGCTGCACGCCGCGAGGATCACCTTGTGTGCTTTGAACTGGCGTCCTGTAAACAAAAGGTCCTGATTAGTTGAGGAACACAATGTGTTGAGGAACGCAATGTGTTGATGAATGCAATGTGTTGGGGAACGCAATGTGTTGAGGAACGCAATATGTTGGGGAACGCAATGTATTGACCAGCGCAATGTGTTGAGGAACACAAAGTGTTGATTTAAGATTAGCGGTCCTTTCTGCCATTTTCTATCCGTTATGAAATTTACATAGGTCAGTCGTCATCAAGCCATCCACTCCCATTTGATTCATATCTTCCGTCACACAAGAAATGTGCTAGTGATGAATGAATGGATAGGAAATTGATGGACAGGACCATATCGATAGACCGATGAACGGAGAGTGTGATTGAAATGATAACATTCCACCCATACTGCTCAAGGTTTTGGCTTAGGCTTCAGCCTGCCGCCTTCCTGACACCAACCCTCTGCTCTGTGGGTATGCTGTTATACTATATTTTTCACGAAATTCCTACATTTTCTGGACTACATATCTAATCAAAAATGTACTTGGAATCTTTCCTTGCACCATTCTCTTAAAATAGAACAAACGACTATTCTATTTTTTAACCATAACTCTATATGCAAACAGCATTCAAAACATTTTAAATATAACTCAAGGCAATGAGACGGCTCATGCAATCCAAATTGTATACGATAATTTTCGTTCGAAAAATACATCCTATACTTTAAGTGTACTGGCGTGGGTAATTCTCCTTACAGTCTAAGAGAAATCTCGAAAATTTCCCAATCGATTTTCCACCTTAACTATTACATTAATAAAGCCTAGTAAACATATGGCTCATTCAACTAAATAATACATACATAAAAAATATTGTAAAAACCTACATCAGAAAAAAACGAGTTCAATTATTAAGTTAACACTACCAACAACAAGTACCTTCAATGGCCACCTGCGGATTACTCGGCGGGGCCACAGATGGCAGCACCAGTACTGCCCTACGCAATAGTAAAACAATAATCTAAATATTTCAAGGTCAGTAACCGCTACCAACGACTTCCTATGTCGCAAGCGTTTTGGGAATGATTCCTGTGCGGTGACTCAAAGGTTGGGAACTGCGATTTTTGTTATAAATAAAATTAAGTATACTACGAAACGGTCCTACATTCCGGATTGATTTTTCTAAGAATATCATCCTCAGATGTACCAGGAAAACATGGCCGTTCGAGCAACTTAATATACTAATTAAAAACTGTACAGTTACTACCAAAATAACTCACGTTTACACCCAAAACAATATGACAATATTAGATTAGAGTACTAGCCCAAAACAGCTAAATGATAATATCGTACTAAACACTCTTTTACTCGCGTTCCGTTGTTCATATTGCGCCTTATGACGTGGAGATAAAAGTGGAAATTTCAATGGTGGCCCGAGTGCGTAGTGCAGATAAACGATACAATACGTACGTTAAACTGTTACGTCAGAGCGGATCGCTCGGAACAAAATACACTTAGCCTTGGAGCTGGCAGCGTATGCGCCTTAGGGCGCCCGTAGACATTGGACAAACAAATAATCTATTTTAATGTCATATCCACTCGAATAATGTTCCAAGTCAAATTGTGCTCTAATAAGTATTGCTAAGTTATCTTAAAGAGTAATATTTTGTATTTATTTACTATATGAAAATTTAGATTATGTCAAAAGAATGAATGAATGAAAGGAGAATGACAAAAATTATTTATATGGCGGAAGTGAATGGAGAAATGGGAAAGAGAAGGCCTAGGCGGATTTTTCCTAATCAAATTGAAAGTCTAGTAAAAAAGAGCCAGGTCAAGAGTACCTGAAACCAACGGGCATGCATGAAGAGATTGATGAGATTGGATGAAGCGAAAGAAGTATGTAAGGATCGTAGCAAGTAGAAAGAAGTGATCTCTGCCTACCCCTGTGGGAAAAAGGCGTGACGATATGTATGTATGTATGATATGCCTTTATTATTCCCGAAGGAATAAGAAAGGCATATCATACATACATATCAAGTGGAAGTGTGACGTGTGTGTGGGAAGACATGTCAATCGCAGTATATTTGGTAGTATACCAAGAACGCTGCTGCCCAATCCTCATCAGGTCACATCATCATTCAGCCGAGAGACGCCCACTGTTGGGCATAGGCCTCCCCCAAGGATCTCCAAACCGGTCGGTCCTGCGCTGCCCGCATCCAACGGCTTCCCGCGACCTTCACCAGATCGTCGGTCCACCTTGTGGGGGGCCTTCCAACGCTGCGTCTCCCGGTTCGTGGCCGCCATTCGAGGACCTTTCCGCCCCAACGGCCGTCAGTCCTCCTCGCAATGTGCCCTGCCCACTGCCACTTAAGGTCCGCAATTCTTCGGGCTATATCGGTGACCTTAGTTCTCCTGCGGATCTCATCATTTCTGATATGATCACGCAGGGAAACACCGAGCATAGCCCTCTCCATTGCCCTTTGGGTGACTTTGAGTCTTCTTATAAGGCCCATTGTAAGCGGCCACGTTTCGGTGCCGTAAGTCATCACTGGCAACACACACGCATTGAAGACCTTTGTCTTTAAACACTGCGGTAGATGGGCCGAGAATATACCGCGTAGCTTCCCGAACGCTGCCCAGCCGAGTTGGATCCGTCGATTGACCTCTTTTTGGAAGTTGGACTTACCAAGTTGGACTTTTTGTCCCAGGTAAATATAATCGTCAACAACTTCCAGTGTAGAGTTCCCAACCTGTACAGTAGTGGGTACGACATGGGAGTTTGACATGATTTTTGTCTTATCCATGTTCATTTTAAGACCCACTTGTTGGGAGACTCTACTTAGATCATCGAGCATTGTGCTCAAGTCTTCCAGGGTCTCAGCCATGACTACGATATCATCAGCAAAGCGAAGGTGAGTCATGTACTCGCCGTTTATATTGATGCCTAATCCTCTCCAGTCCAGAAGTTTAAACGCGTCCTCCAACGCGGCGGTGAACAGTTTCGGCGATATTACATCGCCCTGCCTCACACCCCGCTGGAGCTGTATGGGTTTAGAGTTCTGATCCTGAAGGCGGACTGACATAGTGGCGTTTTCGTACAGTGACTTCAACACTTGGATGTACCGATAGTCTATTCGGCACCTCTGGAGTGATTGGAGCACGGCCCAGTTCTCGACAGAATCGAAGGCTTTCTCATAGTCCACAAACGCTAAGCATAATGGCAGATTATACTCTTCGGTCTTCTGTATAACCTGCCGCAACGTATGTATGTGGTCTATGGTACTAAAGCCTTTTCGGAATCCGGCTTGTTCGGGGGGCTGGAAGTCGTCAAACCTGCGTCCGAGACGGTTCGTAATAACCCTCGAGAACAACTTATAAACGTGACTAAGGAGGGTGATGGGTCTATAGTTCTTCAATTGGGTTCTATCGCCCTTTTTGAAGAACAGTCTCACCACGCCCCCGTGCCATGCCTTTGGCGTTTTTCCCTCGAGTATAACGGTGTTGAATAGCCTCTGAAGAGCTCTCAGGACGGTTCGTCCACCTGCTTTCAGAAGCTCCGCTGTAACACCGTCATCACCCGGCGCCTTGTTGTTCTTAAGCTGTTTGAGGGCCACACTAATCTCGTACAGGCTGACGTCCGGGATATCTTCGGTATAGTGTCGAGTTAACTTGGCTCTTGGGTCAGTGGCCTGAGAGACAGGTGTGTGTGATGTCGACATCAGGTCACATCATAGCTTAAATTAAGGCGTAACGAAGAGGCCCGTTTAACCTTAACTCGCACAAAGCTAAAATTTTGATTATGTGTACGGAATACAGTTCAATTTTCTAGTGGAAGTCGAACTCAAAATGTTTCAAGTACTATTTTTCTATTGGCATACACGCACGCAAAAAAGGACTAAGGTAATCAGTAATGTTTCAGATAGTTCATACCATATTTTGCCAATTCAATATTTGAAAAAAAACTGTAACGGATATAAATTTTTATTTGTGATATTTTGCATATTTTTGACTCGGCTGCAGTCAGCCTAAAGCCGAAGCCTCAGCAATGCAAGACCGTTCCGCTCCTACAAACTCCGCCTACGAATAGTCAAAGTACTTCCTAGTTGTATCAACTTTGCGTGTTTTGTTAATTATCGATATGCATCTAAATTTCGTCTCTTCGTTTTAGCTTTTGGGTTCAGCCTGCGTATAGCAACTTCATTTGTAATATTTTTTCATTAGTGCCTATTATTATAAGTACCTAACCCTATTGTTGAGTTTACTTATGGTTAAAAAATATTAACAAAATAATTGTTGATAACATTTTGCAATAGTGACCTTTTGTGAAAGCGACATTCTATGAAGGTTTGCAAATTTGCAATTTTTAAATATCAAAACCAACTTATTGGCTCACACTGTAGAGTTAACAAAAAGCAAGATTGTAGTGAATTAGATTGGTAAAGGATCTCCAGGGCTTGCTATAAAATGTGTAACAAAAATACTCAAAATTAATTATTTATCAAAACCAACTGTACTGTACCTAAATTAAGTAGTTTTTCTCATTTTTCGTTCGTTTTCCAGAAAAAAGTTTGTATTTTATTATTATTATTTATCTCTCCGGGGATATTAGGTGAGATGTAAACAGACTTTCAACGGTGTTGTTTTCTATGTGGTATTACTAAAATAGGTTTATTGTAAGATCTTGCAATCTACGTGGTACAAAAACTTCAATATGAAAGCGCATAAAAATGTCGTTCGTAGATAAGTATTGAACTTATTACTATGTAGCCTCATCGCCCTGCCCTTATCCCATCCTATTTGGGGTCGACGCAGTATGTTCTTTTTTTCCATTCTCTTCTGTCACTCGTCATCTCCTCATTCACATCCATCACCTTCATATCACACCTCACACAATCCATCCATCTTTTCAGTGGTCTTCCTTTACTTCGACATCCATCAACATTCATGTCCATAACTTTCTTACTCACATTCATGGCATCACGTCACATAACATGTCCATACCAAGCTTTCCTTTAGCCCTTTCATCTTTTATGTTACTGGCGCCACTTTCAGACTCCCTCTTATGTACTCATTCCGTATTTTGTCAATTTTTGTCACTCCGCACATCCATCTCAACATTCTTATCTCTGCCGCATGCAATTTTCTTTCATCCGTCTTTTTCACAGCCCAACATTCCTATCCATACATAACGACAGGTCTTATAACAGACTTGTAGATCTTTCCTTTTAGTTTTAGTGGCATTCTTGGGTCGAATGTAGTTGCTGTGACCTGTCGCCATTTCATCCAACCTTTTTTTTTTTTTTTTCGTTGGAAAATGATTTAATCATACCCCGGCCTGGGTGGGGCCCGACCGGGGTTATGTGGGACTCTCCCAGCAGAGTGCTGGGCCTACACCACTAAAAACCAACGTGCTCCGCTTACTGCTATGTGACTGCGCGAGTGGGAAACTCATCGTATACGTCCACTGCGTGCGTCAGCAGTTTGCCCGTGAGGGCTCCTCTTTGGCCTGGCGAGGGCCGGGGGGTGTCTGCGGATTGACAAAGACACCCCCACTCGTGGGGCATTTTGGTGTAAGTGACAGGGCCCCACCCCGTCACCTACCGCCCCGAGCTATGGTGGCTGAAGTTGGCGGGCGTATTGCCGCCGTCTCCGACCTAGCCTCCGCCTGCGGTTCGGTGCAGCGTCCGGGTCCTGCTCCCGCGCTCGTTCCGCAGCCTCCTTCTGCGACATCACGTCCTCACAGAAGGTGGCGACTGCCGTCCAGACTGCCTCGCTGGCCGCCATCTTGCAGATGACGGCGGCCAAGGACAGGTCGTGTCCGACTGACGCGGAAAGGATACTGCGCTCGGATGCCCAGGCTGGGCAGCCTTGCAGGGTGTGCTGCGCAGTATCCACATCGCAACTACAATGATGGCAGCGAGGGCTGCCCTCGCGTCCGGTGACTTTGTGTAGGTAACTGCCGAAGCAGCCGTGGCCGGTCAGGACCTGCGTCAACCGGAAACTGAGGGTGCCATGGTGCCTCTTCAGCCATGCCTCCAGGTTGGGGCGGATTTCATCCAACCTGCGTTGATCCGGTTTGTAATTTCCCGATCGATCTCCCCATCTGCTTGCACAAATGAACCTAGGTACCGAAAATTGGAACAGACTGGCTAGATTAATCGGTATTGGACCATTGTCACCACCAAAATCACAGAACATAAATTCTGTTTTGGTCCGGCTCACTCTAAGTCCAACACTCTCTATCGTATGTAGCCTTTCTTCCAATCTGTTCTGGATCTCTAGGCCATTCTCCGCTACCAGCACAATGTCATCCGCAAAAAGCATGCACCAAGGAGCCTCCTCTTGTATATCCGACGTCAGGGCGTTCAATATTAACAAGAAGAGGTACGGGCTCAGAGCCGAACCTTGGTGCAAGCCGACTGCCACATTGAAGCTGGTAGTAGTACCAGCAGTAGAACGGACTTGGGTACTACATCTGCTGTACATAACTCGGATCAACTCCACATACCTCCCAAGCACGCCTTTCTCCTTCAGAGCCCACCACAAAACCTTACGAGGTACCCGGTCGTATGCCTTTTCGAGGTCTATAAAAACCATGTGCAAGTTTTTATGTGCACGTCTGTACTTCTTGCACAATTGGCGAAGTGCGAAAATGTCATCTGTTGTTCCCCGACCAGGCATAAAGCTTTCATACTATGTGAAATTAACTTTATTCCCCGATAGTTGTTACACTCAAGAACATCGCCCTTATTCTTAAATCAATCATCAATACTCTGCCACTCTTTGAATTTATCCTTCTTATCTTTCAAAGCCTTCCTAACTTCTTCCGACCACCACCACGTTTCTCTCTCGATCACACCTCTCCCTTTAATCACTTTAGTAGCCTAAGTTCCATAATTTATAACCTTTAATGTTTCAGTGTCACTGTTCTTATTTCCTCATAATAAAAAAAAAACTGTAAGATAATTTTCAGATAAACTGTCAATCTATTTTGCAGCTTATCTTATAAACGATGAAGATGAAATTCATTTAGGCCCGAGTTCACCAACACATAAAACAAGCGATTATTACTAATCCGTCAGTTTTTGACATTATATCGTATGGAAGAACTGTCAAAACTGACGCCTACTTTTTAAACAGTTGTTTTACATTTTGGTAAACTTAAGCCTGAACAGTTTTTTCTAAAGCGGCATGATGTTGAAAGTTCTTCGAGCTTCAAACACAATCGAATTAATTTACAGCTTAACGATTAAAAAAGTTTACCTTTTATTGAACCACAAAGAGTTTAACGATATAAATAGCTAGAAAATTCATGCTTGGCCTACCTATGTCACACTATTACAACATAAAGGAACACCTGAATACATACGCCGTCTAAAAACACGACTTGGTAAGTACTTAATAACATAAAAGTGTTAAGGTAGTATTAATTAAACTGAAACTGCATTGAAATTATTTACGCCTAAAGATGGCTTATGGTAGAGTTAGGTACCTAAGTGGACTAAAGCCCAAGGTGGTAATGGTAGCTTAACTCTTAGCTTAAATAATTGAATTCTGAAGAATATTAAATACAAAACGTTAGTATTTAAATAAATTGGATAGGTTAGTTTAGAGTAGTTATTAAGTAACTGTTCTCTAAGTCATTGGACATGTGACCAAAAATATATTATCTCGAGTTCCTCTGTACTTCGGAAGCCAGTCGATAATATCTACCCACTAATCTGCACTGGGCCAGCGTGGTTAAAGCCTCCCAATACCTCCCTATACCTCCCTATACTCTTTCATCCATACATCTGCCCTAGCAGTGGGGACATCAACGGGTGATTGATGATGATGAGGTGAAAACAATGACCAACATTTGAGATACGATTAAAGTATTGTTATAACTTTGTATTTAATATAATATAAGCCAGAATTCCCAGCTTGATAACTAAAAAACTTCGAAAATTCAAACTTCGCAAATAAGTAGCAGAGTCAGGCTTTGTCAATTGGGCATGCATTCATACCGTAATGGTCAAAATTAATAAGAAAAGTTTTATATTTTGTTTTAACGTACTTACTACGTACGAATGACGTGACATTTACCTATAACCGCCATAAATATAGTAACATTATTGAACGGAACGTGTAACAAAATTACAGGGTTTCTTGGAAACGGTCTATCATTCAAGAAATTTCTACAATAACTTATGAATAGGTTATGGCAAAGAAATATCTTCGACTCAAAAGTTTATTCTATATCCGTCAACCGCTACGCGTTAGTAGGTCCTGTATTTTGGCAACTCGCTAGGAATATTATGTGGCACCAGAATAATGGAGGGCAAACTACAAACAACAGCATACCTAAAGAGGGTTGGAGTCAGGCAGGCGGCCGGCTGTAAAACATAATCCAAAAGCAGTATGGATTTAAATTACAGCATTTAAATCAATACTGCTTTTGGCTTATGTTTTACAACCACTCTCTCCGTTCATCCGTCTCTCGACATGGTGCGTTCAGTCTCTTTTCTATACATTCATTCATCACTAGCACCTTTCCGGTGTGATGGATGATATGAATCAAAAGGGACTGGATGGCTTGATGACGTCTGATCGATATGAATGGAAGAGGAAACATACTGCGCCGACCCCAGATAGACTGGGAATAGGGAAGAGAGAAGAAAGCATCATATTTTGAAATGCTGTATATCGCTACGTGGTATAAGAAGAACGCTACTGACCATTACTGATCGCTGTCTCAACCCTTAGTTGTCTTGTACGACACCCACGGGAGAGATATAAGGTGGTGACAATTGTATTCTGTGCTGCCGTCACCACACGGCTGGTGATGATAGAGTAGAATGCAAAACGCTACCACTAACACCCTAGGTTATACGAGGTGACTGAGACTTAAGCAGTTTATTAAGGAATAAGGAACAGCATTCCTTATACAGTCAATAGCAAAAGTTAATGATTACTAAATGGGATTAATTAAATAAAATTTTCAAATAAATTACACCACGACGATCCAGTTTTCCTATTAATACTGTCGTGACTAAAATAGCTTGGGTTATTTTCTTGACATCGTCGTTTTTGGGTATGTTTATTTATAGTCTGGAGAAATGTCAATGTTATCGGCCGCTATGGTCGAATGCTCAGATTGCTGGGTATTGGTCAAGAGGTCCCGGGTTCGAATCCTGGTAGGGGCAAACTTTGTGATGACCACAAATTTTTGTTTCCGAGTCGTGGTTGTGTTTATGTTTATGTAGTATATTTTCAACATTTGTTTACATAATTATATTAAAAATATGTCCGTCATCTAGTATCCATAACACAAGTGCTTAGGCTTCTTACTTTGGGCTAGATGATAGGTGTGAGTGCACAAATATTTATTTATTTACTAAACTACTTATAACGACATAATAATATAAGACTACCCTTTCAGGGACATAAATGCATACATTACACATGAATCTCTTAAATGATGAAGCAAGTCAGACAATATGAAAGTAAAGACGCTTCTTTCTGGTCTCAGACGTAACTCTGTTGCTAACAATTCTCCATTAAAATTGTTGCTTTTGCGATTGCTTAGTTATGAATTGACAGTTTGTCACATCGCACTCTATTTGCAACTGAAACCCTATAACAATTTCATTCGAGAATTGTTAGCAAGTGACGAAGAAGAGAAGAGATGGATGGACTGTGTAAAGGAGGATATGATAGCGAGAGGGGTGGATGAGAAATTAGTGAAGGATAGAGAGAAATGGAAGAAGAAAACATGTTGTGCCGACCCCGCCTAGAGCGGGATAAGGGCAGGAAGAAGAAGAATTGTTAGCAAGTGACAGTGTCATCAGCCTGTTATTGGGGTCGCTACAAATACCCATATCATACCTACTGTTCTGGGATAACACCAACAAAATAATGTATAAAATTTGTTAGAAAAAATATTACAAAGAAAAATACGCTGAGAACTATCAAAAAATTATAGTCTCGATGCGGGAAACGAACCCACATCTTCCGTAAGACGTGCCAACCAAGCCGTTTTCTAACCTATTTTTCTTCTAACCTATTCTATCTTTATAATTTTTTTTATAACTTTTGCCGTGTGGTGACGGCAGAGTAGAATACAATTGTTATCACCCCAAATCTCTCCCGTGGGTGTCGTACAGGCGACTAAGGATAAAACAGTGATGAGGAATGGGCAGCAGCGTTCATTTTATACCACTTGACAATGTACTGCGACTTTTGTACCCGATAATTGGCAATAGGCTCGCCACCTATTACATGGGACCTAACATAATTGGCGAAACGTGGCTGTTAATAATTCACCTTTGCCTACCCCTTCTGGGATATAGGCGTGAATTATGTATGTATATATTTTTTCTATTTGAGAAAATTTTAGTTACTGAGACAATAACGTGGCGTGCCGTTGCCTACACGTCTACCCGCGAATGATGTCACAGTCCTTTATAGAGCGGCGTGACGACCAGAAGCATAGATTCGGATGTCGCAGGCGCCGGTACTGCAACTCCCCTCCCCGCTAACGAGGAAATGGACGCACGTCATTGGGCGACGCAGCTTGCAACACCGACATTGGCCTACTTCGGGGACCTACTGACGCTATCTGCTCGTGGTACGCTTGTGATTATGGCGGGCGTTCTTTTTTTAAATATGCCACAGAACAAATATGTATGACAGACGTCGCGTCATCGGCGAGCGGTGTGCGAAGACTGTGTTTGAGTATATTTTCTATTTCAAAATTGTTTGCGCTTCGTCGATCAATTATGGCAATATTGTTAATTGTTGGCCATATCACCATCCGCGGATGTCGTACAAGGCGACTAAGGTTTACAGTAAAACAGTGATTAGGAATGGACAGCAGCAATGTACTGCGAATTCCGTGCTCGATAAATAGCTGGTTCGAAGGAGTTCGTTAACAAACACTGTGACACGAGATTTTTATATATACATACATACATACATACATAAATCACGCCCATATCCCCGAAGGGGTAGGCAGAGGTGAATTCTCACCCGCGTTTCGCCAATTATGTCAAGTCCCATGTAATAGGTGGCGAGCCTATTGCCATTTATCGGGCACAAAAGTCGCAGTACATTGTCAGGACGGTAGTATAAGAGGAACGCTGCTGCCCATTCCTCATCACTGATTTATCCTTAGTCGCCTTGTACGACACCCACGGGAGAGATTTGGGATGGTGACAATTGTATTCTACTCTGCCGTCACCACACGGCTATTTTTATATATTAGATAATATATTGGTTTATTAATCCTGTCTGTAAAATACGCAATTTATTATTCTTTATTAATAATTTATTCTTAAGTCATAATGATAAATTAAGAATTAGCAGTAATGTTTTACCTAATAATATAAGGAAACCTATAGGTTCCTTAATCGATGTTAATCGAAAAGTATGGCGAATGGTCCTATGAAACAAAAAAATTTGGTCACCTCTGATATAGTAGGTATTAGACGAAACAAAGGTTTAACGGGAAGGATAAGTGGTAAACAATAAAGGTTAATTTGGTGCAATTAAAACAGATATTTTGTATATACGTTTTCCTTTCCACAGCGTCCATGATATAATCCTATGTTAAGAACTGTCATTTAGAAACTACTGAAATATTATTAACCGCATTTCTTTGGCTATGTCTAAACTTACGCGTAGCAGTACAACTTACAGATTTAATAAATATGTGTGCTTCTTTTTTTCTACAATGGGAAAGCAAAGGGATGTAGCCGTTCCAGACACTTCTAATGTATTCCTGCTTTTTTTACATACATAGCAAAGCAAAATTTGCACAGTAGAAAAATAAAATTTAAAACAACCTTTTACATTCCTAGGTGCTGTAGTTCATTTTACAAATCGATACATTGCACCTATATTTGGGGTCGATTTTTAAACTAGGAAGAAGATGACACTGCACTGATGTTCCTACATCTACGATGCGAAGCTATTTCCATTTGAACTAATAATTCGAGTTTTCCCACTAATACTTTTAAACAGTTGGAACATGAATGTGTCTCAAACATTTACAAAAACAATACACCATACTCGCAAGACCTTCACGCCTAATTACTACATTGTTACGTATGGCACCTTTATACATAGCGTGCATAGTACATGTCATTATGTAAATTTCCCTGACTGAGACGGGTCATAAAAATTCTAAGTTTGAAAACTTGAAGGCCCAATGTACTCTACTCCCATTTAGATTTCACCGTCTGTCTTATTATCATGTCAATTTGTCATCGACTTTAATAAATATTTGTAAAAAAAATTACGACTCATCATCATCATCATCATCATCCTCATGCCCTTATCCCATTTTTATTCGCTCCTGTTAGCTGATATATCTACTCTTTCTAATTTAAATTGAAATCTCTCTTAATTTATATACGCCCCCTATTGCATGGGACCAGAACAAAGCTAGCCAAACGCGGGTGTTAAAACACTGCCTACCCCTTAGGGGACGGAGGCCTGATTAATGTATATATGCTCGGCGTTTCTCACGCATACCAACCTTCAGAAGGTCGCTCCATAACGACGGATGGCGTCTTACACTACGTCCATAGTTCGAGGCCTCCACTCAAGAGTTTGTCTACAAATTAATATGACATAGTGAACTGGGTGAAGAGCCGCGTACACACGCGCACATGCTACGTAAATGCGATATTCTCCGTTTATGTCAGCAATAATTTTTGCTTTTTTATGCTAGACAGGGAAGCTCTTGTCCTTCTTCTCACCTGAAGGTAAATGACGTAAAGGAAGAGATGGGATCGAGCTTCACCTGTAACCCACAACCACAGACGGACTGGCTGCCTTATCACAAATTGTCAGAACACAATAATGCTGTTATAACATTATTATTATGGCGACACATTTTGATAAAATGGTGGTAGCTAGCCAGGCGGACTTTAAAAAAGTCCTACCGCCATCCAAACCGTGGCCTCCTGGGGATTGAACTCCGGACCTCCAAGATCTAATTCCGGGGGGAAAACCACTAGATGGTGGTTAAAGGTTGTTCCAAACGGTCAAAACGGTCCTCTAAACTCTGTTTCAGCTTGGAAAGTGGATCGTGGAAGCTATATGAATTGAGTTGAGGATCAATCAGTTAGGATGTCGCACTACACACACAAGTGCTCGAGCACACACACACACACACACACACACACACACACACACACACACACACAACAGAATTTTAAGCCGTACGGAGGTTCTATTAATCTTGGCAATGACGTCAGAATACTTTCCAAACCTATTCCACTATTATTTTTATCAGTTCTACTCTTTAGGCTTACATAATTCCACTGGTTTATATCTCAGTATACTATTTTACTCAGTAAATGAAAGTTCTACATTGTATATAGATACATCACACCCCAATAATCTTATCGCAATCCAAACACAGAACTCGAATCCAATTTAACTAGAGCAGATGCAAGGAACAGAAGTAAGACCATCGAACAACGGAAAACACTCCCTTTCGGTTCAATCGCTGCGAAAATCCTCTAGCGAGAGCGAAATTGAAATCCGTATATACGAACCTATGTAGACGCCCCGGATGCAAGTGAAAACGACAGCACTAGGCTCGGGGGGGAGCTCGAGTAACCCCGTTTCTCCACCCCCCCAGCGAAAGTAATGACAACGCATCCCGAGGCAGACTGCGCGCCCTTTCAAGGTCGAGGGTGGTCGCGCTAGAAAGAGAGGGAGTGGAGAAACTGCAAGCGAAAATGTGCGGGGGAAAATCAATCTTGCACGGAGTGGGGGCCGAAAACTAGGTGAACCGATTCGGACTTTCGGCGTACGTGCGCTGTGTGTAGATGTGACCGTGTACCACTGCACTGTACTACGAACCTCAACATCCAGTGTTTTAAAGGTACTCTTTTTATTGGAAAACGATGCTTTTGACATTTGCAATAAATTATGCACTCTACTACAGACCTTAACATTCAGAGTTGTATAGTAGGTACCATTTTTGCTGCAAACAATGATCCTGACGTCTTAATAAATTCTGCACTGTCCTGCAAACCTTAAGAACCAATATTGTATACGTACTCGTTTTGCTGAAAACAATGCTTCTGATGTAAAAAAAAATTCATCAATGGCGCTTGAGGATGGCCGTAAATTTACGGATTTCTCACGATCGACGATTTATTGCTGAACTAGTGGTCGTCAGCGGTTTCGCTCGCTTTAATGTAATTCCTCGATTAATGGACTATCCATCACAAAAAGAATTGATCAATTTGAGTCAGTAGTTCCTGAGATTAACACGTTTAACCAACCAAACAAACAAGCTTTATAATATTAGAACAGATTTAGTCTTGCCGAGGCGTCCCATGTATCGATCACAGTATTGATTTTTGTTTCTGAATCAATGATGCCTATCAAATGTTCCTTTTGCCAAATCCGAATCATTAGTCTATGCCAAATGTCTTGTGAATATCTGTGGACTTAATCTTCTTTTCTCATCAATTCGTTTAAAATTTGAGGATATTTCTAAGTCCTTTCCAATTAAGTTTCCTTAGACGTTAACGCGATCTTAACAATGAGCGATCTCTGAGAAAACTTTGCAATCGAAAGAAATAAAAGTGCTTTTAATAAGAGCTAGTCCTATTTCTGATTCTCCTCGTAAAAAAAATTATAATACTTTTTACCTTTCCTAGTAAATTCCCGAAACTTCACTTTAAAAAAAGCATTGGATATAGAGCTCAAAATCAACTATGATATACTTAGCTACTATAGCTCACAGTGCCTACATATTATAGACGATTTTCTGTTACGAAATGTAAATATAACACTCAATGCTCAGACATCGCATCGATTTCTCTCTCCAGCCAAATAAACGACTAATTTCACAGTAGATGATTCTGTTAATTTATATTACGAATTCTAAACCATTCTCGTTAATTTATTAGGCAGTCAAAACTCGTGACACAGTAATACCTATTATGATGCTTTTATCTGGGTCACAGACCATTTCCTCAACCCAATAGTTTCATGGGCATCTAGTGAATAGTTCTAGTGACATCAATATCTGACCTGCACCAAATTATTGCATAAATCTATCAATAAGTAAACGTAACATACAATTTCAAGGTTTTTACGACGCGCGTTGTAAACGCCCGATGTTTGATTTTAAAAAAGGAGTCTGAGTTTACCCGTGGCAATTAAATAAAATATGTTATTTAAACGTAATTAAATAACATATTGTCTTAAATATGCGTTCCATAGTGAGCTATTTCTGGGCAGGGTTTCCTTGTATGACGTAAAGGAATATCTATTTGAAGATATTATGAATTAGGAATACGAATGCAAAATTCAAGATTTTCACTTGTAATTTGCTGTCAATTATATTGTATTTACACACGTAAATTTAATTAAATAAGTACTAACTAATAGTACATTATTTTTTACTATCTAGTGGCATATGCTGGTTTTTCTATAAACTGTCTATGAAAAGCAAATTTAACTAACTATCGATTTTGACGTTTGATGTGATATGCTCCCGTAGTGAAGATACGAGCAAAAGCCATTTAAAAAATTGGTGTAACATTCTCATAGTTAACAAGGTACTCCCTTAGATTCTTTTTTCCAGTATCTAACTTCCAATTACCAAAAACAAATCCACCGCACAATATCCCAAGTGCATATCCCAAGTGCAAATTCAAAATGCCGCATCCGAATCAATCGTTGCTCCCAAAACGGCTCAATCATCATGGCTAACGAACTAAGGGCATGAAGGTAAATTTAACCCTTCCGCACCCCTCCTGCCCCAATCGATACATCCCTGCATCCACCCCGGAGGGTACAAATTGGGCCTGCACTACTAGAGAGTGAAAATTTGGGCGTTGGGTGGTTTTGTTTCACGTATAATGCACTCGATTATAGCCGGGAGTGTGTGGGCACCTCCTTACCCCCTCACGGTAGGGATGGTACCTATACGGCGTTGTGTTGGAAACGCGCACTCAAAAGTTAGTAAAATGTCGGCACTATTGCTAATTGGGTTGCAAGTTCGCTTGTAAATGGATTACTTTAAAAGGCTCCCTTAGTGTTATTGTTAGGGCTGCTGTTCATTGTAATATTGGTTGAGATGAAGGAAAAATAATAAGCAGTAAAATTATAACGTTAGTAAGTAATACATCTTACTTACTAACCGTCCTATTTTATTGCTTCTTTGCAGTTTTTCAATCACTTAGTTCCCATCGGTCATTACATTGAACAAATTGCATAGAAATCGTCAATATTTTTAGAACGATCATAAAGTTAATAAAATATCCTTAGATAAAGTTGATGAGTGAATTGTATAAATGGGTGGAAGAAAAAAGTTCCTTCCATTCCCAGCTAACATATAAGGCAACCACGATAGAAAATTGGAGAATAACAACCCTACCGCCCCCGATGCCCGCCCACCCGCGGTAGCTACCTTGATTTTTTGACATTAACTAAAAAACGGGTCGTGATAAATGTAGATTTAATGTTTTCCAGCGCCGGGTACAGACAATGGGAGAGATTAAAAAATCATAGCTCGCAGCCGAAAGGTCCGCCTTTTACAGGCACACCGGCTTTGATCTTTACAATTTTTGTAACTTTACAATTTTCGGAACAGCAGGGTTGGCGTTTAAGGGCGATTGTTGACTTTTATGTGTTCCACTTTCGACACACACTGTAGTTTTTTGACGTGACGTCACTCCTAGAATTGATCTAGAACGATTTGTGGCATACTTTGTACTCTATCCGTTTTTAATAAAACATCAATTCACTTTATATGAAAAGAAACATACTTTCCATGTAGAATTATAATAACAGAAAATTGGAAAAAAGAAAAATAATCCTTTGGGGTGATTGTATGTATGTAGTATTCTTTAAGCAACCAAATCAGATCCGGCATATGTCCTTCAAGCCTGATACACTTTGTGTGCACGCTAGAATGTTTGAGGCAGCTGAAACTAATTAACGTAAGGATTCCCACCAGCTACGAAGCCTTATTAAAGAAACGCGTGTCCAGCTGCTTTGAACAAATATGCATGTAATAACAATTTACGCAGGTGACGGTGCTGAAAGAGGAAAATTGACTATTATCCCAGAGCCACAATTAGTTCAAGGACTTAACTATGAAGGGCAGTGGTAACATAGTCTTTATTTTAAGCGGCTTGGTGGGTCATGCCCATTTGCCCTTTAATCCTTCATCCGTAAGATATTTCTGTCATCGCTGGTTATTGACCAAAATCCCGGCCATGATAATGTTGATGATGACCACCCAAAATATAGAAGAATCGACGCTTGGCTGAATTAGTATTGTTTTAATCATCAGATGGGTGTGGTTTAAAATTTAAAAATGGATAGAAGCCGTTAAGTTCATTTTAACATGACGATGGATCAAAACTCAGGACAGATCTCTCTACGCAAATTTAGACAAATGCTAAACTGTCAGTGAGGTGAACGTAACGCAAGGAATTTGAGGCAAATGGACTTTACTAACACGTTAATTAATTTTGCAAAGCATGTGGCGTAAAACAGTTACCTTTTCTTGATAAGGACAGCGAAACCACTTTTGATTTTGTAAAAACCAAAGCCTGAGCAATTTAAAATCATACCTGGTATTATGACAATGGAGTAGGTACATAAAGGCATATAAATTAGGGTATGCACAGTAATATTGAATGCGTTTGAGATTAATTCTATCACCCTGATAATAAAAGACACAGTTGATGCAACAGAATAAAATACGCATATCGATCTTATTTATAGCCAAGCCTACAGTAATAATCTTCTATTAACTATTGAACTAGGGAATGATCCAATAAATTATGCCAACGGAGTTGTTTACGCACAATTATCCCTATGCTACAAAGTAAATACCTACATAAAATCATCGATTGTATCCAAATAGAGCAGTAAACACGACATAAAACCCTTTTATTACGAATAAAGTGAACTATTGACGTCGAGCTACTATTCAAAGTCGACCTTGTATGATGTACCGACGAAAGATTGCCTAAATATTAGTTTAAAACGTTATCATTTTAAGAAGGAACTCTTTTGTGATAGATATTAGTTTTGGGAATTGAAGCTTAAAAATAGTAAAAATAATAGCACCCGTGAAAGCTGAAAGAACTTTGGCTGTCTAAAGATTGCATACATACATACCTACATAAATCACGCCTATATTCCCGAAGGGGTAGGCAGAGGTGAACTAGCACCCGCGTTTCGCCAATTATATTAGGTCCCATGTAGGTGGCGAGCCTATTGCCATTTATCGGGCACAAAAATTGCAGTAGGTACATTGCTAGGTGGTACAAGAGGAACGCTGCTGCCCATTCCTCATCACTGATTTGTCGCCTTGTCGCCTTGTACGACACCCACGGGAGAGATTTGGGGTGGTGACAATTGTATTCTACTCTGCCGTCTCCACACGGAAGATTGAGAAGAGATTAAAGCATAAGTATGAGCTAAAGAGTAATGTGAACGGATATTAGAAGGTGATAGGGAAGAAGACAATGTAACCTAATTGAATGGCTTGCGTAAAAGACGATATATGACAAGGGAGTGGATGATTTTATGACAGCCAAGATGCATGGAAGCATAAAACTAACTGAGCGGCCCTCAGATAACCTGGGAATAGAGCGTGCAAATGATGAGTAGTTTTGAGAATTATCTATCTTACAGATAAAAATATGCTGTCCTTGCAATGTTTGATGCAAAATTATCGTTTCCGGACTAAAATGCTGACCCTAAACAAAAAGAGGATGGCGAAATCAACACAGTAGTTAGCCAATTCGTTTAACTTTTGGAAGTTTCATCCAATTGTCCACTGCTTACACCTTACAGTCTTCGATATTCTATGAGACTTTTCGAGTCGAATCCATTTTAATTACCAAGCTCACATTACCTTTTTATCACCAAGATTAACGAATCGTTTCCGAACTGCTTATATCCTGTTTTGTCTATCAATTCTTTAATTTTTTTTTTTTTTCACTCACACCTATCATCTAGCCCAAAGTAAGTAGCCTAAGCACTTGTGTTATGGATACTAGATGACGGACATATTTTTTATATAATTATGTATATAAATGTTGAAAATATACTACATAAACATATACACAACCATGACTCGGAAACAAACATTTGTGGTCACCACAAAGTTTGCCCCTACCAGGATTCAAACCCGGGACCCAATACCCAGCAATCTGAGCATTCGACCAAGGCGGCCGTCAAAAATGTTTATAGATTTTAAGCCGAACCCCTATTTAAATGTAATTAAATTCTTACAAGCTAAGTAACTTTATAAACATAATACCAGGTTTATGATTCTTACATACATACATACCTACATAAATCACGCCTATATCCCCGAAAGGGTAGGCAGAGGTGAACTAGCATTAACGTTTCGCCAATTATGTTAGGTCCCATGTAATAGGTGGCGAGCCTATTGCCATTTATCGGGCACAAAAGTCGCAGTACATTGCTATTGCTAGGTGGTATAAGAGGAACGCTGCTGCCCATTCCTCATCATTTATATTCTACTCTGCAGTCACCACACGACTACATCACCTTTTATGATTCTTAATGGGTGCTTTTTAAAATCGCAGATAAGACACATACATTTTTGCTATTTATTGTTTAGTTAATTGAACACTCCGAAGAACTGTCTTTAACAAGATAGCATTTACTATTCGATTTTAATTTTAACATTATATAAATGTTAGAAAAAGATAGCATTTGTGAAATAACTTCCTTTTTGAATACTACCTAAATGTCTTTAATTTCTTTAATTCGAATTGAGAAAGGTTTGGAAGGGAGAGTGATGAAAAGGATTGATATGTCGGAAGTAAATGGAGAAAACGGTAGGGGAATACCTAGGCGGATCATTCATAATCAAATTGAAGGCTATTTCTAAAGGGACTGGTCAAAAATTCCCTAAATCGAAAGAAGTATGTGCGAGAAAAGCATGGATGTATGTACAATTTCCTTAGAAACAACTTAGTCTGTTCAAATATATTTTTCCAAAAATATATATTACAGCAAGTTATAGTTGTTTATCTCGTACCTATTTGTTGCTTATCACTAGTCTAGGTTACTATGAGGTCACGTAATTTATCTATGATAAGAATAGTGGCTCGTGATACCGGATGGCTATGCCAACGCGTATTGTAGGTACAGTTACTGTATTTATTTAAAAAATGCTCCAATCTATGGTCGTGCAACAAAGTAATCGTTGTCAATCCAAGTCAAATAATAATAGGGAAAATAATTATGAACGATTCAATACGTCTGACGTATCAAGCATCAACTTTTCTATATTGTAAAAGGGATGTTGTTATGGCTCGAGTTCACCAACTTGTAAATCAAGCGATTAAAAGATGACCGGCATTTCTGACAGTTCTTCCATACAGTACACTGTCAAAAAGAACCGGACAAAATAATCGACTGGTTACGTGTTGGTGAACTCCAGTATCGTGATATCATAAAGGACAGTAAAGATTCAATTAAGTTTTTGTTGAATTAACTACAACAAATGTTCCTGGCTGTGCTTTTTCTCGTTACTTTCATATTTCTGAGTACGGATTAACAAACAAGTGTAAGCTTAACAATACTGAAAAATTATTAAATAGATTTCTGTTTAGTATTGAAAATATTCGTGTATCTTCTATTAATACAAATAAAATTTAAGTATGCTGTTACTATGCGATAAAGAAAACGTAGATGATTTATGTAACGCTCACCACCAAATAAAATAAACGCTTGCTGCGACCAGTGAAACATGTGATCCACAATGTGAGTTGTCATTGTGCACACTTCATTAAGTAAACTGTCAGATAAATTGTGAAAAATTATTGGCCTGATGCAAGAATCAAACCCGCGGCCTCCTTAATCCGCGCCAAATTAACAATTCGACCAACCGGGACGTCAATTCCTGCATCACAAAAAAAATTTGAAAACTTTGTGACCTCTTTTTCTTCTATTCGATTTTAATTTTAACATTATATAAATGTTAGAAAAATTAGTGCAAAGATTTTGGTGGTTAGAAAAAGAATTTCGAAAAGCCACCCAAGACACGGTCAGGCACCTGCCCGGATAGCAGCGGACGCGGGTTCGATTCCCGCCTCAAGATCATAATTTTTCGAAATTCTTTTTCTAACCCCAAAATCTTTGTACTAATTTTCTAACATTTATATAATGTTAAAATTAAAATCGAATAGTTTATAAAGCAAAAACCCAAGCTTAACCGAACGCACGGTATTTGTAAAAATATCTGCTTTGGAATGTTTGAAATTTATTTCTACATTGCGAGGGTACCCGTTGGCTTACAACGTGAAGTGTAAAGGTTAGAAGAATTTCGGCAAGTTAATTAGTGTCTTGGGTGGCCGAGCGGTCAGGCACCTGCCCGGATAGCAGCGGACGCGGGTTCGATTCCCGCCTCAAGATCATAATTTTTCGAAATTCTTTTTCTAACCCCAAAATCTTTGTACTAATATAATATTATACCAAATATAAAAAAAAATTAGATAAAAATTTAAACAAATGATCATAAAAAAGTGAAATTCCAACCGTATTTCGTTCTCAAAAAGGCCATAAGGCGTCTGTTTATCGTCTAGCCTATTTGTTATAAATAAAAATGTGCGACACAACACTGTGTCAGCTGCTGGAATACGCCCCTCGGTGGGTGGGAGTTGGTAGGGGGTGCCCGACATATATAGCTCTTGGATCGATAAGGAACAGAGTGATGCGTTACGCGCCGTTTGAAAACGCACCAAATGCGTCCAACTATCCGCGATAGTATGATATTCAGGATTGGAAGTCTCTGTTACGCTAAGGGAACCTCTCTTGGAAAGAACTGTTGAAGTTTCTTGTGCCCTAGTACTTCGTAAGGCTTGTCTTTTGGTAGATCTATAAGTATTTTATAATTTATTTATTAATTCAATATGTCGATTGTAATATTTAAACTTTAGAGATGTAAAGAAGTCTTTCATAATTATTTAACGAAAATAACAGATTTTTTTTTTCATATTTCTTTCTTTTTCTATGATCTGGCATTGGTCGCCCCCAAATCAAAAAAAAGATACAATCTTCGATCTACTAAGTCTTCTGAACAGAATGAAGTTTTTCTATGTAAATACTAAAGAATTTGTCTAAGGGTTCATATATAAGAGCGTTAAAAGCCTGTCTTATATTGGCACGGGGCCAAAAACCCTACTTTGAAAGGAACTTGTTAATCGAATAGAAGCATAAACACTTGATAAACGTACCTTTACTTGTGTGGTCAATATATAAAAACTAGGATTATGTTAATGAAACATAGACAGTCTTTAATTTATACTTCAGTATTGAAGACTTTATTATTATATATTACTTTCAATGTAGAATAAATAATTTACTCCAATTCATGTTCGTCATAAGAAAAATCGACTTCAAATTATACAGGCTAATTATTTTTACGTGAACGCCTATATTCCCTAAGGGGCAGGCAGAGGTGAATTAACACCCACTTATCGCAAATTTAGCTAGGTCCCATGTAATAGGTGGCGAGCCTATTGCCATCTATCGGGCACATCAATCGGAGTTATATGTTTTATATTCTAAAACTTGAAAAACTATTAAAAAACTATATTGAAACAAAGCACTGAATTTTCGCCCCAGTTTCACCACCTATATTTTGTATACATATATGTCACTCAAATAGAAATACACACGAATTTGAAACAGGGAAACACCCGTACCAAATTAACAATGTACGAAAATAACAATAACCACATTTTTTTACTACACCATCCATCGGTGTTTTAACTAACAAGCAAATCAGTGAGCCGCAGAAAAAACAGCAATCGATTTTTTGTACGCCAAAGAAAAAGGAAACATCCAGCGACCTTGACCCCCGTTTGATGAATGATATAAACTTGGTGAGGGTACAACAAGTGATATTGTGTTCCTCTTAATATGGCTATTCCTTACATTTATCATAAGGGTTGTTGACTGCCTGCTGTTGTAATTTATTTGGGGTGATATGTTAGGTTCCTCTCTTTGTATTGTTTTCTTCGATTTCTAGACCTGTTATTTTGTTTTTACAGACAAAAATAATTATTTGATTGAACATTAAAATATATAAACGTTAGAAAAATTATACCAATCGCCATCCGCGGGTGAGAATAGGGATATTCTCACCGCGGGTGTGGTACAAGATGGACTAGAGGTTCGATTCGTGTGTATGTAACAATTGATACAAAGAACCTCTCTGGTCGGAAAAAAATGATTTTCTTTGTTAGTCAATAATTATTTGCTTTCTTTACCTATCTATATCTACAGATATATAACATTTTTATCGTTACCAAAACCCAATTTAAATTATCGTAATTAAAATCCCGTTTCACGTAAACGAAAAACCAATCCTAAACAAATATTGCTTATTGCAGGCAATTTTATTTCATTAACAAAAAGGAATTTGTAACTAATAAAATAGATATCATTTTCGTAGATTACTTCAGTCTTACATGTTTAGTGTTAATTGCCTATTGTTAAGGCATATGACATAAAAGTGGCCTCTTTACAAGTAATTATAATCTACATAAATCACACCTACCTATATCCCCGAAGGGGTATGCAGAGGTGAATGAAACACCCACTTTAGGTCACATGTAATAGGTGGCGAGCCTTTTGCCATCTATCGGGCACATAAATCACAGTATATCGCTAGGTGATATAAGAGGAATGCTGTTACTCATCCCTTAGTCACCTTGTACGATACCCACTGGAGAGATGGGGGTGGTGACAATTGTAATCTGCTCTGACATCATCACACGACTTAAAATTATAAAAACTATATAAAAATAGTTAAATATAGCGTATCTCCACAGATGATCAAAACGCTAGGATTTTTTTGCGATTTCTTCTAAATTTCGAGGCAACCTAGTACGGTTTCTAAGGTTCTCTTTACTTTATAATGAGCTTTACACATTGGAATTATAACGCTAAATCAAAAGCCTCCACAGAAGAGCTAACTCACAGTGTTACAGGAGACACTTAATGCTTAATTACGACTTTGTTTATAGTTAAGTGTAGGTTTCTTCATATATTCTTCCATTCGCGCTAAGTCACAGGCCTTGCCTATAGATGTGACAATATAGGAAGAATGATCCATAGCACACCACGCTGGTCCAGTGCGGATCCGTGGGCTAAATAACTAATATATTGATTCCTTCAAATAAATACTACACTGGATATTATCTCATTTTTAAGTAACATACCAGAATTATGTTCGCTACATATACTATTTTCGTTACATTATTATAAACTTACCAACTTGACTGGGTGATGACTGATTATACGTGTTCCAGAGAATGCAGAGGTTAAAGGTCTCTACATACGTAACGGGAAAATACCTCGTACGGAACTTGGGCGGGACGGGGACGTGACTGCAGAAATATCGTTTCATATAAAATGTTCATGAAGGACATATTATGTCACGGAGTCACGGACTGGACGTGTACGGAGCGTTCTGAACGAGAGAGGCCTCTTCCCCGTCCCGTCCACGTCCCGTCAGGGGTATTTTCCCGTTAAGTATGTAGAGACCTTAACGGAACTCCGATAGAGATATAACGAGTGCTCGAGCTGACGAAGCGGAAAACAAGATTCACCCTCGCCTCCTGGTAAGTGGCAGAAGGAAGCCTGGATAACGAGGTATTGCTCCCGATTTTCCTGCTTAATAATTGACCCGTCTTGTTACAATACGTTTGTAGCACGCCTTAATTATACAAATTATACAACGTGTCCTTTTGAAATTTGATTAACGTTAGGAAAAAATATTTTTTAAACATTCTGGGATTTCATACAAGTTCACCTTTTTAATATATAAAAATTTGATTAAACATTTTTGAGTTTTTTTTTCTGAGGTTTAAGTCAAAGTTCGCATTTTTAATTGCCGCTGTATCCGCTACGTTTACCTATCCTACAAAATTGCTAGTTAAATAGTCACGATACTAGCGTGTAAATATATCAATAATTATTTTTTATTATTTATTTACATCTATCATCCAACCAAGAGTGAGCAGCATAAGAATGACAAGCAAATAATTATATGCACATTCCTGCTTACAGTATGCTCGCCACCTATTACATGGGAGCTAAAATTTTTTTGTGAAATGTGTCTATTAATTCATTTCTGCCGAATTAATATTCGGGGTTAAATGGGCTTGAATCCATTAGAAATGTGCTGTTTTTGTAAGCTAATGTAAAATATTGAATAATTGGATCCAAGATTCAAGAGTGACATAATGAAGAAAAAGAAAATTAAATATAGGTAACTACTATTATTACTGTATTGCATTCTGAGTTTTACCATTGAACTTACAAATCATAAAAGTCCTTTTAGAATTTAGCAAATCAAAAATAAATAATGATATTAAATAGTTTTCCAAAATATAATCATAATCTTTGTATTTTTTTAGAGAAAATTTGAACGATTATCTTCGATTTCAAAAGAGGGTTTTAACAGTTACACGATCGATAATACACCTAGGAGTTATTTTTATTTGGTAACTGCTTCCTTGTCAGTCTTGTAGAAAGGTTTTTTGCCTTATCTTTTGTCCGATATGCTAATTATTTTTATGAACAACATGTTGACAAGTGCTCATGAGTCATTTATCAGGCTCGATATCAAAACAAATTCTATAGACAACAACAACTTCACAATATTAACAACAGTAATTACATTTTACACTAACTGCACCACTTAAGTATGTTATAATATGTTTGTGATAGTAGATGAGCTAAGAAAGATAAGTATCTTCACGTATCAATGAAACCTAAGGTAAACTGATTCTCTCGTCAACTACTTTTGAAGTGCTAGGTTTGGCTCGAATTAATACCACATTGGGATTAAAAATATCAAATCAGTTTGATTTGACATTTTTAATTTGAAGTACTAACTGCCGCACTCAGAGACGTCAAATAACGTTAATGAGTACTTAACGTCAAAAAATGACAATTCAAAACTAGTCGCTAATCTTTCCGGGTAAATTGTCTAGATTTGAATATTTTTTTTTTACATTAAATACTTATTAAAGTTAACTGACGTCTCTGAGTGCGGCAGTAAGTCACAGAGTTAATCCTTAACGACTGGCCGTCTTGTACTTATACTTAAGTGTAAGTTTTTTATTATTGGTAATTTTCTTCCTATGTTCTTCCATCCATAGCGAACCATCTACCCCAGCAGTGGAGATATATTAAAAGAACTGGTGATGATGACAAAGTTTACGAAGCTATACCAACCCGAAAGTTTCTTAACAAAGCAACCTTATTTCGAAATCAACTTCTACGTTTGTCATTGTAAAAATTCTACGCCTCATGCCCAAACCTGTATATAAAATAATACAGTATGAAATAATTTTCAACAATTTGAAAAAAATATTTTGCTGATAGAAATGAGCATTATTTGCCAGTACTAGCATCCACGTCATAACATAACCGTTATTCAGTTTAAAATTGTGCGCATCCAAATTTCCATGCCAATACGTAATGCGGATCCGGGATCTGTTCACAAACTCGGTTCGACTTAGCTGGAATAGAGATAACGCATTAGGAGCCAGGGGTTTCAGAAAGCCCCTGTTGCAAACTTCCTATCCCCATCCCTCCCGGCACCCCACACCCACCCCGCAGCGTCTAGCACACTTACTTCGTGCGACCTCGAAAACTGGAACTTGAAGCCATAGAAAATCGCGCTGAAAAATAAAATATGAGACTCATTCACGTAACGATCTGGGTCAGGCCAATTTAATGAGTTTTCTGTTCAATTCCGACTCGCCACTCTTGAAGAGAGCTCGGGTGCTTGAATTAGATGCCGTATAAAGACAATTTTTATTTGAAATTTTATAAATTATTATAAATTTTTCGAACATAATAAATTATACAAAGATTTTAGTGGTTAGAAAAAGAATTTCGAAAAATTATATGAAGACACTAAGTGTCTTGGGTGGCTGAGCGATCAGGCACACCTGCCCGGATAGCAGCGGACGCGGGTTCGATTCCCGCCTCAAGATCATAATTTTTCGAAATTCTTTTTCTAACCACCAAAATCTTTGTACTAATTTTTCTAACATTTAAATAATGTTAAAATTAAAATCGAATAGATAATAAATTAATTAATATTTCCTAAACTATCCAGCCCAAAGTAAGTATGAACACTTTTCTTTTACGGATACAAGATTACGCGCAAATTTTTAACATACGTAATTATTCAGAAACATTTGTAATATACTAGATAAACATATAAACAACCATAAAATTATTACGTTATCGTTACTTATTCAACTCATCAAGATCACACAAAGACCATTTTATTCCGTCTTTAAGATCGCATCAACGCTTTAAAAGGAAAGCTGAGTGACCATTTGAAGCTTTTGTATAAACACATTTTGTAAAAAGGCACGTGTCCAAGATAATACCTAGGTGCCACCCTCGCATAAGTTAAAGTAAGAGACAGGTTTATAGACGGTTCACATTTAAGCCCTGTTATTTAATCTGTAAAAATATATTAAAATCTAGGTCGAACCTAACGCCACTTATCTATTAGGCACGTAAATTGCAGTACCTATAGTTGGCATTAGAAGAACGCTGCTCCTCATACTCAACACTGTTTTAACCCTTAGTTGCCTTGTACGGCACTCAAGGACGAGTGGTGACAATTGTATTTTGCTCTGCCGTCACAAAAATAAATTTTTCTAAAAAATAATAACTTATTTTATTTGTGACAGGGTCCAAATTGCGTGTTGAAACAAAACGTAAGTATAAAAATTGCTACTATCTATTTGTTACTAGACACATCTTTTTCTTATCATATTTAGGCTGAGAGGAAGTGTGAAAAGGCATATTGGGATTTATTTCCCGTTCTTTTCCGCCATAATGCGAAAGAGCCTACACAAAAAGCCACTAACGTATAATTATTTCCCAGACCAATTTCTTGTCCTAAAACATTTTGCTACAGAAAACTACGCTAAGTAACAAACATCATGTTTAATATTGTGAGAAGGTTCCAGTTTCTCTTTGAGATCGTTCATTTTAATTTAACGTCCGTCACTTCGAGACGAAGGACTAAATGAAGTCAGCGACCTGGAAAACGCGAGTTTATTGACCCTAGACAAGGAAACTTATTTAGATAGATATTAGATCGTAGACGTTGGTACATAACATTAGATATAATCTTGCTACGAGATGTTTAGACAGACAACAAACGCTCCCGAACTAAAGCAAAACTTGGAAACCTTAGAATCTAATATAAACTTTGTGCTTTATTGTTAGAAAAGCAAACATCAATATAGATTAACAATGTTGCTACCATCTTTAGCTTTTCAACCTTTTTAGCATCTCATAAATTTCTTCCACCTGATGAAGGTTGTTGGTTGAGGTCATAATAATATGAGCGGATCGCTAGGCTAGGAAGATCGACATCAATATAGTTTCTGAACTGTTCTGCTACACTATTTTAATTCATATCATCAATCATACCAGAAAGTACCAAAAGGACCATTTCAAGAGACCAATGAGTGCAGAGAGTGATTAGGATAACAACAAGCCAACCCATGCGGCACATTTAAATTCACATACACATACATAAATCACCCCTACGTTTCGCCAAATATTATATATTAGGTCCCATGTGATAGGGGGCAAGCCTACACAAATAATAATAATATTAATAAACTTATAGTCTAGAGGGAACTTGTTATAATAATTTTCCCCTCAGAGACAGAGTAAGAAGATATATTGCAGAATCGAGAAACGACTTTGTGGACTCGTGAACTTCATGGATGAATAACTGACTAACCGACAAGACTTGAGTTTTGTTTCACAGGTATTTTGTTTACTAAAAGTTTGTGGTATTGATCCAAATTTGTACCTTTAAATAATATAACTTTTAAATAAGTACCATATTTAGTCAATTCATGAAGATTAATGAATAATGCGGGACATAGTATGCTTCCCTGAGGGACCTCAAACTTAATTAAACTAAAAAGCTGAAGATCACTTTTGTTATCTGCGACCTTCGTTAGTTTCTGCCTGTCGGCAAGATATATCCTAATTCACTTGAGTGCAATATCTCTTACACCAAGACCTACCTTCTTCTTAAAGTATTTTTGAGGAAATTGCTTCGAATGCCTCGGTTAAATCCAAGAACACTCTTAAACACTTATGTCAAACATCTAGAATACTGGAAACATGTTCGACCAGTAGGAAAATTGCAAGCTATTTCGTTAAATAAATTAAATAAGACGTTTATTCACAGTTTTCTCCAAGATTAAAAAAAACTGTGAACAGTAAAATTAGTATATAATATGATTGCCCGTTGTATTCTTGGGTTCAGCTTCGTGAATAAGGGCTACAGAAATACAGCGCGATTTCAGACTTTGGTTATGCTGAAGATTGACATATTTATTATTTCGCATATTTTAAAAGGGCTATATTGATACCATCCTCTATCTACTTTTAGGTCAATATTTATCTTTTGGTTTTACAGCCAGCCGCACACAAGACGCACTGCACCGACCGCAAATAATTTGAGAGCACGATAGGGAAAGAGACTATCACCACGACTATCAGATCCATTTTCTTTGAGTTAAATTTTTTAGATCTTCATAATTTGTGTGCCTAATTCATAAGCATTAGTAATTTTAATTTATCAACTGGCGATTTCTACGAAATCTTAAGTTAAGTGGGCGTCTTATTTTTCAATTGCATTTGCGCAGTAATATAAAAAAGCCAAGACAAAACAACATATTTTGGTAAAATTATCACAGCTATCGTCTTAAGTTGGTACAATAACAGCGTGACAAATGCATTTTATCATTTATTGCATAAGCGTATTGTTAGTAAAACGTATGTGCTAAGCCATGTTACTACAATCATATCTTTGGCGTCTGATTACAAAATAAAAATGCGAAGAATATTGTTATCGTAACTTTTGGTAAAACTTTGTCGCACTGTTAACGAAATGTTTTTCGCACTTCACTAGTGAAATGGTTTTGGTATTGTATTCGAAAGAGAAGACTTTGATTCGCCTGGATTCGAAGAAATAATTAGTTTTTCTCTAATATTATTATTATTGATGACAAACTTGCAAAATTTCTTGGCTTTTCTTCTTACGAATGGAAATCGTAGCTTAGTTAAATATGGAAACCTCACACGAGTTTCCAATGTTTAACGTATTCACTTCTAGAACACTTTAGTTCTTGGTTAAATTTCGCCCTTATCATGTCACTGCTTAAAGTTATATAAATCACAAAGTTCAGAGTACAATAAGCAAGTATTAAAAAATTGCATTCCTCGACAGTTGAAACGTGATAAGACGCAGCAGTCACGAATTTGCTTATTCAAAAGTAGTGCCAAAAATTATCGCGGAAGTCAACGACCTGCTTATCAATTTAGCGAAAATTCAAGGATAGGCCTTGCATTCGGCACAGTGTAGTATCATTGGCCGTATCTCAAATATGTAGCGGTCTAGATTTTTTTCTGAGATTGGATTCGAAGTTTGAATCGACCGGCACTCCTTGCGAACGTTTGTTGAATGAAGAACACCATTTAATGTATTACATATTGCGGCAATCTCAAAGACATTGCGTGCAAAATGAATTCAGAGCAGGTATTATGTATATAAATACAAAACGAAGTCCATACTCGTTGTCAATCAGTACTCCTATTTTGTACACAGATATACAAATCACGCCAGTTTATCCCCGAAAACAAAGGCAGAGGTGTATTAACACCTATATTACGGCAATTTACATAAATAGGGAAGACCTCAGCCCAACCAGCTGAGACATAGGAATCACAAATCGAAAAGGCACACACATCAATCCAAGTAGATATTTTGTAACTTGAATAAAGTGAATAAGAGTGTATTAAGAATAAAGATACATTACTGGCTGCAACTTTGCTATTGATAAGTGAGGCTACGCTGAATATTTTTGCGTGATAATAGCGATAATGTAATTTACGACGCCTGTTACAATGATGGCGATGTATGAGTGTGACAATAATTGATATCAGACGTTTATATTTAGATCTTCACAAGGATCTACGGCTGCACGACAGCTTGTGTGATTTTTTTCGGACAGTTTTTGTCTTATCTAGAAATGGTTAGTAAAAAAAATTTAGTTAGCAGTGAACATTTGGAATTTTCACAATGTTTGCAAGATATCGAATACGATATTACACAAAAAGTTATAAAAACAACCAAACCTCGAGAGTTAGTGCCATATAATTTGACCACACCAGTCCTCAAAATTATTTATTATTATATGCATCACACCTTTTTCCCTTAGGGGTAGGCAGAGATCACAATGTGAGATGTCATCTTTTCACTTGCTACGACCTATCTACTATCCTATCCTTACATCCTTTTTTCGCTTTATCCAATCCCATTAATGTCCTTAAAATGGTTTTCAAAAATGTCGTATAGGGATATTACTTTAGGGGTATATTATTGAATGATGCATCCTGACGCAAATTTTCAGTTCAAAGTACAATGCATGTTTACAATAATTACAGTTTATCGCATGTATTGGTAATTTCTGAGTGAAACAAGACTTATTTATAGAGCAATAAGACGTGTTAGTCATAATTTATTACAACCGTATTAAAACAGCATAATATTACGATTTTATTTGAATTCAAACCTCTCAGAAGCTACAACTATTATACTTTACTGCAAATTCCTTTTGATCGTCCCTGCTTACCAATGACACACATACACAAACCCCACCTATTTATCCCTGAAGGGATATAAGTATATAAGAGGCAAATAAGTATTCAACACCCACATTTAGCCATGTTATTAAGGGACACGCCATTACCATTGCCATGATCACCCATGTAAATCACTTTATTACTAGATGGTACAAAAAGTACGCTACAGCCCATTGTTCATCACTGCTGTAACAATCAGTCACCTGGTACAATGTGAGGTAGTGACAATTGTATTAAGCTCTGCGGTCACCACATGGCACTATTTCAGAATTAAACAATATGAATAAAATTGTTCATAATATCGGTTTAAATAACTGATACCACGTACGCGACGGTGGGAACAAAAGTTTTCGTACAGACCGTCAATATACAGCGATCAATAACTTTCCCTTAGCTGTTAATTATTCATTTGAGAAACACACATATTGGAAGAGGAAGTTCTATGTGCGTTTATTCTCTATAGCTTACATTGCTATTGCTTTTGTGTTTTAATTGGGATGCTCAATATTGTCAACTATATGTTTTGCAGTGACCTTTTATGTTTGTACGTAATTGACGTGATATTGTATCATCAAAAACAAAAGGTGTAAAACATACATTTTGTAATAAAGTAATAATTTGGTGCGTTTTCTGAGTTGTTTCGTATTTATAGTTAAAAATTCAATTTCATTGTAAATGTGATTTACATCCTTTTGCTCAGATTGGTTAACAAATAGTTCGAAATGAACGGAGCAGACTGTTTTATTAATTAAATTATACATATATCGGTTAACCTAATACATGATACATTCATTTTACCTGTCAATTTTGATTTCTTCTTGGATCTATTATTCAGTATCAACTGAATAAATTATGGTATAAACGCACGCTGACAGTTTTATAATTCATTTAGCATCCATAAGCTTTTATGGACTTATTTTATATAAGGTACGTAATCGTTAAAGTTTGGGTATAAAATCCCAAATATTAGGATGGATGTGAATATTGGATCTTTTGAAACCTAAATAATATTTATTAGAACTTTTATTTTTATGTGAGCAGTATACAATTGTCACCACCGCTATCTCTCCTTTATCGAACAAGGCGACAAGTAATGGGGAGCGCAATATGCTGCGATTTATGTGCCCGATAGATGGCATGCCACCCGATGCCCGATAGATGGCATGAGACCTAACCGAAAGGTAGGTGTTTAATTCACCTCTGCCTATAGGCGGATATAGGCGTGATTTTTGTATGTATATTACTGTTATGTATGATGCTATATGATACAAAATTATTTCATGGCTACTACGGTTTCAATTGGCTTATAAAAGAAATGTTGGTTTTATTTTCCCTCCGCTTGAATTTAGTAAGGTGTCCAACTTTTTAGAAGTTGGAAAATCTTGGCGCTTTCCCGGGTTGTTTAATAAACCATTCGGTGCACGAAATAACAATTCGCCAACGAAACCTGTTGAATTCCACCTTTCGTCTCCAGGACCACGAATAGATTTTACACTTTATTTCAAAACGGTTAAGGTTGGAAATCAATTTTAGGGTGTTACCACCACACACCAATCGGTCGCTCGATACTTTTATTTGGCGTTGGTCGATTGGTGTGGTTTGGAATTATGAAAGTAAGAGATATCGGTCGACGTCGACTCTTACAATTATTCGTCGATCGAAACTCGATCGATAGGTATGGTAACGCCCTTACAGTTATATTCAACGCTATGCGCTTTCCACTGTACAAACAAACTGGGACATACTTCAATACTTCGCTCCTTAATTAATTGTAAATATTATTATTAACTTCTTTGATGTCAAACAAATGATACTTCCTATTGCTTAGTAAGATTTATGTACTCGAATGATTTGATCAATTTCCTCGTTCAGGAGTTGCCAACGTAAATTTTTACAGCGAAATATTTTTGAAATTAACCCTTACTTTGTTAATCTTAAAAACAGGAAAGTAATGACGGCCTAACTTTTATAATAATATCTTAAACTCACATCTATCATAATATAACCCGAAGTACCGTAGCATAGTCACATAAATACAATGATTTTATAAAAAAAACTTTGTTAAACCTTTTTTTCTTCCCCATACAAATTGTTCGATCACATTAAAGCAAAATGTATGGAAAAATCGAAAATGTATTATACAATTATAAATTCAAAACTAGTCGCTATTCTTGCCGGGTCTATGGTCTTGATTTGAATGACAATTTTTGACATTAAATACTCATTAAAGTTAATTGATGTCTCTGAGTGCGGCAGTAAGTTAGCATGGGCAGTGTTTAGGGTGTGCGTTATTTTCTGTTAATATGTTGAATATAGATGTTAGGCATTGTTATTATTTTACACGACGTTTCGATCACTTTACAGCGGCCGTGGTCACGGGAGTATCTTCAGTTAAGTGATTGTAAAAGTAGGTACATTTATTACCAAGAGCGGTAAAACAAAGAACCTCCCAGATCGCAAGTACTTAACGATGAATATGCGATCTGAGGCTTACTTTTTAACCACCCGAGATAAGTTCAACATTTTATGTCGGAAAATGCCACTTTCTGGTCAGGTGTGACTCAAAAGTTGTTCTATTTAAAAACTCGTAATTCAGTTAGAGGCTTACCTTCGCAGTACAATGTGACGTCGGCGAGACTCTCCGAGTTCCAGAGGTTCGCGAAGGAGGTGGCCAGGTTGGAGCCGAAGCTGTTCCATTTCAGGCAATACTGCTGCTGCTGGGAGTCCATGCCCGGGCCGCCTCGGATACCTGCCCTGTAACAAAACGGGAACGTTCAAGCAAATAAAACACATTTTTATAACATTAATGTAAAAAGATTTTGGTGGTTAGAAAAAGAATTTCGAAAAATTATGATCTTGAGGCGGGAATCGAAATTGAAGGGATTGAAGGGAAAAGAATTGAAAAGGTTAGAAGAATTTCGGCAAGTTAATTAGTGTCTTGGGTGGCCGAGCGGTCAGGCACCTGCCCGGATAGCAGCGGACGCGGGTTCGATTCCCGTCTCAAGATCATAATTTTTCGAAATTCTTTTTCTAACCACCAAAATCTTTGTACTAATTTTTCTAACATTTATATAATGTTAAAATTAAAATCGAATAATTAATGTAAAATGAAAAAAATATAAAATATCTTTGTAATTGTTTATGTTATCAATCCCTGGTATAATTCAACGGCCGAGCTACCTGTCGCAGGCCGGAAAAGCGCCAGAACGAAGAAGAACACATACATAAATAAATAACGCCTACTTATCGCCGAAGGGCCTACCCCTACAGAGGTGAGGCTTTTGTAATGGGGGCGAGCCATCTATCGGGCACGTAAGACGCAGTATATTATTCTAGGTATATTCTAAGTAGTATAAGACGAACGCTGCAGCCCGTTGCACTTCGCTGTCTAAATAAACCCTTGGTCGATTTGTACGACACCCATATAAAAGAATAGGGATGGTGAAAATTGCGTTATGCTCTGCCGTCACCACACGGATATTTTATAATAACACTAGAAAAATCCAAAATTTTAAATAAAAAATATTGTTGTAGGTACCTGAGCCGTGGCAACCCTATTTTGATTCATACAAAAAATTAATTTCACGTCCACGTGGCAGTACTAAAGCTAGAATCATCCCCGTTACCAAACTAAATTAGTCTCCTATTTAGGGTTGCCTTTAACGGAAGGCTGCGAAGGTCAGGTGAACAACCGTGCCTGATCGATGTAGGTAGCATAGGGTTGCCACCCTCTCGCTCCCACGTCACAGGGAAATGCCATGTGTTAAGTTCATAGAGGACCTTTAGTATACCGTCTAATTATTTAGAACCTTATTGCTAGCACATGACAAACGAAAATAGCTGCACAATTTCCAACGCAGTATGTTCTATACAAGATGGATCATGTAATGGTGCCGAATGTACTTATGATATTTTCATAAGGACAAAGTTTTAACACAATTATGTTATTGGTTTCATTATTTAGATGTCGTTTAAAATGGTTAATGAATAGTCCGTATTACCGGTTTTTTGATCCGTTAACTCAACCCAAAAAAAACCATTCTGATTTCTGATAATCAGTCTGATATTTAACCATCAGTAACAGTATCAGACTAATATTTAACCATGAGTAACATTCGTAATTAAAATTGTTACTAATAGTTAAATAGCAGCCTGATATTTAACGATTAGTAACCATTTTTAACAATTGGTTGAGTTAACTACGGATCAAAAAACTGGCCCTAAATAGTTAAGATTTTAACCCAGGTTCTTTAATTTAAAAGTCTATCTGAGTTAGTAAAGCTGTGTTATTTAGAGTAAGTTCAATTGGTTAGCCATCATTGAAATTATTGCTAACTACACCTAAAAAGTAGCCCCTAAAAAGTAGTTAAATGCCACTTTAAATCAAATGTGGGCCAATTATCACCGAAGCCACTGTTTCTACGGCGTAAAGAAAGGTCGTGCGTTCCGAAAACTCGACGAATTAAACCGGCAATCAATAGAAAGTAATTGGAACGCAGCGTGTAGGTAGATAGGCGAGTATGTTTGACACACGGGAAATGGGTAGGTTATGTATGTACTGGGGGATCATTTAAATTAAAGTGTTGTGGTGTCTTTGACGTTGAGAATGTTATAGTAGTTTTAACCACCCTATCAGTCGCCATCGTGAACTCTGTTACCATTTAATTCAAGAAAAAATTTACTAAAGACATGGCTGCATGGGCCAGATCTCTTTGCATGTAATAATATGCAAATAAGGAAGCTGTAAACTATTTACGATTATATCGTTTCTGTAATTTTAAGAGATATACAACTTAAAATTGGATTCCTAAAACTGTAAGTCTTATTTCCATAAATTTAGAATACACAATAGTTCTAAGCATTTTTTTAGTTGCGTCTGTCTTATTTTAAATGCATTTACTTCGTTTTCCTCGCAAAGTTAAAGTAGCTTTTATTTGTAACATGCATGACATCACTTTTCGGATGTACCTTTGAACGTGTTCAAAAACAGGAACGCCTAACTAAATTATAAATCTTAAACGGTGTCAAATCCCTCGACTATCAAAATAAATTCAAACTACTGATTCGTCGGAGAGTTAATAATTCATCACTGGATAGACGTAAACCGTAACAACGTAAGTGCATTTTACCCTCCAAAATAACGTTCTACATCAGAGCAATTTGGGAAAGGCCACATCGCACGAATCGATAAGTCGAATAGGAACGCAGCAACGCGTAGGGAGGCGGGTAGGGGGTACGCTATTATACGGTTGCAAGTATAGAATGACGTAATCACCTTTTTAATATAGGTTGAGTAATCGGGGCAAATTCAAAATCTGATATGGCACGTTCGTACTAACCGCCAATAAGCTTTATGGCGGCCAAATTCACTGGAAGAGTGGGGTGCTTTATGCGTGGGGAGGGGGAAGGGATGAGGGAATCTGGGTGACGTCATTTGCACTATCCAGGCTGGAGCGTGGCTATCAGTGCCTAAGAGAGCCTAAAGTGCAATGGACGCTAACAGGAAGAATTGTATTCTAATTATGCTGTGCCTAAACCGCAGCCGTGTGAGGTAACACTATTATAATTAGAGGCTGAGTCGAAACTATGCATGGTTATCCGCCCGGTGTGTGCGATGGGCGTGACTGCAACCTAGCTAACTATAGAAACAAAAATCATCGTTCTGAGCTTACCAATTGTTCACTTTCGAGCTAACTCTTTTTACTTATATTGCCATATTTGAGTTGATATTGCCATATTTGAGTTAGGCACAGTAAATTATATTTGTGCGTATAGTGCTATTTTAAATTTCTAGTTTCAGTGCAAAAATACACTCATTAGATGGCCTCACTAATGGGGCACGGGTCTTTCCGATGGATATTAGAATATATGGAGAACGTGCCATAACCCACCACGTATTAACTACTGGACTATTTAAAACAGCTTTATATGCCTTCTCAAGCACGGAGCAAATCAAGATACTATGGTCACCCATCTAATGACCGGTCTTAGAGAGCATTGTCAGTCTTTAAGGAAATTTCAAATTCTAATGAAATCTAGCTCAACTAAATAATTGCACTAACAGTGCCAAACATATTTTATAACCAATTTATGAATTAGAGATAGTAAAAGTAAAGTGTTACACTAAGCTAGGGACAAACAGAGAAGCCATTCAAAATGTAACAAAACATTCAAAATTATACAGAAAGGCATTCAAAAAAAGGAAGTGTACGTGAAGTAGAAATTGTATAGAAAACCAAATTCATGAAATTAAATAACACAGAACATAAAACCACAACATCAATATCGTTTAATGAAAAAATTATACCATCTCTTAGATTGATGGCGACGGGCCTTGGAGTCGGGGGTTCCGATTTTTTTCATCGCTTTGCTGTTAGGGACCATCGAGGTGGTATTATGAAGTCGCGCGATACCGAAAAAATGTAAGTCAGCAATGACCAATTATCTGAATTGATTAACTGCACAGCGAAACGCAGCGTCCTCTCCGTAGGCTCTACGCACCTGCAGTGAATATAGGTATAGGCTATGCAGCTGCAGTCGATACGGTATCGATTTGATCCCCGCGACTCCGTTACAACCTAACTGTACATTTGCATACGTGCAGGTATAGCTAGCTGGTGTACTGGGAGCTCCCACGGCTCCACTAGGCTCGTCTGGGCCACGTGGGATCGTAGGACACGCGGGGGGCGAGGGAGCTTCGCTAACAGTGGTCGCGGAGGAATTTTGGCTGCGACCCGGTTCCGACATGCAGTACACGCGCAAGCGTAGTAGCGAAGCGTGCGGGACGCAGGGGGGGGGTCTTGCACCGAGTTGCGCAAACTGCCGCATCGGTCACTCTGCATCGATGGCAGCGGAGATGGGAAAGTTGCTCGGTGATCGTAGATAAAGTAACGATATACAGATGCAGCGATAGCGTTGTTGTAATTAATTCCGGAGCCGTGTCGGCTCTCACACTATTGTCTGGATTCGAACAGTATTTTCTGTGACATGACTTGTTATTTCTGTTTGCTGGCTGTTGTTTTTGTTTTCAATAATCAAATTTATAATTGGCGAACCGTGGGTGCTAGTTCACGTCTGCCTACCCCTTCGGGGATATTGGCGTGATTTATGTATGTATGTAAACTAATACCGCAGACGCGGAAGATAAGATAGTCTTTTTTCCGTTTTACCTAACACGTGAGACAGTTCTCAATCTTGTTTAATATGTATTCAACAGCAGTTTATACAAAAAAAAATATCAACAATTTCTTTTTCCAAATTCATACAAGAAAGACGAGAAACCACCAATTCGTTTAGGCTGACGTACATTTCTGTCATGGTTACATGCAAGTGCCGTAACGTTACTGGCAACGGTATAGCTGCGAACAAAGCCTGCACCGAATGGTTGGAGCTATTGCATTCACCGAATTATGCCGAATTATTCCCCCTACTCCCCCACTTTCGCCCTCCGCGGCCCTTTCCCGGGCACCAGCTACCGTAACAAAGGCCTCTATAACACTACGTCACATGACATACAAACAGTTCGTATAGTATAACGATAGTGGCTTGTTATTTGTGAATCAATTTGTTAGTTCTTGAGAAAATAAACTTTCCTTTAAATGGCAGTTACACAGTTTTGGTATTGATCTATGGGAAATCGTGTATTTGAAAACGCCACGATTATATTGTGATAAAATAATGTCTTTAAATTAATTTCTTATTGTCTTTAAACAGTTTTATTTAATCTATGGACTCTTATCACCCAGCGTAAAACTGTTTTATTGATAACGTTTAGAAAATTCCAATAACCGCTACTTAGATTATTTTTATTAGGCATGCTACTAGTTTATTAGGCATGTTACTAAGGATAAATCAGTGATGAGGAATGGGCAGCAGCGTTCCTCTTATACCACCGTCCTGGCAATGTACTGCGACTTTTGTGCCCGATAAATGGCAATAGGCTCGCCACCTATTACATGGGACTTAACATAATTGGCGAAACGCGGGTGCTAGTTCACCTCTGCCTACCCCTTCGGGGATATAGGCGTGATTTATGTATGTATGTATGTTACTAGTTTATTTTTTATTATTTGTGAAAATAATCCGTAATCGTTAGAGTGTCATTTGTACAATATTTACAAAATGTATTATACTAGTTTATTTTATTGGCCATAAATTCTCTATTTTACGTCCCTATATCATAAACATCTCTAAACAGTTTTTGGGTGGTATATAAAATCGCGATTTATCAAGTATCTCACATCCATTGCATATCCTCATCAACATCTCTGAAGAGAGATGTGAAATCTCACACGACCATTGCATATCCTCATTTGGATATAAAATCACGTGTTTATTTAGTGTCTCACGTCTTCATTTAGCGTCTCACGTCCTATGGACGTGAGACGCTAATATCCTCGTCAGCATCTCCGAAGACTTTGCGTGTGGAATTTAAACTTTAAAATCACTTCACGCGGCGTCTTCCACATGACCCACTGCAATTGCGTTTCGGTTGGGAAACAGAGGCGCGGCCGGACGATGCGTAGATTTGGCGTTACGTAACCCGGTGTCGAAATCGGACGCACGCAAACGGGTTTTCTAAATTCTCGCTGTTATCCGAGTGCAGTTTCACGTCGGTGCACGTACCATGGGACCGGCGAGTGGGAAATGTTCGGACAACCAATAGTAGGGGCACCGACGAGTCTGTTAACGATGATACAGTCAACAGAATATTTCCAAACGATTATCCAAGTTAACTTGTTTGACAAATGAAAATTTGACGTATTTTGGTAGCCTGACGTGCTGTGGACTATTTTATTTTGCAAGTGTAATATATAAATACTTACTACAACCTTATCATATTATTAGTATTATACCTTATACCTTCTCCGTTTCGGAGAAGTTCAATAGTAACACTGTGACATGAGATTTTTATATATTAGATAAGATTGTTTTGTATGTGTTTCAAGTAAGCTAATATAATCGGTACCAGCCTAATAGGTATTAATATTTATTTACGAAGGGCAGAGGGCGGAGAAGATGTGTTTAAGTCGATTTAAGATTAAATTTGATAGTCGGGTTGGTCGAATGGTCCAAACGCACCGATTCTCTTCATAAGAGGCCAAACTATACGATACAATTCCATTCCATAAAGCCCATCTAATAATTGGCTTCAATAGAACAACGGAGATAAAAGTAGATTTAGAGAAAATATCTCAAAATGTGTGTAGATCAATTCCTGAATAAACATTAGTTGCATTCGTTCCATTAGCCAGGAGCTACCTGCAAATGATCCACGGCATCACAGACCCATGGAGCCAATGAGAACTTTCGTACAAATAATATGGTGGTTAGAAAAGTTCTCTTCCCGCATGAAGACCACATAATAATTTTTCGAACATTTCTAACCACCGTATTCTTTGTACTATTTTTTTTAACATTTACATCACGTTGGAATCAAAAATGGACATCTTTTGTGTGAATAAGCAATAGGTGTACCCCGATCATTACCAACTCTTCGGCTATGCAAGTTGACAAAAACTTTCTAGTGCACTCTTTTCTACGGGCCGCAAGGCGCGGGCGGGCCCGTCAAAATAGAAAGTTGCATGATGCACGCGCGTAAGAGGCTACGCACTACGATTTTGTCGAATTCAGTGCCTACTAGGTGCCTACTAGTGGAACTTCCACGAATAAAACGCGTCATAAAATTTTCGATTATCGAATAATTTGTCGTGTTCTGTCACGACACTAGTGTATAATAGTAGTATAATATAGCCTATAGCCTTTTGCGATAAATGAACTGTCCAACACAAAAATATTTTTTCAGTACTCCCTGAGATAAGCGATGATATTATAATAATATTAGGATGATATGAATCAAAAGGGAGTGGATGGCTTGATGACGTCTGATCGATATGAATGGAAGAGGAAACATACTGTGACCCCAGATAGACTGGGAACAGGGCAGGGAGAATTAGCGTTTTCAACCAGGTGAAAAAAGGGTTGAAAGTTTGTATGGAAGTCCGTCAGTGTTGAAGCCTAACTATTCAAGTAATAACGATAAAGGGTTAGAGCGTAGTTCAGGTGAATCAAGTCGCAGGCAAAGATCTAGTTTAAATAGATACCGAAATGAAATCTAAGCAACACTGTAGCGCTTCGTAGCTAGCTCCATTTTTATACTTTTTTTTTTTTTTTCTGGCCGAATTTAATGAAATATTTAAATAAAATCTCTTAATAACTCCCCCTAGAGCACAACGTCAAACCGCGAAATGAATTCGTGAGACCCGAGTGACGGCTATTCACAAATTTGTGATTATCGTCTGCGCCGTGTTGAATGAGAAAATCTACGTCTATATTCAAAGAGTACTGTGGACACAACCTCGACAAAACCACGACATCGTGCGCGTTTCTCTTTATTTTATTTAAGTTAATGATTAGAAATCCATTATAAAATTTAAAATTGCATTCGAACCAAAACAAAACACCATTTGGGAAAAATAAGTTTTTGGCAGCCTACTGCAGTTTTATTTGGATTAAAGCGGGGAATTCACTAGACGGACATGCCCGTGGGCATTCCAGCAGATATGCCCGCAGAACCTCGGGTCGATGCAATGTTTGTCTAGTATAACACCGTCACAGTCAGTCTGGCCTAGAGAAGCGAGGTCCAGCAGGCTTGTCTGCAGGCATGTACGCGGGCATTGCCCGTCTAATGAATTCCCCGCTTAAAGCTAACATGCCTGGCTACTCGTAAAAGCACCACATTAAAGTTCTGTCGTAGGCTTTGGCGCGAGAAAAAACCATTCCGTATCAAATGGCCAGTGGTCAAGGTAACCTAAGCTGCGTTTTTGGTGATTACATATCACCTCCATCGCTAAACATAACAATGGACTTTAGTAATTCGCCCTGACCTCGGTTTTCGAGCACGCAGGTCTCAACAAAACCTTTGACCAGCGTAAGTTATACGAATTTATTATTGCGCGAATGAAATTAATACATACATACATAATTCACGCCTATATCCCCGAAGGGGTAGGCAGAGGTGAACTAGCACCCACGTTTCGCCAATTACGCTAGGCCCCATGTAATATGTGGCGAGCCTATTGCTATCGGGCACAAAAGTCGCAGTACTTTGCTAGGTGGTAGGTATAAGAGGAACGCTGTTGCCCATCCCTCATCGCCTTGTACGTCGCCTTGTACGACACCCACGGGAGAGATTGGGGTGGTGACAATTGTATTCTACTCTTCCGTCACCACGCGGCCATGAAATTAATAAAATCATTAATTAATACAAATATACGTAAACATAAACCACGCCTAAATCCCCCAAGGGGTAGGCAGAGGTGAATCAACACCTACGTTTCGCCAACTAGCCTATTGCCTATTGCCATGTATCGGGCACGTAAATCGCAGTATATTGCTAGTTGGTATATAAGAGTAATACTGCTGTAGCTTATATACCATTCGATTTTAATTTTAACATTATATAATATAAATGTTAGAAAAATTAGTAGTAAGATTTTGGTGGTTAGAAAAAGAATTTCGAAAAATTATGGTCTTGAGGCGGGAATCGTGTCTTGACAAGTGTCTTGGGTGGCGGAGCGGTCAGGCACCTGCCCGGATAGCAGCGGACGCGAGTTCGATTCCCGCCTTAAGACCATAATTTTTCGAAATTCTTTTTCTAACCATCAAAATCTTACAGCTTATATACCGTAAGAGTAATACTGCTGCCCATTAATCATCGCTTTCTTTACCCTTAGTCGCCTTGTACGACACCCACGGTTGAGATGGGGGTGGTGACAATTGTATTCATCTGTACTGTCACCACACGGCATTTATTTATTTATTCAGAATTACCAACATAAGATACAGCATTTGAAATTAACTAATAAATGATTAACATGTGGACATAACTAACTGCTCTTACAATTATAGGTAATTACAGCATTCATAATAAGACTAAATTGTTCAAATAATAATTACCATATTTTTTTTTATTTTTTTTTTTCATACTATAAAGGAAAAATGAGAGACATTAAATAATTTAACATTAAACATAACAATAATTGTTTTATACTATAAAGGAAAATAAGAAGAAATACAAAGGCAAGCTAAGGGACATCACATTGCTTAACTATATTATTAATAGGCATTAATTAATAGCTTTATCAAAATTGTTATTTGCACTCTTTTTGACTGGTAGGTCAAAAGAGTGGACATCTCTCGTAACTGTCGTCCAGGGCGATTAATCGGACGGAAGATCAAATTCAAAATGTTCTATTTGCTTTAAATAGGTTACAAAAACAGGTGTTCAAAACAAATTTACAGGTTAAGATCTTAAATCTATTTAACTATAAAGAATAGTGTGCAAAAAATATATACTTAATATTATCACAGCACAGACAGACTATGATTAACAGAGTAGTCATATTATTTCTTTTACATTCAATGATATTATATTTAAAATTTAAATTAGTCACTTTTACAATAATTATTAGTTATTCATTTATTAAAGAACTATCCTACGGTCAACCCATTCATCAATATTTTTGATCATGTCTTTTAAATTCTTCAATTGAATAGAACGATCTCGAGATAATAAATTTTCATAACCCATCCAATGACCAGCCTTAGCGAACATTACTTAGATTACACAATCGCAGGCTCCTCCTAGTAAGCTCCTGTATAAAAGCCGCAACGCTACGAAAATATAAACAAAATTGCGCTCACATTTTAGAATTTTCATATTTCTACCCAGTGCACGTTAATTACGAGAAAACAGGACACATGAACGCGGCCTCTAGTGGGTTTTGGTGAGGGGGAGGGAGGCCAAGGCCAGCCCTGGGTCCTTGGAGGCGAGACGCTTACACAACACGATCAAGGACGAGACGCAGCAGCGCAGCTAAACAACTAGGCCGCTAGATGGCCTAGTTCTGTGAGAGATATGGGTAGCTTTTCAATTTTATTGTGTCATACATTTAGGACAAGCAATCAACATGTTTTAATTTTTGTTTCGTTTTGTTGTGTTATCTCGATAAACGCGTCTTTCTTTCTATCTTAAATTATAATCCCTAACATTTGTTTAGTTATTCGAATATTATCTAATATATAAATATAACGGCTTGACCAATTGTTATGACATTTTTTGTGTATATTTGGTAGGTTTGAGAATAGCTTGTAGGCTATTTTTATACCTCTAGGTGATAAAGGCAGAACAACGTTTGCGAGACAGCTAATATATTATAATACAAATGTTAGAAAAATGTCGGTTTGAAAGCAGTCGTAAACGTCTTGGTTGACCGACTGACTTGCACTAATAGCGGAAGACGAGGGTTTGAATTCCGCGCCAGGAAATATTAGTTTTTCGAAATTTTTCGCATCTATTTTTTTGTACGATATGGTATAAAATGTTCCACTTCGATGCAGCGTTCCTTTCGTACCACCCAGAATAGAATAGACTCGCATATAACAAACTTAATTGGTGAAACGTGGGTATTTTAAGAGGCAACTAAGAGAAGAACATGTAAGGCAAGCGGATAGAAGTGATCTCTACCTACCCCTGTGAGAGAAAGGCGTGACTTATGCATGTACGGGTGTTCATTCGGGGATAAAAAAAAAGTCCCATGCGCTGCCACTGACTCCCCTCTCTGCCCCACCATGGGCCCGGCACCCGCGCGGTGAATCCATGGAATGCTAAGAGTTTTTCACTCGTCTCTGTACAAACATGTATGTCTTATGTAAATGTTATGTATATATGTATGTAGGGAGAGGTGAACTAGCAATCACGTATCGCCAATAATATTAGGTCCCATGTTATAGTGGCGAGCCTATTGCCTTTTATCGAGCACGGAAATCACAGTACATTGCTAGGTGGCCTAAGAGAAGCTGCCCATTACTCATTGCTTTCTTTCATGTACGACACCCGCGGGAGAGATGGGGGTGGTGACTATTGTATTCTGCTCTGCCGTCACCACACCGGGATAAATAGGCGTGATTTACGTTTATATGTGTCATTAATATTTTGGCTTCCTTGCAGCCTAGTGTAGTACTGTCCGGCACTATGGGTAAACAGTCATCAGTAGATCCCAAGCCGAGCGTCGGTTGCGATCAGTAATGATCTCCGCCCACATGAGTGACTAAACCATGCAGGGGTCATCTCGTCTACGCGTCTATTACCCAGTTAAATATAGGATGGGATTGCGAACGGCGTCACATCTAAACTGGATGTTTGGTGCTTCAGTCCAGAAAGCGAAGTTTACTTTTCTAAGTCTCTTTTTTAGTTCCTTAAGTAATTTTTCAATTCTCTCAGTAATATTATATTATAAGATTCGTTTTTTTACATTCACATCTATCAACTAGTCCAAAGTAAATAGCTTGTGCTATGGATACGCACGTATACATAAATGTTTGTAAAATACAAGACAAACATAAAAGCAATGCAAAGCTCGAATAAAATGTCTGTGTTCATGACAAAAACTAACTCGTAGCAGAATTCGAACCCGAGACCTTTAAGCGATCGGAGCATTCGACCAAACCGACCGTTCTTAAAAATCAGAAAGGTGCCAGTTCTCAAAGTTTAGTGTATATTTGAATAAAAGCGTTGATATAATTATGAAAATTATCAATGCCAATGTGAAACCTAGACAGAGTTAAAATAGAGATATAAAAATAAATCCACATTATTAGGAGTTTTCGTACGCTCGTACACAAAACTCCCCGGGCATAATTTCCAAAACAAGAAATGAAGCAAATTGTCAACAAGTAGGTACACCTCCCTAAGTCGCACAATGGGTAACTTAACCTGTGTGGGACCGTTTCTAATTCACGAAACGGGTATTTTTTGCTTTCTTATTTGGGTCAAGGATTATTTTCTTTTCAGAAAAAAAAGGAGAATTAACAAAATCATATAATGCGGATCCGAAAGCCGGTTCTTCCCGATTGCTTTGACGGCCCTACGCGGAATCGCCGCCGTCTTTTGTCCCTTATTATTACTTCTTGGTAGAGCAGGACGGGGGTCAAGGAAATATGATAATAAACACATTAGGGATTCCGCTCAAAACATGCGACGCGTTATATTTTACTGTGCTGTTATATTTTTAGTCAATTTAGGTGGAATTGATAACCACGTGAAATGATAAAATAAAATTAAGAAACTCGTATAAATTACTCATTCTGCTATTGGGTAGGGGTTTGTTTGTTATTTTATGATTGCTAGGCATGTCTTTTATGCTGGCGTGGGAGCGAAAAATTTACGTTGGTAAAAATTGGCTAAGGGAGATTGCCCGGTGTAGACCAATAAGCACCTTGGGGCACCCGAACGGTGGAGGCAAACCACCAACAACAGCATACCCAAAGAGAGTTGGTGTCAGGTAGGCGGCCGGCTGTAAAACCTAAGCCAAAACCTTGAGCAGGGATTGGAATGTTGTCAGTCCTATTCCAATCTGTGTATAATTATATAAGTAACTTTAATTAATTTAGTAAAAAACTTACTGCCGCACTCAGAGACGTCAATTACCTTTAATGAGTATTTAATGTCAAAAATTTTCATTTCAATCTAGACCATAGACCCGGCAAGAATAGCGACTAGTTTTGAATTGACATTTTTTGACGTTAAGTACTCATTAACGTTATTTGACGTCTCTGAGTGCGACAGTTGATGTTGGGTTTCAATAATTCAGGTTAATTTTGGTTATTTAAAAATGCGCAATAGAGATTTTTCCTTATAAAATCAGATTATCCGTGTGAGAAACGGATACAAGAATCAATATTGTATGTTAGAATGAAAATATCAAATTTTCGATGTCCATAGTATCCATAATGTTATTTCAAAAACCACGTTACAGCTGCAGAAATAAGATAATTCTGATATTTAAATCACATGTTTGTAATAATAATACGATTCAATTCCCACTTGCTTACGAATAGTATAAATACGCAATGTATTCATGAGTAAAATTGCTAGTAGCTCCACCAGCTGTGGAAAATCGTAGCTGTGAAGCATGCAATATTAAAGAAGCGAAAACCATCTTGGATAAATAAGTTTTCAATCAATAGGTACATTTTCAATCTAGTGACTATACTATTGTACGGTCAGCGGCACTCCAGACTACCCAAAATTGACAAATTTCTTCTCAACTTTTTGGTAGTGACGTGTGGACTGTACTGTACTAGTACGTCACACGTGGAGTGGCAGTGTTTGTCCATAGTAATACGGTTCATTTTCAACGCGCATTTTCCACCGGCCCTGCAGTTCGTACTAAATCACCGTTATGTAATTGTCGTGAATGGATCGTTTTCGAGGTGCAAGCGCAGTGAAAGGCTGCAAGCGTACTGCGCACGCGTCGTGGGTTTTAAAAATATTCACGGTCACAGACCAAAAAAGCTGACGATAGTTTTTGGCGGGATTCTTGACATTACAATGATTGAATTTTTTGTTTTTAATTGTGTTGTAGTGGTGTTTCAACTATAAATCTGTTGTTTTTATGTGTGTTTTACCATATTTCGTTTATTAAATATATGAGAAATTAAACCCGAAATTGCATATCCACGACAGTCAGTCTTACAGTTATACATTTAGGACACACAATCTTTCGAAGTATTTTTTACTTGCGTCTTTTTTGTATTTGTGGTGAGCGATTTATACACCATGTAGACGAACAATATACACAATTAAATAGGTTTAAGAATTCTGTCGCGGGAATTATGACTTTAGGTCGGTTTTTTCTAAAAGCGAACGCTACAGTACAGGCAGTCTTAAAATATAAAAAAAGCTAAGAAATCCAGAAATTAAATAAGAAACATTGGAATTAAAATGTTATCGAAGGGAGAATATCAAAGTTAAGACTTGGCTGTAAAATCTAGCCCTAGTTGGCTTCCCGAATGAAAGAAGAAATCAAAAAGCTTACGATATCTCCCCAACTTATTTCCTGCCTTTGTAGCACGGGACGTGTACGAAATCTCCTCGGGGATAAGAAAATATCTTCCTCTCCCTCTAACTCCTACTAAATCCCGAGACAACACACTGTCAAGTGGTGGAGAAAGATTTTGTCTAGGTCCCGTGCTAGGCCTACTGACGAACTTTATAAGAACAATACATTTGCATATATTTCGCGTTACCCACACAAAACCTGTGGATATTAAGGGGTGACATCAATGCTTCATGACATGGAATTTTCACACCTATTAATCCACAAAATTTATGGAAATACTTCTAGCTATGCCTGTCGCACTAAATAAGGGTAAGCTCAAAAAAAATTACAATGACTAAATAAATATTAGTGGCTGATGAAATTTTCGTCGTTACTATAAGAAGTTTTTTTTTTGCCTATCGCTAGAAAGATGAGACGATGTGAATCCTGAGCGTGAGCAGTTTAGTAAAATTATGAAATATTTTCAAAATAAAGACATAATAGTCTTAAATATTCTGTATTATTTGAAATATGTATTTAGTATGGTTCATCATCACAAGCGTTCTAATGACCTCTCTGCTGGGGGCACAGACCATAAGAGAGAAATATATTATGCAATAACCTAGCTATTTTCCGATAGCATAATATTTTTGTTGATTATGTTAACAAGGTAAGCTACCTACTAATTAATAAGTCCCAAAACTTCAAGGGAGGTTTCCATAGGAGGTGCAATTATATTTATGTTCCTTTATTGTATAGGAATCAAGCCTATTGCATTAATTAATAAATTATTATGAATGCGTAATTGCGTAAATATAATAATAATTATTATTATGATATCGTCTGTCTAACTGGCCATAACATCCGTATCTCTAGGGAAGCTAGAAGGATTTTTTGTTCAGGGTGTATTTATAGCGTGTAATAACCAGGCGTGCCAAGATAAGCTATAAATCAAGTATTATATCCAGGCCTGTAGGTATAGTCGTTCATTGACCCACCTGGAAAACAATTATGCAAAGGTATAGCATAGCAATATAAACTCTTTATCTTTATTATAATGCTAGTGATAATTGAATGCATTTTTTTTTATGAAATGGTCTTTTGAGTACAGTATTATACCGACGTCCATACATACATAAATATTCTTGAAAATATGATACGTTTAATGTTTTGAATGAATGGTTTTCCCGAAACAGATTGCAATGTCCTCCCTGAACCGCAGTTTGGTGACTAAATTTGAAAGAACAGTGACAAGAATTCAAAATTAGATTAATTATTCATAATCTTACTAATGTGATGATTATTATATTAATTTTCATTTGAACATTATATGTTAGAAATATTGTTAAATTAGGGGGGCGAGGGTTCGATTCCCGATAATACAATAATTTTTCGAATTTTTTTTTACTTTTGTTTCTTTGTAATAATGTGCTTAGAGTGATCTCGAAAAAAGAAATGCACTTTCCCAATAAATCAATAATGAAAAACCTAACTTTTACCAATGCTCGCACTTACCAAGCCTTATCGTTACGCATTGAGCCGACTGGTGTGCAAGTGTATATTTCGCTTAAGTTTGTGTTTCTAATCATTGTTATCTCAGAGCCGCAGGCCTACGAAATGTGAGGTTATCTTGGTGCGAAGATATCATGTGCCATATACCGTACTAAGTAGTAATCGATACTGGGAACGTGAATTGTTTTGTTTTTCATTCAAGCCTATTGTCGTTTCGGTGCACATAAAGGTCCCGTTTCTAAGGTACTTCTGACTGCTTAGGTGGCGGCTCGTAGTCAGTCTTACCTACCACAGAGCAGTGGCTATAGCCAAGTGGCAAACTATACTGCGGCGGACTTGGTCGAAAGGTCAGATCGCTGGGTATTGGCCAAGAGGTTCTGCGTTCAATCCTGGTAGGGGCAAAATTTTGTTATGAACACAGAATATATTTGTTTCCGAGTCATGGATGTTAGTATGTTTATGTGGTATACCTAATATAAATGTTTTTATGTATGTATTATACTTAATAAATTATATTAAAATTTGTCCATGCCGTGTGGTGACGGGTGCCGTGTGGTGATGGCAGAGTAGAATACAATTGTCACCACCCCAAATCTCTCCCGTGGGTGTCGTACAAGGCGACTATTGGGCAAGAAGAGGCTGCGAAGAATGGGCAGCAGCGATTCTGTTGTACCACCTAGCAATAGCAATGTATTGCAACTTTTGTGCCCGATAAATGGCAATAGGCTCGCCATCTATTACATGGGACCTAACATAATTGGCGAAACGTGGGTGCTAGTTCACCTCTGCCTATCCCTTCGGGTATATAGGCGTGATTTATGTATGTATGTATGTATGTAAAATTTGTCCGTCATCTAGTATCCATAGCACAGTTTTTATGCTACTTTACTTTGGGCTAGATGATAGGTATGAACAAACGTTTGTAATTTTGCGAATTTGGATGTTTGGGTGTTTGGGACAGGTAATCTCCGAAACTACCGAACCGATTTCAAAAATTCTATATATATATATATATATATATACTCTTTATTGCACTTGAAAAATACATAATAACTTATAGTTAGTTTACTGTTTGCAAGGGCGGACTTATCTCTAAAAGAGATCTCTTCCAGTCAACCCATGAATGTTGGTGATATAGTTATGCGGGTAACTAACAAAATGCAAGGCAAACATAAATATACTTACTTAATATTATTCTTTCACTGTTAAAAAGCCACATTATCCCTGATTACTATGGGGATATATTTGTTGTAAACAATTATTTATAAGGTCAATTATTGAAGCTCTCTCCACCACTTGACAGTGTGTTGTCTCGGAATTTAGTGGGAGTTAGAGCGAGAGGCAAATGTTTTCTTTTACCCGAGGAGATTGTCTCCACATTCCGTGCTACGAGCGAGGCGTAATATGAAGTGGGGGGTTCGTTATAGTTAGACTTCGTCTCCAGTTTGATTACAAAATATCGATATAGTACAATATAGAAAAACCTTGCTCGCATTCATTAAGTTATCGTTTGTACAGATCTATTTCATTTTAAAAACACAATAATATCATCGAGAATCGACAATTTGCAAGATGGCCACTTAACGTTATAATTTTTATTTGATTTTTTTATTGAATTACATACATACATACATAAATTACGCCCATATCCCCGAAGGGGTAGGCAGAGGTGAGCTAGCACCCACGTTTCGCCAAATATGTCAGGTCCCGTGTAATAGGTGGCGAGCCTATTGCCATTTATCGGGCACAAAAGTCGCAGTACATTGCTAGGTGGTATAATAGGAACGCTGCTGCCCATTCCCCATCACTGATTGATTTATCCTTAGTCGCCTTGTACGACACCCACGGGAGAGATTTGGGTTGGTGACAATTGTATTCTACTCTGCCGTCACCACACGGCCTTATTGAATTACGTTTATATAAAAAGTGTTTTCAAAAATGTAACATTCTATTATTTGAACACAGTAAAATATTGTGCTTGTATTATTGTTAACGAGTATTTATGATAATTTTAATGACCATTTCCCGCCTTAACCACTATATCCAGCTTGAATGTCACCTGGGAACATTTAGTAGGGGCTTTTATCTATTTAGATACGCCAGCCCCATTGTTTCTTTCCTAATTATGATTTTGATATTAAACCCTAATTCATTATAACGTAACTACCCTAACGTAATGTGATTTTAACACATTGCATCATCAATCCCACTGCTGGGTCACAGGCCTTCCCTATGGATGGCACAACATAGGGACAATGGGCCATAACCCACCACGCTAGCCCACTGCAGATGCAGCCGGGACCAACTAAGCTCGAGATAATACATTTTTAGCCACCCACCCAATGACCGGCCTTAACGAACATTGCTTAGTTTACGCAATCTCTTCTTAATTTATTTGTAAACACTTAATAACTTCGAAAAAGCGAGGAGTCGCCGAAATCCGATTGGATCCCTAGCAAAGTGATGACAGCAAACATTTTTAAAAACCATGTGTGCCGAACAATCGCTTACATAAGCGTAGAGTGCCATTGCCACACTTATTAACATAATCTTAAGGTTTATCTTTGAAGGCGTTCCTAGTCAGCTGATACATGACTAGACTGCCCAACCATTGGTCGATCTATCACGCGATGGCTTAGACCGAAACAGGCGCTTCCGTGATCCATCAAAATTGTTTTTTCTAGCCCCAAAAATATAGGGAAAAGTAGGTGCCCAAAAATTCAAGTATTTATTGACTGTCTTTTGTTAGTTCGTTAGTGTTTTATTTTTGTGTAGAACAATTTCGTCTTTCAAATACAAATTTTATGTATTATTTACATACCTACATTACATACATAGATCATAGAGAGGTAAATTATCACCCACGTTTCGCCAATTTATGTTAGGTCCCATGTATTACCAAGTGTTATCACCTAGCTCAAGCCTACCAAATATACACAAAAAATCATAACAATTGGTCAAGCCGTTTCGGAGGAGTTTTTTAACAAACACTGTGACAGCAGATTTTATATATAATATATATCAGATGTTAGAAAATTACTAAGACAAAAGAAGTCAGAAAGACTTACATGAGGACAATTTTCTTTGTAACAATTTACGGATTTAAGTCGCATACCCTAAATACACACATGCAATGTTTTGCATTGTTTTTATTCAACCTGTTGCTTATATTTCTGTTAACAGCGTCCGTAGTCACGGCGAGATGTCTTCATAAAAAGTAATAGTTAACTACCGTCATAATATTTAATATTTTATGTGATTTAGACATACCGAGTCAGACCAATTAAGACAAATGGAGCTCGCAGTGTCTGTGGTTTTAGCAATATGAGGACGGTCTTGGAATTGAGTTAATGAAGTTAATGAAATTAAATTTGGTAATTTTACCAGCTAATTTTTGAAAAAATGTTTGAAAGATTACCTCACAGGCGAATTTAAATGGAACTTGCTTTACATAGTTGTATTTTATGCTTTATTGTATAATGAAAAATCGAAAACAATTTTTAAAATGACGTCACACCTAAAATAAAGAACATATAATAACATCTTGCCTATCGCCATTTAGTCACAGTGATGAACTTCTCCCTAAAAAATGTCCCTTTACGTAAAACAAATTGCTATGGATAATTATTTCCGAAAAAATTTGCGTAACCTGAAGACTTGCTGTTAGCTGTGCCTTATTAATTTATAATAAACATTCTTCTATCTTCTCACAATGAATAAACGATCTAGCACTTTAAATATTGTTTAATAATTGTATAAATATTGATCTAGTCTCATTTTTAAAATTAAGGTCTACAATCCAGTCCACAAATTGCACAGATTTTTACTAAGTGACATGTTTTCGACTGTACTCTAAGCGTGTGCTCTCTTCTCATAGATAATCATTATTATGTGTATGCAGCAAAGCCTCGATAGATAAGTAAAACAGCTATTAGTGTCAACCCTTTAGGTACTTAATACAAAGCGATATTCATAATGGACCTTCTCAATTTACCAAGTTTTTATTTCGCTCAACGTTCTCGATCGATCGAAAACTAATTAACATAAGCCATTGTCATTTTGCTGCCGCATTTCGTGGATGAAACTTAGCTACATTAATATTCCCAATAGCTCCATCCCAAAGTATATAAAAATATTTACGCAGCCAAATCTTGTCAAAATTCAATTAACACAAAACTTTATCACATAAGAATATCGTGCGTAAAATGAATCACCGTACGTTATCCGATGTTACAAAGTTATTCATGGAAACGGTTGGACGAAGAACCATCCAAACAGTGTGTAATTATTATTTATTCAGGTACAAACGTGTACTCTCTTTCTAATTGCGTCTGTTTAAGCCAATGCTAATGCCGCGTGTGTACGCGTTAAGGCATCATGGGTATCTTACAATAATCGTAACATTGACCTTCTCCGTAGCTAAATTACCTGTTCGATAGAATAAGTATTTAACTTCATATAAAATTTCATAAATATAAATTAAATAAAGTTATCGACTGCACAAAGTTCTGTTATCGTCTCATCGGAAACGATAAAACTAGTGTCTTCTAGAACTTACGATAGAATATGCAACTATCGTGAAAATTTGAAATATTTCAGATGAAAAACTTCAGCTACCTGATCTTGAAACGTGCGAACGAATTGTTCTGTTCTAAATCTGGGTTATAAATATTAATAGATAGCACTCGGAAACAAACTATAGAACAGTATAAAGTCTATGCCTCCAGGTCACTCAACTTCAGTCTGACTAAACAGACCAGTATTTAGATACGGCGATGGTCGCTTCGATTTAGAACATGTAAAACAACGCACCGGAGAAGAAATTCGAAATTCGAAGTTTTCGGTTGCAGGAGTGACGAACCTAAGGCCTCAACACTATAGCCGGCCATAGGCTAGGCGAACTCAAGGGGCCCTAGCCAGCCATAGGCTAGGCGAGTGCGTGCAGAGCGTAAGTACAAAGTCGGCCTGCCCGCTGGTACGTGCTAATCGGCAAACGCGGGGCCGCTTTGACAGTTTCTATGCAAATGTTAATTCATTGCGAGACCAGTTTTCGGCGGCGCGGTTCCGGGCCTACTCCGCGCGCGATCTATTCACGCCCATATTATCCTCCTAAACACTGGCCGTTGCTAAACTGGATTTTACTAACCACTGAACATTTTGAATTAGTTACCAGCCGCTGCTCGCTACAGAGCCACGTGACTCGTCGTAGACAAGACACCATGCAGCGTGAAAGCATGCCGGCCGAGCTACTCGCAACAAGAACTGTGATGCAATAAGTATCGGCGAACAAAAAAATTCAAAGATACCACTGTCTCATTATCAAGTTCAATAGCCCCGGAATGTCAGCTCGTGTATGCAAAAAACTCGCAAAGCCTGGACCAGTGAGCCAAAGTGCCCCCTGTCCTTCTAGTCTTAAGGCGCAAACTTCCTTACACGATAGCGTACTTAAAATTTATCATATACCGCAGAGAATCAAAACATATCTATCAATGACACTGTATCACTAAAGAGCTATTCCGAATTTTATCCTGAACAGCTAGCCGACAAACGGGGCTACGTGCTACGCATTTTCCGATCACACAGTCATAATACTAGTAAAAACTTCCTCGTGTAGGCGCGCCAAAAATTGCGCGAACATAAAAAAAAACGCTACACCAGCACGTGGGTCCGAAAAGTTGATCAGAGCGATACTTTCCTTGATTCCATGTCGCAAATTCCACAGTCCCTTGAATCGTCAATTGTACACCATCAGAGCCCAACGGAGCCAAGCACAACTATCATAGTTTGTATCACAGAGCGTGCGTGTTCACTGTCACACTTGAGGTACACTGTATCATCAGCGAGGGCTGTTCACTTCCGCATAATGGCAGGCGCGCGCGCCGGTCGCTGTGTGCTGCCGTCGGCTCCTAGCCGTAGGGAGCTCCGCTCGCGAATGCGACCGCCGAAAACTCTTTGCGGCGCCCGAATGCAGAAATTTGGACGCGCCGAGTGGGGGACGCAGCGCTCTACGTCTATCCGATACTTGTGCGAGTACCTACGCGCTGCGCTTCGCTATGTTCGAAAAAAATCCAAGGTTAACGCGCGCTGCCAAAAAAAGACGCACGCAAAATGAAAAAAGACAGCACGAGCGGCGCCCCTTGCGGGCCCTCCGATGCAGCAATGGTGCGCGCGCGCATTCGGCCCGCCGCCGCGACGGCCGCGGCACGCCGGGCCTCCTCTCCCGGCACTGTTTATGCCCAAGGTCATTGACTTTAATGACTAATTACGAATGGGCACCAGGTGGCCTTGAACTTGTGGGAGAACGGCGCAAATGGATTCCGTGGACTTTGCAGGGTGCAGGCGGATAGAACGCCTTTTTTCAAAATTTTGTGCATCGCTAATTTGGTGCGTGGTTGTAAAATTTTGTGTTTTTACAGGGGAAAATGAATTTTTTTTTTCATTAAAATTATTATTTTCTGTCAAAAAATATACTGAACTCCACACCAATTATTATTACTAAAAGATAGTGCGCTTAAAGTATTTTTAATGCGGTTTTTAAGTTTATTCATTTGTTATGTTAGGTTAATCTGGTGATCAATAAAATACAACCCTTATTTTATTAACACTGTTTCAAAATTTGTTAGCGTGTCATTGTTGCAGCAAATGAAATAAAAATGAATCCCTCTTTCTCTTGGTCACACCATACCTATTTCATTCATCTTTTTTTTTGGCAAATTTTGAATTGGCATAGAAGGAAATAAAGTATAAATGAATATTTTTTTTTTCAATTAATATCTAAGCATCTGTTTTAATAAAAAATTAAATGCATCATTGTTGCACCAAATGAGCGATAATTATATAAAAACGTATCGCAGCTTCTTCAGAACGAGTTTACCTTTTCTTTTGATAGATTTCTTATAGGTGGTTCTCAAGAAAAGAAAATTGAAGAAAATTTACACAATTATTTTTACCACTCTGGAATATTTTTTTTGTTACAGTAATTGAACCTTCGGGTGTCGGGTCAGCTAGTAGAAAATAAGAAGCACTATTTCCTTAATTGTATTACTTACTAGAACTACTGCTGTTGAAGAGCAATCAACTAGATATTCGTTTGTCTAATCGAATTCGAAATAGCACTAGTCATATTGGCGGCCGGTTTGGTCGGATGATCAGGTCAGATCGCTGGTTGTCAGCCAAGAGGTCCCTCGTTCGAATCCTGGTATGGGCAAATATTTGTGTTGTGTACAGTACACAGTTATTTTTTTCTCAAGTTGGTTATTTATATAATAATATTTTTATGTCCTAAAATAGTATAAACATTTATATTTTTTTATATGTATATTAAAATTTGTCGGTCATTTTATATCCATTGTCTTTTGCTAGGTGATCGGTTTGTGCCTGTATTTTTTAATTTTTTTTTACTAGGAATTATTCTAAATAACAGCCAATAAAAAATGTACATTCAATTACATTACCGTGTGAACCTATTTGAGTGCCGTGAACTTCGGTAGACCTAGAAGGCTGTGTACTGAAGTCATTAGGGTAGCACACGAAAATCTGTCACGCGCGTCTCGTGAAGAGGCGGCCACTTAAAAATTCATAAATCGTCCAACGAAAAGAAAACTTAATTTCGTAGCGGGTCCACGGTCGCCATCTTCATCTTCGTGGCTGTAACATTCTGTTTCACTTTGCTCCTGGCTTAGCGGACTATTTTATACAATGTACCGTGTGGTGACGGCAGAATAGAATACAAATTGTCACCACCCTAAATCTCTCCCGTGGGTGTCGTACAAGGCGACTAATAAAAAAACAGTGTGGAGGAATGGGCAGCAGCGTTCCTCTTATACCACCTAGCAATGTACTGAGACTTTTGTGCCCGATAAAAGGCAATAGGCTCGCCACCGGCGAAACGCTAGTTCACCTCTGCCTACCCCTTTGGGGATATAGGCGTGATTTATGTATATACTTAAAACTAAAAATTTTATTTTATTTATTTCGATTTAGTTACATTAAGTTGAGGAACTGGATAGCGATGGCGTAGCGCGCTAGGCCTATGACTGCGTAAACTAAAAAATGTTTTCTAAGGCCAGTCATTGGATGGGTGATCAAAAATGTATTATCTCGAGTTTCTGCTTCAGCAGTCGATCACACCCACCAATCCGCACCATTGTGCGTGTCTGCTTTTATCTTCCTACTCCAACCAACTCATATCATTCCGAAAAGGGAGCAGCTATTTCAGACTGCTGCAAGCTTCCGAGATCGATATGGAGAGGGAGGGGATTCCGAGGGAGATGGGAGAAATCGTGAAAGTTGAAAAAAATAAAATCTGACACGTATGGTGTTTCTTCTGCCTCCTGAATGAGAGGAAGACCGAACAAGCTAAAGATGGATGGATGTTGTGAAAGATGACTATGACGAAGACAGATAGACGAGAGAGGAAGAGGAAAACATGTTGTCCCCACTTATATCATAATGAGATAATGAGAAAGAGAATGAGAAATGACAGGAAGAATACAAAGAAGCTGTCAGTTGTAATACAAAAATGTGTTCTGTCTTTATATCAAGCTCTGACCACTAACTACGTAACTTTTTGCTTACAGAATCAGAAAGGATAATTTTTAAACCTCAAACATAGCTTTATTACCCAGTTACCGACAAATTTTTTACCGGCAGCACATTTTAAAATTGTATGAATATAGAATCCGTAAAATAGATGTTTCAGCATTTCAACGTTAGGTGTTATCGATGAAAAAGGGATATTCTTATTCAAATAATGAAAGAGACTAATTTTTTTTCAAACAATAAAACCAACCTTGCATTTCACATATTTTATAGCCGTTTTTACTCCTGCATAATATATATTTTTAAATATGTTGTGACTCGCGTTTTTTATATATTTAAAGCGACAGGCGATGTTTAGGCTGATGTTGTTCAATACAATAAAAAATACTATACATTAATTACAACTACGCGCTATTTTTTAATCACCACGACAAGTGTTATTTCTTGAATTCTAGATAGTATGATGTTCAATTACAATTTTCAAATTGTTTTATATATTGATGAAAAACAAATAATGACTGCGTTTGCGATTCTGTTACGATAACGTCAGGTAAAACAATATAATAAATTACGATTAACAAATATACCTATGCATTCCAAAATGCCGTAATATAATAATATAGTACAGAAGGTTTGTGCCCTTATCAACATGGCAAGGCCACGTGAATTATATGCGTTGATAACTTAGAATTAGATTACAGGGTGAATCAAAATGAAATACAGATCATCGGCAAAACCGCGCGATCGAAAATAGGCCTTGTTGGACAGGTAGCACGGTTTCATTTCGTTATTTATGGTGGCCTATTTAGCGAGCAGTGGAATCGTTTGGCAAAAATTACTTTCCCCATAGGAGTTCCTTTTCCCGAGCCGATTGTTTCTTCCCACATTATTGATAATTACCTGGTATGTATCAACGTATTCTGTGAATACTAATAATAGATGTAACTTCCAAGGGAATAGGTATGCCTGCGTAATAAAAATAATAATATATTCTTCCTTGAATTTATGCCAGAAACCTTAACTCGAACAGACATACAGGTAATGGACAGACACAGAAGGTCGAATTTGAGTTTAAGACAAACAAACGATTGGGTTGCAAGTGTTACGAAAATGTATTTGTAAAAAGTATTTTCTATGTACTAAATAAGTAACTTACTTATTATTTTATTTACTTAGAATTTATTTTGCAGTTTTGCAGCACTGTAAAAGAAGTTTAACTTCATTCTTAGCAAAAAAAGTATAAGTTATAATATAAGTAAAAAAAGTTTTAAAAAAAGTTCAACTTTATTCTTAACAAAAAAAAGCAAAACAGACCGTGCATTTACCTCACTGTACTGTACACACAATTTTATTTCCACGGTTCCCGTTTATTCTGACGTTGGATACTCAAGGTGATTGAAAAGGGTTTATTCGAAAGGTTCCTAAAAATCCCGTTACGATCCAACATCCAAGAAAAACCGGGATCTCAAGGCTTGGGATTTAGATTCAAAGTAAACTCCGTTCCTGGTTTGAGGTGACACATTTTGGGCCAACCCTGAGGCTGTGCTACATTTGTAGGCGTTTATAATCGAAGTCCGCGAGCCTTTCATCTGTTTGCTGTATTTATTACATACTTAGGCCCTTACTAATAAACACGGTATAAGCATTGAGTAGTTACTCAGTGTTTTTTCTTCGTCTCACAAACTTGATTTTGAATGCGAGGAAAAGAGACAAAACACTGAGTAACTACTCAATGTTTATACCGTGTTTATTAGTAAAGCCGTTAAATTATTACATACATAAATCACGCCTATATCACCGAGAGGGTTAGCTGAGGTGAACTTACTCCCACGTTTCGCTAATTAGGTTAGGTCCCATGTAGTAATAGATAGCGAGCCTATTGCCATTTATCGGGCACGGAAATCGCAGTACATTACTAGGTGGCATAAGAGGAACGTTGTTGCCCATTACTCATTGCTATCTTAACCTTTAGTTGCCTTGTATAATATGATACCCGCGAGATATGGGGGTGGTGACAATTCTATTCTGCTCTGCCAACTACACAGTGTACTCCATCACACTGTATAAGGCTATTCCAGAAAAAGCCTATATCAAAGAACTTGGTTTGTCTAGAGCTTTCGTAAGTTCTACACTGAAACGTGTGTCTAGGGTCGCTCTCACGGAATCTTACCAAATATGGCTGGGCAGAGAGAGAAGTCGGGGTGTGAGTGTTGACTTATTATGAAGGGATCCCGTAAACCTACACTTGGGTCACAAGTCCCAAGCGCTGCCACTGTCTTCCCTACCCACCATACTATGGACGCGGCACTCGCTCGGTGGATCCACGGAATGCTAAGATTTTTTTATCTCGTCTATAAGGTGCCTTTTGTCTTGATAGGCCCAGCATAATAAGTTCTGTGTTAGAGAGATTTCATTGACATCTGACTAATTAGGACGAAAACAATGGAATCGGGTTACGTACGACGTAGCACCTAGGTGGAATTCCAAAACACCCTAACTTAATAAGCAACGTAAGATGCGATGGAATACGACACAACGCTAATCAAAAGATGACAACCAATGCCTCTGGGGTCTACTACGAAACGTAACACTTATCGCTTCGCGGTACACCTACAAGTATATACCTACAGAGTTAATTGAAAGTACCAGCAAACTCGCAGAACTAGATAGCTGTTCTACGACATTTGATAACTCTTTCGAAATAACTTTAATACAAAATTTTATATTAAATTGATTCACTGCTCGAATGTTAATAACTCTATATATTATTGGTAACCGCGCGAGCGCAGCGTGGTTCTTTCGTTTATGAATGAAACATAGATTAACAAATGTCGAGACAGTACAATAAAAACTTGAAAAATCTTTTTTTTTATTAGTTATGTTAAAACTCGTAACAAAAACATTGTTGTTTATGATGTTTACTATCTAGTAGTCGTTGGTGTGTTACAAATAATGCTGTATAGTGTACCTACAACTGATTAGATTTTTTTAATGGCTATTACAAACCAAATAAAATGATAAAATTTTATTTTATTCTGATGGGAGTGTTAAAAAAGACCACTTCGTGCTTGCTATAAATATTAAATGAGTTACCAAAAGAAACCAGATAATTTTCTTTTTTTTTAATCAATAAAAATCTTAAAAATTTCTTGTCAATAGGTACATAATTGTAATGTTCAGGATCTTATAAAATCCACCGTGTATTTCTTTTCTAATTTACAAGTCAACATGAGGAAGTAATTCCACGTAATCATGGTGAATCCAGGAAAAACGAACAACTCGAATTCCCTTTCTTTGACTGCGTAAAAATATATTCACACGAATATGGAACATCCTGTATCGGTTTAGGGCCGAAAATCCTTGCAGAGTTATCTAATCATTCACAAGTACTCACATGGCTGCACCGTGGCTCTTATCAAATCGAAGTTAGAAGTACTACGAGAACGTATTTTGTTTTTTTTTTCAAGGGTGACGAACTGACAAAACTAATGAGATAATAATGTTCTCTTATATTTGCACGAGCACTACACATTTGAAATAAAACAACTTTTACGGATTAGACTCGCGTATATTTAGATGTTTGGCATTATTATTTATCCCGACGTTTCGATCACTTTACAGCGGCCGTGGTCACGGGTGACTAAAGATGACACCTGTCATGTTTTATTTCTAATGAGATAATAATTAGAATTTCATTTTTGTTTTAACAATTTTTTAAATTAGGTTTAAGATCCCATCGTGTATCTTGTATCCTCCCCTGCATAATTTGAATATTATATAGATTAATTAATGTTCCATTTTTTTTTACTCTCGGGTACTCTCATAACGTACACAAAGTTCTAACATCTAAAGCGTACAAATACCGTTAGCAGGGTTTACTTATAATTATTATTGAACATGATATAAAAATTAAGGCAAACTTTATATCGGAAAAATAACCTTAATAAATATATACAACATTGATCCAGTTAAATCAACATCATCTTTCTACCCTGTTCCCAGTTTACCTGGAGTCGACGCAGTAGGTGTCCTTAAACCGCTTATACGTTATTAAGCCATCCACTACCTTTTGATTCATATCATCCATCACACCGGAAAGGTGCTAGTGATGAATGAATGTATAGAAAACTAATGAACACGGTTTATGATTAAAAGGAAAAGAAGCAGTTTGTGTTCTTAAGTTATTGCAATAAGGCTTACTGTTGCAGAAATGCAATTTTGAGTTGTATCTGTTTTATAATTAAGAAGCGAATAAAAAATTTACTTAATTTATATTTATAATAGTTACCTACTACCAAAACTGTCCAACGATTTCACTGTATTTGGTAATCAGTATATGTTGTTGTCTAATGATAGTAAAATTGTCTCATCATCATCACCAGCCCTTTAATGTCCCCACTGCTGGGGCACAAGCCATCCATATGGATGAAAGAATATAGGGAGATTGGGCCATAACCCACCACGGTGGCCCAGTGCGGGTAGGTAGGTTTTAACAACTGCAGGTGCAGCCGGGACCACCGGTTTTCTTTCTAACATTTATATATTGCTCAAATAAAAACCATACCACTCTGACCGGTGAGTATATTTTACTTTTTTAAACTCATACCTAGCTAACTAAGTTGCATAAATGTGATAATTGTCCGCAAAATACTGATTGTGTAAATTTTAAACGTGTAACAAGAATCAATCCGAACTCAACGCTTTACTAAACATTGTAGCTGTAAGTATACAGCGCACACTTATGAACTCTCATGCAAATATTTCTTATCGGAGTCAAAAGGATCTAACAATGCCCCGTTCTTCTACAAAAGATTTTTCCATCTAACAATGTTGCAATCTTGATACCGATGTGAAAACATATAAATAATTTTACCAAAAATAATAATAGATAAGGATTATTCTAGATGTATTGTTGTTGAGCGCGGAAACACTGTTCCTTATTTGAATTTAAATACGGAAAAACAGGATTATGGATCTTATCGTATCTTTGAAAAACTATGTTGCATTGTGAATAGAATAAATTTTGTATTAAATTACAATCTTTGTCAATGTTGCTATTTAAAATAACTTAGTTGATGCACTATGAATAAAAATATATCTACGTTTTAGATAGGTAATGTGCGAATTGGGCATTCCATGAAATAGCCATATTGTAAAATCATTGCTTAAGTTTTTACTCAAAGTTGAAATCATTAAATAAAACTATAATCACATTCTCTAAATATAATTATGCTCGCTATACTACAAAATAAAGTTTATTTAAAATGAATATCAATATTTTCAACAGGGGTGAGGGGTGCTTTGCTACAGATAGGCAGAAGAGCCTAAAAAGTCCAACTTACCTATAGGTTATATGATTAGTCTAGTTCCTTTGTTCGCAATAATTATGACCAGGTAGTTCAAGAAATGGCCTGTTAGACGATCTAACCACAACACGTATAAAAGTAATCAAAATATAATTACTAATTCATCCTAATAGATCATAATTATTATTCTTAATAAAAATTACGAATTTTATTTATACGAAAAAAATAATCTTCTGACACGAGTTCATGACTAATTTATAAATTATAAAAAATACTCATAGAAGCAGAAAACTGTCTATACAGTTGGTTTATACTGAAAACATTATTTCTTTTAATATTCAAGTAACAAACTCTCGTAATTTGATATCTCTTCTTTTTTGACTATATGTTTTCAATAATATTCGCACAAACGCATCTAACAGCTTTTTAGATATTAAAGTAAAAAATAGAAACTAAAAAATATAAATTCTGTTTAAAACTACACCAAAATTGTCACTTGCATAGCTTGAAGGTGGTCTGATTTAAATAACTATACAATAATAAACTAGGAAGGAAGCTTTTACTTTCGTTTGAAGTTGTTGAATTTTACGAAATAAAATTAGACTGTCAGATAAATAGTTTCCAATAGAAAATAGGAACTGATGCAAAACACACTGCTCTTCAAGGAACTCACCAACAAAACGTAGAACAAAAACTCACTGGACCTCTATTATAGTTCCGAGAAAAAATATCGAGCATCCCAAAACCAGAACAATGGGGGCACCATGGCTTCGCCCCGGAATTTCGGCCACAGTTTTCGGATTCCGAACCGCACAGATCCCAGCCGGGTGGGACGAAACAAAGGAAGCTTCCGCAGCCTAGCTTCCTGCAGCTTTCCTTCCTGAACAGTGAGCACACCAGGCGTCAGACCCGACCGGCTAAGTATAAAAGTGCGTACTCACGTGTGGTTCGTCAATGTGCCATCGGCGTCACGTCGGCGGTGGGCGCGGGAGAACCTAGAGGCACGGGCGACGCGCTATGCAGCGTCGAGTCGCGGCACGCGTTCGAGGAAATACCTCCTGGGGAACTGTCAACGCCACGGAAACGGGCGGCGGCGCACCGGCACCTCACCGCGCATGCGCCGGCCGCCCGTCAACAGCCAGCCGCCTGCAACCCAGCCACCCCTGCCTACCCTTTAAATCGAACGTCATATCCCACCGTTCGCACCACCCCCCACACCACCCGACATTTCTAAAGCGCTGACTACCTCGCGACCCTAAAAAATGCATTGCGTAACGGTTTTATAAATTCCGACTGTTTGCCGGATCAATTATACACCTGTGATCGTTCAGACAATGGTTGTAATCAGTTGCTCGTAATTGCGGTCTGCGGGTGAAGTTAAATCGCAAAAGTTTTTGCTCTAATTCGTTTAGGGACAGAGTTTAGTCGATAGCTTGTACAATACTGAATACCTTAACATGATTTTACACCATTTGCCAGACTACTGCTGAATGCCGCCTGCTACCTATAAAAGACACAGCTTTAATATACATAATTATAATATAACGTTGCTTGAAGACAATACGTTTTTATATATGGTGTTAAATCAACAACATTATCGGGACATTTAAATTTACTTACTGCTGGGCCGAAGCAGAAGCCTTCGCTTTTAATTGACTAGAGTGAACCGATTGACCTATCAAAATTATTATTAATTAAAGAGAACAATAAAAAGGTTCCCACAGGTTGCATTTCTTTCTACCGTATTTTTATGTCTAAAATAAATAAATATTTCTGACACTCGCACCAATCATAAATTCTTTGGTAAATAACTATAATAAGTTGTCCACATAATATTAGCACTAAAATCGTTAAAGTCGCATTTCGACGAGACTCAGAGTTAAATTTACTACATAAATCTGACATTAAGACAGAGGTGTTTTAACACCCGCGTTTCTGAAGCTTATTTCAGGTGAGCCTATTACCATTCACCGGGAACGTAGCAGTAATCTGCCCGATGCTGCTGCCCATTGAAATATTATTAGGGTTAAAATTGTCTTCTTAAATCTGAGAAATATTCGGCCTGGTATTCCTTAATACTACATCGGAAATAATATACAACGTCTTGTCGATAGAACGTAAATTTCTAGACTGACATAAGTATTTTAAAATGCATATGACACAGAACAATATAAGCAAAGAGTTAAAAGATTCTAGCTGGCCATTCATACATTACAAAATCCATTTTCAAATTACAACATAACAGATAAGCAAAATGTATCAAGGATTTTGATGGTTAGAAAAAGAATTTCGAAAAATTATGATCTTGAGGCGGGAATCGAACCCGCGTCCGCTGCTATCCGGGCAGATGCCTGACCGCTCGGCCACCCAAGACACTAATTAACTTGCCGAAATTCTTCTAACCTTTACACTTCACGTTTTAAGCCAACGGGTACCCTCGCAATGTAGAAATAAATTTCAAACATTCCAAAGCAGATATTTTTACAAATACCGTGCGTTCGGTGCTTTATAAACTATTCGATTTTAAATTTTAACATTATATAAATGTTAGAAAAATTAGTACAAAGATTTTGGTGGTTAGAAAAAGAATTTCGAAAAATTATGATCTTGAGGCGGGAATCGAACCCGCGTCCGCTGCTATCCGGGCAGGTGCCTGACCGCTCGGCCACCCAAGACACTAATTAACTTGCCGAAATTCTTCTAACCTTTACACGTTGTAAGCCAACGGGTACCGGGTCGCAATGTAGAAATAAATTTCAAACATTCCAACCCACCAAAATCTTTGTACTAATTTTTCTAACATTTATATAATGTTAAAATTAAAAATCGAATAGTTTATAAAACCAACCCGAGCTTAACCGGACGCACGGTATTTGTAAAAATATCTGCTTTAGAATGTTTGAAATTTATTTCTACATTGCGAGGGTACCCGTTGGCTTACAACGTGAAGTGTAAAGGTTAGAAGAATTTCGGCAAGTTAATTAGTGTCTTGGGTGGCCGAGCGGTCAGGTCAGGTATCCTGCCCGGATAGCAGCGGACGAGGGTTCGATTCCCGCCTCAAGATCATAATTTTTCGAAATTCTTTTTCTAACCACCAAAATTTTTGTACTAATGTTTCTAACATTTATATAATGTTAAAATTAAAAATCGAATAGCACAATGTATCAATTACCCTAATTATGTGCAAAACCTTAAGTGGGCAGAATATCTCGTGGTGACATGGCTCTTGCGGGTCTGGTTTAAAATTACCTGTCGCTTTGATGTGCCTTTACGATCACTTTTCCTGTGTGCTTCTCGGGTTTCTAATTATCTTCAAAAATATACAGACCTCTCGTGTGTTTTTGATGGCCACAGGAGTTTGTAGTTGCTAGGTATCACCTACATCTCACTAAACTTAACTTGGGTACGGTTCAACAGTTTAAGGGCCTATTTAGGGTACCTTATACCATTGGTTATGGCCAAGGTCTAATACCAATGGGTATTGGACAAGAGGTCCCGGTTCGATCCCTGGTAGGGGCAATCTTTGTGATGACCACAAATGTTTGTTTCCCAGTCATGGTTGTGTATATGTTTATGTAGTATATTTTCAACATTTATATACATAATTATATTAAAAATATGTCTGTCATCTAGTATCCATAACACAAGTGCTTAGGCTACTTACTTTGGGCTAGATGATAGGTGTGAGTGTAAAAATATTTAAATATTTATTTAATATCTAATACCATCTAACCACCTCCGTGGTCTAGTGGTTCGCCCACCGGAATGAAGATCCAGAGGTCCCGGGTTCGATCCCCAGGGGGGTACAACTTTGTGCTCGGTTTGGTTGGTGGTAGGAAATCTTTAAAGTCCGCCTGGCTAGGCTACCACCATCTTATCAAAATCTGTCGCCATAATAATAATGTTAACAGCATTATTGTGTTCCGACAATGTGTGATAGATAGCCAGCCTCTCTGTGGTTGAGGGTTCCAGGTGAAGCTCGATTCCATCTTCAGCCCTTATCGTCACTTACCATCCGGTGAGATAAAGGGCAAGAGCTACCCTGTCTAACATAAAAAAAAATATAGTTTCTAGGTTTAGGGTTTTGGCTTGGTATCTAAGAGCTTACCTCGGATATTTACAAATGAATATAGGGTCTTATCTTCGTGATTTTTAGGTAGGGAGTTTTCTTAAATTTATTTTTAACTAGAATACAGTTTAGTCAGCCTACCATCTAAAGTTTTTAGCCAAATATTCATACGACGCTTTTAGCTTCCAAATTTTATGAAGAGTCGCGAAACAAAACTTTTTTCGAATAAACTGTATCGAAAAGTTACAAAGTGCCTATGGATTTTCATTACGCAACTGATGATTCGTAACGGAATGATGTTCTTAATACCGATTGCAGTTTTGGAATTGGATCATTTCGAAATGGGTCTGGAATAAATAAGTTATTTCATTCTATTTCTATCATTATAAGATTAAACTATTCGATTTTAATTTTAACTTTATATAAATGTTAGAAAAATTAGTAGTGTGTCTTGGGGGCTACCCAAGACAAGTGTCTTGGGTGGCCGAGCGGTCAGGCACCTGCCCGGATAGCAAGGGACGCGGGTTCGATTCCCGCCTCAAGATCATAATTTTTCGAAATTCTTTTCTAACCACCAAAATCTTTGTATTAAAAGATAATTTTGTAGGTCGCCCCATGTCGTGGACAATATTCGCATAGCACTTTCGTCTGCGCATTAAAGTTTCAAAGTGTTGCTACTGTAAGATAAGGTACACGTTTAGTGTTGTATTACAGTATTTAGTTTGGATTTCGAAAACAAAGCAAGTTTCGCAAAGTTTCAATCACAGATGGGTCACCTTTACTGTGGTGCCTGTGATAATATAACTACCTTGTTTAAGTGTAATTTAGGTATTCGCAGCGAGTTTTACTTAAGAGCCATTTGTATATTATATACCAAATGCGATAAAACAAAGAATGTCTCAGATCTCTCGTATTTGACACCCGAGCTGATGGCGAGGGCGTTTAAAATGCGATCTGAGGCAATCTTTTTATCGCTCGAGGTAAGATCATAATTTTATGTCACCCCCTGACCAGGAATAAGATTTTCTGTACGCGTAGAGGGCTGAAAAGTCCACTTTTTTGTTTTGTTCTAATTGCAGATTTTCACAAACTTAATTTCCCAGCGGGTGCAGCAAAAGCAAAGCAGGTTATATGCATCGTATAAACGATCCCAGCTAATCCAGCGACTGCACAAGTAACATGCGCAAGTTGGCCGCACACGCATCACATCGCGCGGGCATGCACGCGTAGCTTGACCAAGTAACTCTTGCTCTCAGCTACTTGCACCGTGTAAAAGCACCATATCGAGCAATACAGATTTGAATGGAGAACCTAATAGGAAAGTAGGTCGTCGCCACCCGTTTTCACGTAGACAAAGTACAGCCAACAGGAGAATCTAACACACTTCAGCCGGTTAAAAAACAAAGGACGCCCCGCCTAGTGAATCGGGGTCAGTGCGGCTGGCCAAAAATTATGCAGCTGCCGCGCTCTTCCGAAATAGAAACCGGACCAATAAATAGGTCGAACGATGCGATGCGACTCCGTTCAATTCGTTGGTTTTACACAGTGTGCAGTGCCTTAGCACGCCCGGCCTGCGATTGCGGAAACTAAGCAACGTTCGCTAAGGCCGGTCAGTGGATGGGTGCCCAAAAGTTTACTGTCCCGAGTTACTTAGTGGTTCGGAAGGCGGTCGCTCTTTCGAGATAGATATTGCGGAAACTAAGTAATAGAAACCCGACCAATAAATAGGTCGATTATGTGACTTCGTTCGATTCGTTGGTTTTACACAGTGTGTAGGGGACCTTAGCGCGCTCGGCATGCTATTGCGGAAACTAAGTAACGTTCGCTAAGGTCGGCCATAGGATGGGTGACCAAAAGATTTACCGTCCCGCGTTCCTTTTTTGCTCGTATACTCAAAGAGGGTTGGTGTCAGGCAGGCGGCCGGCTGTCAAACCTTGAGCGTATGGAATGCAATGTCGTCATTCCAATCACTGTTTGTGTTCATCGGTTTCTCGACATGTCCGGTCCGTCTCTTTTCTATACATTCATTCAACACAAGCACCTTTACGGACGATGAATGATATGGATCAAAAGGGAGGGGATGGCTTGATGACGTCTGATCGATATGAATGAAAGAGGAAGGAACTCTGCTACCAATTACTCATCGCCGTCACCACACAACTGACATGATAGCCAACATATCCTTTTATGGCAAACGTAATCGCGAATATAAAACTTACTATGATTTTGATACAGTACCTAAAACATACTTATGTAAATCACGGCTTTTTCCCCTAAAGGTAGGCAGGAGTTTCGTCAACTATTTTTAGTCCCTTGTAATAGTGACGCCAACCATTTCCATAATAAAGGGCGAGTCTATAGCCATATTTCGGGCACCTAAATCACAGTATATTGCTAGGTAGTACAATAGGAACGGTACTGCTCATCCCTCATCCCTGTATTAACCCTTAGTCGCCTTGAAAGACACCCACAGGAGAGATAGGACGCTGCTGCCCATTCCTCATCACTGTTTTAATCCTCAGTCGCCTTGTACGACACCCGCGGGAGAGATTTGGGGTGGTGACAATTTTATTCTTCACTACCATCATCTCACGGCTAGATAGTAAGTAACTGCCGCACTCAGAGACGTCAATTAACTTTAATGAGTATTTTATGTCAAAAATTATCATTCAAATCTAGACCATAGACCCGGCAAGAATAGCGACTAGTTTTGAAATGCCATTTTTTGACGTTAAGTACTCATTAACGTTATTTGACGTCTCTGAGTGCGGCAGTCAGTATAAGTCTTAAATAAAATCTAACAGAAAAAAAATGTGAACGACTATTACAAAATCGACATAGCGTAATAAGTCGTGAGCATCAGAAATTAGTTTTCGTTTTGCGTGTAGGTATAGTTTTGATATTATTTCCAACACGAGCAGACCAAAAGTTAGATATTGGTTTGTTAACTTATAACCCCAATCAATCAAGGGTAGGGCTTAAAATTTGTTTCCATAGATTAACAAGTTCGAAAACTAACATTTATGATAAAGGTACACATTACATGTTAGACATGTAAAATACGCTCTGAATGGATTTCAATCAGAAAACTAATACTGGTCAGCCTGAGCTACTGATTTTCGCTAGCAAATAATATAGTGTCATAAAAGATAAAAAAATTTCAGTTCTAAATATTATTATAAAGGACTAACTACAGGGCTTTAAATTAACTTTAACGAGCACTTAATACAAAAAGATGTCAATTAAAGTAGACCATAATAGAGACCCGGCAAGGATAGCGACTAGTTTTGAATTTACATTTTTTGTAATAAGTACTAATTAACGTTAATTGACGTCTCTGAGTACGGCTGTAGTGTATTTAACATGCAACAGTTAAACGAAAATCGGGCTTGGTTATGGGTCTCTATTGTTCTCATAGGATTTGTGGACGCCCCAGTAATGAATATTTTTCCTGCCGTTATACATACCCTTATTCGGAGGAGCTCGAAAGCGCAAAGTGGCGAAAGTGGCTTGGCAAGCTTGGCCTGCGATTGCGTGACTAAGTGATGATCGCTAAGGCCGGTAATTGGATGGGTGACCAAAAATTAATAGTCTTGAGTTATTCCGTGGTTCGGAAGGCACGTCAAGCCGTTCGTCCCGGCTGAATATGCAATCGTTAATACCCACCAATCCGCACTGGGCCACCGTGGTGGGTTATGGCCCATTTTCCCTTTATTTTTTTCCTTCCATTGAATTCATTAATACATCATAGTAAGTCTGCTGAGGAGCAGTGGGGACATTAAAGGGCTGATGATTATGGTGACACACCCTTTTTGAAAAAAAAAGATAAATCATTTTTTGTTTTTCATTTTAATTCAATATTCTGTAGAGTTCTTTAAATTCAGACGTACTACTTTATTCATAATCACACCCGCCTACACCAAATGAAGATAATACACAATACAAACTTATCTATGATAACGTAGTTAGCTAGCTCCAGTTAGACAAAAATTTAGTGACGTCACAATGACCCACTGCACATACACTTCATCATCTAAAATAGTCCACGGCCGGAAAGTAGGTCGATCTCCTCGGTTTTTTTTGTAATACACTTCGTGTTTGGTTCACCGGTGGCCTGATTCAGGCTATCTATGATTGTGAGCGTATTGGGAACGCACCGCCGTCCATTGTACGATGCGTGCTGCAATATTGCGTGTTTATATTGTTTATCAAGTTGTAGCGGAAAGCTTAGCTGTTAGTTTAGTAGCCAAGGGTTTATCTTTTAATTTTACACTCGATTAAAGATGTCCACAGATATCGAAATCGATGTATAAGTCGGTATATTTATAAAACACGCTGTGTGGTGACGGCAGAGTAGAATACAAATGTCACCACCCCAAATTTCTCCCGTGGGTGTCGTACAAGGCGACTAAGGATAAAACAGTATTGGATGAGAATGGGCAGCAGCGTTCCTCTTGTACCACCTAGCAATGTACTGCGACTTTTGTGCCCGATATATGGCAATAGGCTCGCCACCTAACATAATTGGCGAAACGTGGGTGCAAGTTCACCACTGCCTACAGGAGATAAAATACAAATAAAATAAATTATGTTTCTAAATACGATAGTTAAGTTAATTTGTGTTGAAAAACATGGAATAAAATGTTTATTTATCATCTTAACTCTAAAATAATTATAATTCGTAAAAATTTTCAATGTCCATAGACGGTTATATTGGTTTATAGTGGTTTTCACCACCTCATCAGTCGCCATCATGAACTCTGTTATCATTAAATTCGCACCGAGCACTCCGTAGATGCGTGAAAATGTGTGACACTCCTCTTTTAACGTAAAATTTATTTCATTTTTATTCACTTCACACAAAGATGAAAAATATAGGGAGAAATTAACAAAATAAAAACAAAAAAAAAGTTCGATTCCCGCCTCAAAATCATAATTTTTCGAAATTCTTTTTCTAACCACCAAAATCTTTGTACAAATTTTTCTAACATTTGTATAATGTTAAAATTAAAATCGAATAGTTTATAAAGCAAACCCAAGCTTAACCGAACTCACGGTATTTGTAAAAATATCTGCTTTGGAATGTTTGAAATTCATTTCTACATTGCGAGGGTACCCGTTGGCTTACAACGTGAAGTGTAAAGGTTAGAAGAATTTCGGCAAGTTAATTAGTGTCTTGGGTGGCCGAGCGGTCAGGCACCTGCCCGGATAGCAGCGGACGCGGGTTCGATTCCCGGCTCAAGATCATAATTTTTCGAAATTCTTTTTCTAACCACCAAAATCTTTGTAAAAAAAAAGGATATAAAAATACCATTACGCACTAGTACGTTATGTATTATGCACGAGTGCATAATATGCTGCATTATGAACCATAAAACGATATAATAAGAGTCAATTTACGAGTAATTGTGTTGAAAACATATTTACAAAACGCCCATAAAAAATAAAAGAAAAGAAAAAGTTGTTTCTTTTTCTGTATAAGGAGGTTTTTCATAAAAAAAGGCACTAGAATGTCTATTAAAGCGAGTTTTGTTAAAAGCTGGTAAATTGTCTTGTGTCAAGATTACAATTACAAGGCCATGAATAAAAAAGTTTTATCAAATACAGTAGTCCCTTCGGTTAGGTTCGAATAAAATAGGTCCCCGGGTTTAGATTTTCTATTTCAAAATCTGCGGTCCTGACGATAAAGTTTGTCTTATGGAGCCTCCATGTTACATGTTTCCTAAAGTCCTAAAGACCGTTTAGCTGGGTATCTAAGAACCATTTACCTATTTACTGCAGGCCGAAAGAACCAAAGGCAGAGATGAATTACCACCCACTTTTCGCCAATTATCTTACAGGCACGTGGCGAGCCTATTTCCATATATCGGGCACGTCATTCGCAGTAAATTGCTAGATGGTATAAGAGGAAAGCTCCAGCCCATTACTCATCGCTGTCTTTAGCTTAGTCGCCTTGTACGGCATCCGCGGGAGAGATCCCCATCTCTGCCGCGTGGTTACAATTTTATTCTACTCGGCCGCCAGCACACGGCAAATTTCGAACGGTCGACCTAATTAATAAATACTTATCATCATTATTTATACGTATTTTCAAATGATAAGTTGAAGTAAGGTACGGACGGCTAAGAAAGTGGTAAACCACTTTTGATTTACTTTGCTACTCATCGAAAATTACAACAAGTTTTATACTGACAACTAAGACAAACGTCAATATCATAAGTCATCAATGTTGTCAGATCGAGGTGCAAGCAAAACACAATAAATCTTTATTGTTCTATAAACAAACGCGACATTTAGCTTTAGGGTGGTTCACCGCTTTTTTGGCTGACTGTACGGGCGAGGAGTTTTTGGCCACCCATCCAATTTGTACATTGCCCAGCTTACGTTATCGCAGACAGGGCGTAGACGACACAGCGTCATTGTCATTCCTTAAAAAGAATATTAATTATAATCGGAATACTCACGTCACATGATGAATAGGTTCACCGGCGAACGTGCTAGATTAGAATAAACGTGTTACTAATTAAACATCGGCGAAGGCTTCCTATTAAGCAAACTAAAACACCTGACCATACAGGTTTCGTTTTAAGACCGTTGCATGAAAAACTAGTTCGCTTACACATGGAAATCGTAAAATTAGACATTCACAGACACCAATTTATTGAATGGTAAAATCTAGACACTAATTTGGTTTATTGCCTAAGTACAGTCTACAGCACGTCACACTGTGACAACATGTCAAAGGACAATGGGGAACTTCCATACATAGTTTTCTGTCAGTATAAATGCAGGCGTCCATAAATGAAAAAATACAAATAAGCATAACATTCTTGCCATAATCTTATTCCTCAAAGAATTTCGGTTTGATAAAGTCTAATTTAGGAGTAATTTCATTTTGAACTTTTATAGGTTATGTGAACCTGAATGATTGAACTAATTAGTTACTTGATAATTAAATATCATTTTAGCTATTACAGATCAGTGTATATTTAGGTAATTGACTAGTAAGCCGAGAATATTATGTACCTACGTCGATAATCGAAAATATGTTTTACTCCTTTGCATTGTCATATTAGGTACCTACCTATCTACCTACACTGCACACGAGTGCATACGTGCATCTTTCTTCTTGATGTGTATTAAAATAGGGATGTCACTAATTTTAATGCATCTCGTGTTTGGAGATATGTGATTGAAAATTGTAAATGATTCTCAACGCCATACACACCACAAAACCTTTATTTTAATGATTCCCTATAACTGTTGTTAACACGGATGAAATCACAACGGATGACACGCATAAAAAACTACTACTTATACTGCACAAAATCCAATCAAAAACAGTTTTAAAAAATTAATTTTGAATTTTTAAGGTTAGATATGTTATTATATTAATGAGTGATTCTTTATGCTCAATCGTCAACACATCCGTGTTATCAAAAAACTATCACTTTCATTGCAAAAAAATCCACACATGAATACTTATAAGTTAAGGAAATAAAAATCTAGCTGACGTGATGAATGCACGTAGATAACGACATGATATGGCCAAGCTTAATACTGTTTTTAGAAAATTATTTATGAAATATCACAATAATAAGTTTTCGAGATAGGCCGGAGTATTTATGCACTATCCATTTGGATTGTTTTGTTGGTTATGATAGTAAAAACGTTATGATTTGAGATTTTTTAATGACTACAGTGAAAACGTTGCGTGGATCTTGAACGGCTCTCGACCCCGACGCCAGATTCTCTCTACTCTGTGGCCAGATTTTAGTCATGAAAATGCTCAATAAAGTTTATTTGTTTTACTGCCGCACTCAGAGACGTCCAATAATGTTATTGAGTGCTTAACGTCAAAAAATGACTATTCAAAACTAGTCGCTATTCTTGCCGGGTCTATGGTCTAGATTTGAATGAAAATTTTTGATATTAAATACTCATTAAAGTTAATTGACGTCTCGGAGTGCGGCAGTTAGAGACTTCCAAGAACTTTTAAAACTTTATAAAAAATCACAATAAATTATTTTATTACTATTAGGAAAAATGTGATCTAAGGCCGCTCAAAATTTTTGAGAGCCATTTTCGCCGATGGTCTTTTCTTAATCGATTTAGTGCTTTACTACAAATAAGTTCAGTTGCAGGGAGCTGGTGTTAAAGGGCAGCGCTGAACCGATCGGTGTAAAGATCATCGGGGGAGACTTTTAGCCAAGTAGGCGTCTCTTGGCCGAAATGATGATGGATGAATACCTAGTTGGCGAAGTTTGGGTGGTGTACCCCTCTGCCTGCCTATTCGGGGATTGGCGCGCGTGATGTACACAGCACGTCAGACTACCACAAAATGTTAAATTTTCTCACTCGACTTTTGGCTCTACTGCCAACAAGATAAGGTACAATCGATTGAAGAAATCTGACAGTTTTGGGTAGTCTGAAGTGCCGTTACTGTATGTATGTACACTAGTCAACAATGGCTAAAGATATTTTATGAACACCTACTTCATGTTCTATCCGCCTCATAATACTGATATTATTCTTAGAATGTTTTCAATGACTTACTAATCATGGTTCCGTTATAACATTGAATTAATTGCATAGAAATCGCCGATACCTATAACATAAAGTAAAAACAATAAAATATCCTTGAAAAAAGTTGATGAGTGTATGTAACACAAGGAGAGGCCTATGTCGAGCAGTGGATGAGTATGGGCTGATGAGGAAAACGAACGGTTCCTCTTATGTATATCTCTCTATCCGTGGTAAAAGAGCATGCCTCGTAGTACATTAGAACGCTGGTAACCGGTTTCACAATATTTAATAATCGTCGCCACCTGCTGCGCTCGGACATCAAAGTAACTACAACCTATCCTTGGTATCAATTCAATTTTCGGTTCAGCGAAATCTGGTTTGAACAACCTACTAAAGTATATTCAATGAAATGTTCGCCGGAGAAAAGTCTTGTATAATCTTATAAGAAATAAAAAACTATTTATAACCATTATTCCAAGCAAAAAAAATGTTAATGAACTTTGTGAGAAATCATGATTTCCCGTAGAATGCTAAAAATATTTAATTTTTGATGTAGTTTGTTTAAAAAACAATTAAACAATTAATTAATGCTGCTACGGACTACGAGTAGTCATATAGAACACTTAAACTCCTACTAAAGTATATTCAATGAAATGTTCGCCGGAGAAAAGTCTTATATAATCTTATAAGAAATAAAAAACTATTTATAACCATTATTCCAAGCAAAAAAATGTTAATGAACTTTGTGAGAAATCATGATTTCCCGTAGAATGCTAAAAATATTTAATTTTTGATGTAGTTTGTTTAAAAAACAATTAAACAATATAAAATAATGATTGTCGTCTGCGTAGTGCTGCTACGGACTACGAGTAGTCATATAGAACACTTAAACTTAAATACGTACCTACTTAATTTTTATCTCCCGTGGACGAATAAAAAAAATAGCAAATAACATGCTATTTTTTTTATTCGGCTAAATGCATGTTCATCAACCCGTAATTAATACGCTTCGTAAATACAGGAGCTGAACAAAAGAATCCGAAAGATGACTAATTGATTAATGAAATGAAAATGAAAATATGGTTTATTCATACAAGGTATGATTACATACACTCATGAATCGTCAAAGAAATAACGTTAAACACTGGAATTTAAAGTATATGTAGGGGAAGGGGGCCCAAAACGGGCTTGCTGCCTAAACAAGTGCATGTAATATTATTAGGATATAGGAGAGAGATGACAATTTCAATTTTCAGACGACCTCTCAAGGAAGCAGGCTGATGGGAATATATCCGTTTTGAAAATTAATTTTGTACACGAGAGTACCCGCTTTAGGCAGCATGTCGGTTTTAGCCCACTTTCCCCTAAGTCATGTTTCTTGGATTTAAGATGAAAAAAATGTCTGTATAGCAGCTATTAAAATTAAAATATACCACCCAAAACATTGGACCCAAGGAGAGTTGGTGTCAGCCATAATACAAACCTAGCCAAATATTAGATCATTGAGATAGTCGATATAATACTGCACTAGATGTACAGTATTATATCTACTATCTCAATTTTGAATTAATCATTATCAGGGTAATGGACTTACCCTGATAATGATTAGTTCAAAATTATAATTTCCTGCCTTATTCCTTGTTTCATTCATATCGATCAGAGGTCATCAAGCTATCTACTCTCTTTTGATTCATATCTTCCATTCTAGTGATGAATGAATGTTTAGAAATTGCTGGAAATGGCTATTTTGATAGACCGTTGAACAGAGAGACTGATTCAGATGACAACATTTCAATCCATGCTTTGGCTTAGCAACAGTAGCAGTCTGCATGACACCAGGGATGGTATCAGGCTGTTTGGGTATGCTGTTGTTGATGGTTTTCCCTCCACCATTCCAGGGCCCGTAGCCAAGTAGCAATCGGTTCATAACGACAACGTGGCGAAGTTCGTCGCGGTCGGCCATATTACTCTGGTGTCTACAGCGTCTTAGCTTGCGCTACCAACATAACTAGGAACTTACGAAGACGATTTTGGTCACGTGATTTCACGACGACTTACGTCAAATCCCATACATTTTGCTTTATCGAACATCGTTATCGTTGTCGATATGTTACTTTGTCTAGGCCCCCAGGAGATAGCCTATGTTGCATATTGTACAACCTCCATTAGTCGAATTTTACAACATCCTTGAGTCTATGTCATTTTTTCGCTTCCAACAAACGGTTAACTATGTTGTCATAATTTTTAATAAACAAATGCGCAGTAAATCTGACATATATAACAACAATGCATGAAAATATGATAAACCTTTACGTAAACAACCATGACTCGTGTAAAAATAACCGTACCTACTCATCGTCACACACACACACACATTTTGAGTATAATAATATTATGTTTTTTGTCACATCCACTATATGTATGCAGTATAGAACTGCATACATAATAAAATTCTGATAGCAATAATATTAGAAAGGATTTCAATGTTTTGTAGCACACACTACTACATAGGCGCCTAGGTACCAATAACATATGAAATGTAAAAAATCAAAAATTCCCGTAACAGACTGAATTCGTCAAATGCAGGAGTAAAGTCGGAAACACATTTCCGTCGGTTTTTTTTTCTATTATTTTAATACTGTTATAATAAATAAAACCCTTTCTTTTTTGTCGTCTGCCTCATTTAGCCTACATGCGTTGTAGTGCCATTACAAGAGAGATTAAATCTTTTTGAAATTGTTTAATAAATCATCTAAACATGAAAATAGTTGCTTAAGATTACTCAACAAATTGCTACTCACAAAAAATTAAACGATATTGTGTTCGAGTAATTCGGTGCTCTTCATAATAATATTCCATTATTTGCAGTGTCGCAACCGGCTTACATAGACGATAATTAATTTTTCGTAATAGGTTATTATTTTCAATTATATTCATTCTTTTTTATATTGAGTACTCAGTCAATTTTGTTAATCTACTTACGTTCTTACGTAAATAAATCACACCTATTTATCACCGAATGGGGCAGGCAAAGGTGTTTAAACATAAACACCCACTTTTCGCCAATCATGTTAGGACCTAACATGATTGGTGAAAAGTGGGGTTGGCACAACAGGAACGCTACTGTGCAAAGTTCACTTTTTGTTTCACAAAAATCACTTTTTTACCCTTACCCCCGAATACAGAAACGCTACTCAAATTTAGGGGACTGCTTAAAAAGTTAAGTGGACACTGCCTGTCAGAATTTGTTTGGAAAAAAATTTGACAATACCTAAATGTTAAGCGGGACTCAAACTTTGAATAGCGTTTCTGTATTCGGAGGTTAGTGCTATGACTGACACCTGGTATAATTGTATTATATTCTTATAAATTATATTCTTCTCTGCAATCACCACACAGCATTAAAATCTACTTAAACCATTTTATTTTATTTCTTACGGTATTTATAATTCCGTATATCTATTTTTAAAACCATAATCCGAACCGAGCGAGCTTAGATGATAAATCGATTAACCGTTTTTTTAAACAGTAATAAAGCTAGGTTTTATCGTTTTATATTAGTCAAATAAATTGCCTAGCCACACCTGCATTTCGCCTAACTACAACGGATACATGTTTGAGAAAAAAAACACATAATGTATACATTTCCTAGTACAATTCGTGGGCGCAGAAGTTTTTAACGTTCTCATCAACACGAATATTCTGCATGTGAGCCAACCTTTACGCTATCTGTGCACGTACGTGTGTGTGTCGAAAATAAAGCTCGGATAAGAGGGGAGGGGGGGGCTTGTAATTTGAGGCACTGCGCAAATACAGTTCTGCATACAATGACTGCTAAAGATCGCATCCTGGGACAAAACACCGCGGCACGTGTAGGCACGGGGGCGAACTAAGGGGTAACTTATATGCAACTCGATTAACAAACATATTTTGTTTTACATTTGCAAGTAGTAATTCTAAATTAAAAGAGAAAAAATGTCAATGTAATTGTTCAACTCACTAAGCTAACCTAACCAATGAAGAAATCTAAAAAGAGCATCAATAATACTATTTGTACAGCAAATCGCTGCTTCGTAATAATATTTCCCTAATTAGAGTCCAAATCTAATGAAAATATACAAACGAAATTTATTGACTAATGAATACTGGATTTTTATTCATAATAATAATTACTCCATAAATAATATATGTATTATAAAACACTGTTTTAAATTCCCCACACCTAATACATAATACAGAAAAATAACCCTATTACTTTATAAGCTTACAAGAGCCATACAATTTTGCTTTATTTTATTCATCGTCACCTATAATCTCATATCATATTAAAAAGAAACGTACTAAAAAAAATAGGAAATTGTTTAATACTTAATAAATCTGAACAATACAATTAACATACAACAAAATTGAGAAAGTTTTAAGTTGCCGCATCGTGTTGTCTATCAGTAAATATTGACTGATCACAATAACCAACCCAATCCCCTGAGTGCGGCACTGTAATCGCATTGTACAATAACGTCATTCACGCACACACCAGAAGCGCATAGCCGAATTTCACGGATGTATTTTTCTAGATACCGCCGCTGTGTGCGTCAAGCGGCGAGTTGACGGGGCACGGAGATATGCGCGGATGCGTGCGCGGAACAGAGATAGCCGAGAGAGCGAGAGGGAGACAGAGATAGCCCGCTAGTTATATAACGCATTATTTTTATAATTAACAGGCAAAAATTGAGATACGGCAGTGCGGCCCTGAGCGCGGCCAGTGATCCCACCGGTTGAAATTTGCACTGATCAGATGTGGGCGGCCTCGCTCGGCTAGTTGCACGAAGCTAGATAGAAGCTAGGCTAGACCCATGCAAATGTTGCCGCTTCCGGATTCCGTCGGATTGTGCGCATGACCTTTATAGACAACGCCTAGACAAATGATTTTGTTTTACATACATACCTACATACATAGATCACGCCTATATCCCCAAAGGGGTAGGAAGGGGTAATTAGCACTCACGTTTCGCCAAATAGGTAAGGCCCCATGTAAATAGGTGGCGAGTCTATTGCCATTTATCGGGTTCAGAAATCGTAGTACATTGGAAAGGAATGCTGCCCATTATTCCTTGCTACCTTGTAGGACACCCGCGAGAGAGATGGGGGGTGACAGTTATGTTCTGCTCAATGATGGCAATTTTGTTATTATTTCGAAGATATCAATGTTTGTAAGTAATTGGGTAGGTATACATAAACCGTCACCTTAAGGCTCTTCACTATTGTTGTAACTTTATGCCTTAATGAATCTGCAATAAGGATCAATGTTAGACGTCGAGTACACCGTACAACACGTGAAATTGCTGAAACCGAAAAAAAAAACCTTCCATTTTGTATTTTACGACATGTGTCGTAAGGTTGAAAGTCAATTGGAGAAATTGAACAGTTTAGTATAACCGTGGCATTTATATAAAGTTTTACCGCATTTAGTGTCTGCACCAAACCATGCAAATCAATTGTTGAAGCGTGATGCAATGTTCTGGAATCTTCATGACATTACTACTACTCATCAGATTCCAGACTTTGATCCATTCTGATCACAAATGGTCAGCCGTCCTTGCAAATACACCAAAAGTCCCTTGGTATTAGTCAGACTGGGAGCAAAAAATTTAGCTGGATATTATTATTCACGAGCTATCAAATTTAATGATGATGTGTCTATGTGTAACATTTTCAATATTTATCCAAAATTACTACGTGGGCGTACGTCATCTCGCATCAATACTTATTGAAACAAAAATCAACTTTTTATGAAAGATAAATTAGATAATACTCAATATTGATAACATACGGAAACTTAAACACGTAAGTTTATCTTCAATAATAACTTCTTAAAAGGTCTTTGAGCTCCGTTGACCATGTATAATGTATTTCTTATCACTAGTATAATGTGCACGACAATTTATTTGTAAGACAGATAACGTAAAACATTTTCCCCATCTTAATACATACATATACATACATACATAAATCACGCCTATATCCCCGAAGGGGTAGGCAGAGGTGAATTAACACCCACGTTTCGCCAATTATGTTAGGTCCCATGTAATAGGTGGTGAGCCTGTAGCCATTTATCGTTCACAAAAGTCGCAGTACATTGTGCTAGGTGGTATAACAGGAACGCTGCTGCCCATTGCTCATTGCTGTTACCCTTAGCTGCTCCCCCTCTTAACACTTCTCAAACTGAAGACTCCGCAAGAAAATACCGAGGAAACAAAAGGCTTTCAATACCGATATTAATAATTAATGCAGTTAAACCGATTAAGAATACAAAACAGCTTTCGTTCAGGAAACAGTTCAATTAGCAGAGGTTAATAAAGTTGATTAAATCAATAGTGGGTATTTACTTGAACCTAACCCTGCCTTACCTTGTAAAAACATAACACAGACAAGATTAAATCCTAGAAGCCCTGTTGAAGAATTTTGTCTAAACCGGTTCGGATACAAAGGTCATGAGTGAAATTTAGAAAAATTATTACTAACCTATGCGCCCTTCTACTCTGGGACTTACATATACTATACGTACATAAAATACGCCATTATTCCCGAAGGGGTAGACAAAGGTGAATCAACACCCACATGTCGATAACTAGGATAGGGTAAATCGCAGTATATTGCTAGCTGGTATAATAGTAATGCTGCAGCCCATTACTCTTCTCTGTCTTTACCCTTAGTCGCCTTGTACGTTGCTCGCGGAAGAAAATGAGGATGGTGACAATATTGAATTCTCTGCCGTACAGGGCGTACCCCGGGACATGCTAAAAGAAAAATTAGCGCGTAGTACTAATACTGAAATGGTTCAAAGTGGGATTGCTGTCAAAATCAATTGACACAAAAACAGTGCAAAAATTAAGCGGAACGCTGATAAAGATACAGCGCATGTGGTCGGTTATTGTCTTTGGCAAATATATGAACTTGTCTGTGACCGTGAACTCGTAAACTTACGTCATCCAAAAGCGTCTAGGTTGCATAAGATTAACAACATAACGCTTTGTGCCGCCTTTTGTGCTCACAGGGACTTCGGATCTAATAAACAAGACCAATCTTTTAAAGCCATGAAAATTTAAGATACTAATGTGACAACAGCTGATCACGCAATAGAAAATAAGTAGCCGAATCATGAGAAGGAGAATAGCACTTTACGTTGACGATCTTATGACTCAATACGGCATTGTAAAGTACGCCGAAAGATGAACGCATTACGTTACGTAAGGAACTAGAATCAATGTTCACGGCCAACGTTTGGTAGGTGGCATTGTAGGTACTCTCAGCGACACCGCATACGGAAATGTTATCAGAACGAGTTATTCGACGAAACTCAATGAAAAACTAATAGTTAACAAGTTAATGATACAGCGCTGGTTATTAAACAAGATATCGTAAGAATCATTTTCTTGAGAACCACACGCATCGAAAACTGACGTCATACTCATCAGTACAATGAACACCTAATTGCAGTGAGGTGTTCTATGAATCAGGCACTTTTAATGACTATAGAATAAAAAAAATTTTAGGTAATATTTTATTAATTCAGTATGATGCCGCATTTTAAAAATTATAAAAGTTAAGGATTTAGATGAAGTCAAAATTCTGAAATGCGTCTTTTTATTTTAAAGCTATTGCTTCGAAGAAGGGTAATATTCACAGTTTGTGTTAACCTACCGTTTTATTATATACAAGTATATAAAATTAACAAGTACTTACTAAATGACTATATATCATGTCTAACTCAAACACCGGCCGTTAAGTTAATGAGACACCTATTCCATGGATGCTTCTAACTTGTTTTTCAAACCTTGAGATTAGGACCTACCAAGGTCATTATCACGCATACAAATCTCTTGAGACGGTACGCTCTAACTATATAAATTAATACACAGATATTGGTGGTTAGAAAAAGAATTTCGAAAAATTATGTTCTTGATGCGGGAGTCTTGATTGACCGAGTGGTCAGGCACCAGCCTGCCCGGATAGCAGCGGACGTGAGTTCGATTCCCGCATCAAGGCCATAATTTTTCGAAATTCTTTTTCTAACCACCAAAATGTTTGTACTAATTTTTCTAACATTTATATAATGTTGAAATTAAAATCGAATAGTATATAAATTAAGTAGTATAAAATCCTGAAGTCACACTTCAAAAATTTCTGAGGCATTGTACAATAACTTGTTTTAGTCTCAAGTTGAGTTTGACACTTTGCATTGAATAATAGCTTATAACTGCACTTCTAAAAACCACACTCGAACGATATTAGAATTTCCTGTAAAGAAACTAGATGGCAATTAATTTTATGAATGAAATAATTTTCTGTTAAGCGATCATAAAAAATAACCTGTATAAGTTAATGTATTTATTTTAGAAAACTGCACCCGCTAGGCTCTCGAAGGCGTAGTGACTTAGCGCGCTCCGTCCGATTAAGGAAACTAAGCAATCCTTCACAAGGTCGGTTATTGGATAGGGGACCAAAAAAGTCAAGTGTCAAGTTTATGCTTTGGTCCCAGCTGATTCTGCAGTCGTTAATACCCACCAAACTGCACTGGGCGAGCGTGGTGTGTTATGGACCATTCTCCCATTTATCTCCCATCTATAGGTAAGGCATATGCCCCAGCAGTGGGGACACAAAAGGGTTGGTGATGAGGAGTAAACCAGCATCACTTCGTCATCTTATTCTCCATGTGACTTTTAACCTTGTAGCGTTTGAAGTAAAGTGCAATTTTTAATTAAATACAAAATTGCACTGTTTAATAACACAGTAAAATATGGCGTGCCATTGTTGTTACTTTAAGACTGCTATAAGAAAACTAAATACGTTATAGATGCATATTTTATGTTTTTATGTGATTTGAACGTAATCTTTAATGTTTAACATTTTATCAATTTCAGTTTGGGTTGTCATTGCTCTGTCTATCTCCTTGTACCTAGTATCTCGTATCGTTTGTGCCAATTTTTTTTATTTCCCTATTTTACTATAACAACTTACAATGAGTTCTCCTTTCATATTCCTTCTCAGTTACAGAATTATTCTCTTTTATCTAAATTATACTGTCGATTAAATGGTCGTTCTTTCTTCAATAAATAAATCCGATAATGACATTACCGGTTTCAGGTCTTCGAACATGAAAGACATAATCTACAGTTATATTACAAACGCCTCGTGTAACTATTAAACTAAGCCTATGTAGTAAATAGGTATTACCTGCTTTATAATGAATTCCCCAGTTGAAATGTTTTGATCCATGTAATCAATAAGCTGTGGAAAATTGAGACCTGGTTGAGCGTTCCTATAGCAACCATCCCTTCAACGGGTGTTCAGAGCCATTCTACTAATTTAAGGCAGTTGAAAATCAGATAATTTCTAAACTGTGATGTGTGGGCGTACTGATAGGCACGTTGAAGCATAATTATAATATTAAATCTAGCTCAATTTCGTTTTAAAGGAATGTAATAAGATAGTAATGATGAATATTAGTCTCTTTGTGACTTTACATTCCTGGTTCTGGATTATCTAGTCAACTATTAAAGGAGAACTTAAAATGGTGCCGGTACTTAGCGGCTATTTAGAGTCTGTCCTACTAATAATTTGTTGGAAATAGGTTTTCTATACTAGATATTTGCTAATCTATGTATATTTAATGATGTTTCTAAGACTTGATTCATTTATTTAATAGAAAATGATTCATTTATTTTTACGTTTTTACGATGCTGATGTGATTGCCCGCACACATTGTTCCGGAAATATCCTAAATAATTATAGACAACAAATTAAAAAATATTATAATACAGGTTCTTTAATAGCTGTTTTGGAGTAAAACATTACCCGTTAACAATAACAACTTTTGATTAATTGATTCGGTAATTATATATTTATATAAAATGGGCAATGCAGGAAACAATAAGATACACGAGCGAGAAAAAAAACCAACAATGACTCAAGATGAAATAACAAACGCGTGGAAGAGCAATTTGATCGCGATCGGCCCACACATCGCGTTACTAAGATCGAAATAGTTTTGGAATAAGGGCTCAAAATTCTTTATATTTATTGAAATGTTTAATGTAAAGTTACAGGATGTATATATTTGTTTTTGTTCTTAGATATTGATTAGTTATTAAAAAAATATATGCTTTAAATGGGTGAGAAGACCATATTAACTGACAAGGTATCTGAACTGAACTTTTTCGGGCTTTTCTTACGGGCGAATGCACAGTGCTTTCTAGGTTCGTCGTAACTGTCCATAATTTCGTAATATATATAAAAAATTCAATATTAAACACTCTAATAACCAAAAGGTTGCAAATATCTAGAATATTTCCAATCAATCGTGGAAATATTCTAGATATTTGCAATCAAACGTGGTTACACGTTCTGATGCAGTATAGCCGTCGTCCCGAATAATTGAAACTACTTCATACGTATAGTTTCAATTGTCGCAACATGATCTTAATTTTTTGAAGATTGTTGAACCTATAGTTCCCGGCATGTAAATTGAACCAAAATGAGGGTTGTCTGCGCAGATTTATTTGGAGGAAAAGTGCCTAAACTAAATTTTGAACTCACAGAAGTGGGTATCTCTACATTGCTATGGGTACAGACACACGTCACACCTCATACAGAACCCCAATTACTACCTGAAAACGTTTTACAGCGCTGCGCGTAGATCAACTTACGTGCCAGGTATTGTTTAAGTATTTTCTTTATCATAATTTTCGAGACACTCATTCCTGAAATGACTTAAATAATAGAAAAGGAAATTGTCGAACAGATATCTGTATTCACTGAATTGCCATTCATAATCCGAATGCGAACCGCCTCAAGTACTTAGGCCACAGCATGAGCCTTTAGAAAAAACGCCCGAAACTCGAATAACCGGCCGGGGCAACTAGTTCCGAATATTCGGCACGTCCAAATATAAAAATTCTTGAAAGTGAAAATGCCACGCAACTCCATTAACAACACTAATTAGCACCATGATAGATATTCCGCAGTGCTCGCCACAAAAACTTCTAGGCGACGGTTTTTAAAAAAATAGTACAAAGAAAATTGTGTCTAGAAAAAGTTGGAAAAATTACAGTGTTGATACCTCGGCGTAGGCATCTGCCTGGATCGTAGAGGACTCTTTGTTTTCTAACAATTATAATTATAATGTTGAAATTAAAATCAAAATAATGTAATAGGACATTTTTCTCAATTAATATAATTATGACATTGACATTATTTGTTTAGGATTCATTATAAAAATTGCATTCTGGTATTAATTCTAAACCCAAATTTGACAGTACCATAAAAAAATACGATTTGTTGGTTCAATTTTAAAAGCGACTATAACTGGGAAAGCCGACTTTAATTCTTACAAACGGGAAGGATACAAACAAACTTACGCTCTTATACCGAATCCAAGCGATGTTCGCCGCGACTTTCGCTTCGCCTATAAGCCCAAAAAGGGCCTTATAAAAAGCCGGGAATATCGCATCCAGTGCCAAAATCATTGGTGAATATGTGACTATCACACCGCTCGGTCGGGAGATGGGGGGCCGTGGAGGGGGGGATGGGTACGTAGTTCGGAGGCCCGGCGCGCACAAATAGCAAGCTGCGACTTGGCATACAGTGTACTTCCCGGCCAGGGCCGCACTTGACACGATAGACAAGCGTCGCCGCTCAAATCGTAATTGCAATCAGAAATACGTTAATCGAAAGAAGACGAGAGTTTTTATTGTGTAAAAATTTTAGGATTTTATGGTATAAATGTGTTTACCGAAACATTTCAGTAAATTAAGAAAACTAAAAACAATTTCAATAATAATTACTGTGTACCAAAACCTGGGGACCTACCGCCTAACTCGATTGCTGATGAACTGTTTACGGCTATAGCAGCCATCCTGAATTTTTAGGCGGCACGGATTTTGTGCCAAATTCATACAAAATCATTCGGTGATCATTAGTTCAAAGCTATCGCTAATAGTTTAGGTACTTTTAGTGCGAAATAACAGTATGACGTCATAAACTATAGCTTTTGCTTTAGCAATCGAGTTAGACGGTAGGCCCCTGGATGAATAATGAGAAAGTAAGTAATAAGAGTTAGAGAAATTAAGAAAATTAAAAACAATAAGAATTATTTGTCTATAAAATAAATCCTAGATAAAAAATTCAATTATAAGTTTAATTAATATGCTAAGTTATTTGTGATTTGATTTATATTTGACTTTTAAAATGTTAGAAAACATATTACAAAGGAAATAATGTCAGAATAATTCCGATTTTTTTTTGTCCCGATGCGCGATGTGGGAAACGAAGCCTAGTCATCTGCAATCCGGGCAGATGTCTATACCACGCGGTCAACCAGGACGTTGGTCCACTTGCCGAAACTTCTCTTACCATTTAACTTCACGTCCTTAGTTCACGTCACTTAGGGACAAATAATTTATCGAAATGATTCTTACTTTATTTTCTTTATGCCAGGATATTTTGAGTTTTCTACAAAGAAAACTTACTATACAATACACGTGCCACACTTACACGTGCCAAACTTCATCACATCGAGAACTCAACTGGAAACAAGATAGTGACGTAACAAGTGCAAACTTGTCTAGCAAAAACGAAGACCGAGAGATTTCTGGGAAACGTGGCTCGGTTCCCATGGGATAGTTCTCGGAAGGCGGCCCTGAACTCCTTTACGTCCCCGAGTCCCATTAGTCAGAGTTAAAACTAACAGATTCTATCGTCTACCTTTGAGACTTTCGTTAACGTGGTAAGGCTTAGTGATGCGCCGTGGCTACGATTCGGAATCTAAGCAGCGATTGGAAATTATTGGCAAGCGACACAATAACCGTAACTGAACTTGAACAAGAACAATATATTCTTTTATTTTATTTTAGTCTGTACAAAGCAAATTCGGAGTGATTGAGTTTTTTTTTGTACTATTTTACTTATAATTTATTATCTTAGATTATTTCTTGCGTGTGAGTTGTTCATAATTGACAACACACACACAAACAATAATTTTAGAGACTTGATTTTAACGATTTATGTAACCTAACATAAAAGGGACGTCTGTTTTAATATGAAGTATATATAATAGTAACGGAAAAAAATATCATGTGTTCGAACAATTATTAACTCAACAAAGGGATAAATAAATTAGGCACTGTGTTAATAATACATGAGTACAATAACGTAATAATACATATTCATTCCCTTTAGAAATTTTAATTGTTCACGTAGAGATCCAAACTAAGCTCTGATACACACCACTGCGATATTACGCTACTCCAACAACTTAAATATTTTTGTCTATGGTTGCACAAGTACTGAATTTCGTCTTCATAAATTTTGAGTCCTTGATGACCACTATAATTACCTAAAACCTAATCAACTGTCGCAGTAGCAAGTCCCGAAGGTCAAATTTTAACCGTTTCACGATTCACATACCTCAATTTATAATTAAACGTAAATTTGCATCGACATATTTCGTCAGGAGCCCGGCCCGAAATCGAAATACCTGGCAGTATTCAGACGACCTTCGAGCTGAGATCGGGCGGTATTGAGGGAAATTGAAAAGAGCTGGAAATAAGCCGAGCGGACACGTGCTGGGTGGGGGGGCGTCACTATCGCAACGGGCCCGCGCCCACACGATCGCCATGGATACGAGGCGCGACGCCCGAGTGCGGCCCTGGGTGGCCTTGCATTGGTATGGGGAGGGCAATAGCCCCGTCTACTTGCAAGTCGCTATCAATTCTCGCCAACGTTTTTGGCGACGCTCTAAAAGTCTAAACAGTTTTCCGTATCAGCGTGTGTGTATTCGCGTGTGCCTTGCGCGGTTGGGTTAAGACTGAGATTCGGCTGGGATTCGTTTTAGCGTTTACATTGGTACTGAGGCTAGAAGAGTGAATTTTCAAGGTCGCTAACGATTGCCTGGATTGCATTCGGAGTATACGTGACTCGTTGTGATTCAATTGTTTTTTTGTTCTAGCTTAAAATTAGTTTTACTTTTTTGACTGTGGCCGCAGTCGGTGTGTTTAGTAGTCGCCATTGTTGCTACATAAGGCTACATCTATCGATTAGGCACTGTGGAGGTTGATTGATTAATTCGACACAACATATTAATATAACGCTCTATTGTTTGATGGCTCCAGTCCTAAGTATCGTGATAAAATATCTCAGTAATATTTTTCGCGGAAACTTTTTTTTATTATAATTCTGTCTACGCTCCCTTAAATGTTGATGAAATTAATTAATATCGTAGTTATTAACTTATTTTGAAATTTTAATTAGAATCATTAGCGATTCTCTATAATCTGAATACGGTTTTCGATACAAATTATGATTAGTTAATTCAACTTAACTTTATGATGGTTTTCCTTTTTCCTAATTTCCACACTGGTAATATTAATACCCATTTTACCCAACGTTACACTACTACTAAAATTAATTCACTAAATTTAAACAGTAGTTTTACATCCTTCGAATGCAATATATGTATTAAAGTATTATTTTTAATGTTTATATCGACTTTCAAAAGTCTAAATTCACAAATATTTCATTTTTCAATGTCGACGGCGACAAATAAACAGGAATTGACTGACCTGAGTTCCCGAGCTAGCTTAATTTTGGATATTTTTTTAATTCAGGAAGACTTCTGCCCAATGGAGAACTTGTACACAATATTAGGCAAACCCATAGAAGACTTAAAAAGATATAGGCCAACTTAAGCTATGTATTCATAGTTACTAGGCTGGATTAGTCTTAGTGCGTCATGACTTGAAACGCATTTTTTAACAAAACTCCTTTATTTAACACCCACTATCGCTTTAGATTACCTCCATTGCTCGCTACACTCCCCTGCCTGAAAAAGCCTCTGCACTGAATATGCAATGAAAGTCCAATAAAACGTTAGCCCGTAGCAGCTGTCTTCACTGCGAACGTTCATTAAATGAACAATACCAAGACCTATAATAGAAGACATAAGATCCATTTTCGTTCGAGATCCAGCTAGATTGTTATAAGGTTTCGTCGAAGCGATCGCATCTATTGTTAAAGAGGAATTCATTGTCACCTAGACTAGGTATAGTAAGGTGTTTCACACGCAAGTCTTGGTAGCATTAGTATATATAAAACAAATAGGCAGATGATTAAGGGAAATTCTGTTTCACGTGAACCTATTCATTCCGAGTATGAATGTATGTAATTTGTCGCTATATTATGTCCCAAAAGGGCATGTACCTTTCTTTGATTAATTACTTACAGCTACGAGTAGCGTTTTTGTGATTTATTTTCTTGTGCTTATCTGAACGTTCATCTAACCCTCATCTACATTTGCGATAGGAAGACGAAAGTTACTTAAACTTAGGAGATGTTTTTGGCAGCCATTATTGTCTGCACTACTTTGATATACATACATACATAAATCGCGTCTTTCTCCCCTAGGAGGCAAGCAGCAGAGGTGTTTTTTGTTACTTCAAGTCACATTGAATAGAGGGCGAGCCTATTACCATTCACAGGGAACTTTAATTGCAGTAATTTGGAACTCTACTACAAATCCTTGTTATATTATAAGTCTAACTGCCGCACTCAGAGACGTCAATTAACTTTAATGAGTATTTAATGTCAAAAATTTTCATTCAAATCTAGACCATAGACCCGGAAAGAATAGCGACTAGTATTGAATTGTCATTTTTTGACGTTAAGTACTCATTAACATTATTTGACGTCTTTGAGTGCGGCAGTTAGTCGCCTTGTACGCCACCCACGAGAGATGCAGGGGTTGTGACAATTGTATTCTTGTCTGCCGTCACCCACAGAAAACATAATATTAGACAAACCCATAGAAAAAAAATAGGCTAAGTTATGCTACGTATTAATACATAGTTACTACGATGGATTAGTCCGAATGCGCCATGACTGGAAACGCATTTTTTATCTATTTGCCACCCACTATCGCTTAAGATCCGCTCCATTGCTCGCTCAACACCCCTGCCCGGAGAATCCTCTGCAGTCAAATATGCAATGAAAGTCACGGGCTGAAGGAATATCAGAGCAACAATTAACCCCCGGGAGGTGACTAAACGGCGCGGGGTCACGAATGCTTGACTGCGTGCGTTCTGTGCGTGCTGGTAGTCAGTTTCCCCGCTCCGGGGCGGACGACCTCGGCTTCCGACGCTTTACCCTGTACTTTATTCCGCCCTGCATTCGAGTTGGACTTTTAAATTGTTCCGACGCTAGGTACTTACTTTACGGACTGGATATTTGGGCCAAAATTTCCTTCACAAAGTCGCGAGTTTATGATAACAAATCCAACACAATTATTACTTACTAGTGGACACCCGCGGCTTCTCTCGCGTTAATGTCGGTTATTATATATATAGCCTATAGCCTTCCTCGATAAATGGACTATCCAACACGAAAAAGATTATTTCAACCAGTAGTTTCTGATATTAGCGCGTTTAGCCGTACAAACAAAAAAACTCTTCAGCTTTATAATATTAGTATAGATTGTTTCTTTTTTTGTGTCGCCGTGTGGTGACGGCGTAGCAGAATACAATTGTCACCGTTGGTTTCTGCTCTGCCGTCACCACACGACCTCGCAAATGTCTTGTGGAAGCAGCCTAAATGTCACTTAGTCGGGCTTTGGATCGAATAGTAGGTCAGATCAGCGGCACTTGTATAGGCTTTACCTGTCTCTGTATGATACAAATTACTTGCGTAATTAGGACTGCCTGAAACGAACACTACAGCAATTATTTTGAATTCGCACGAGCCTCTTTGTATACCTTAAGGAAGCAGGAAGGAATTAAAGTTTCGTCTTACCTTTCGCCTTAAACCTTTTGCCTTACTTATTGGCTAATAGTTATATAACGCGAGAATACCCGTTTGAGGAAATATGGCCCCTTTGCGCCACCTTCCCCTATAGGGTATTCAATCTAAATTCGGCCAAACACGACTCAGAGCCTCGATCTCATATCTTAGACCAATTGATTAAGAGCGAAATAAAAAGCTCCCCAACTTTCTTACAAATAAAAAAACTTTGTGCTAGATTTTTCGCACGCTCAATGAAATTGGAAGAAGAAAGAATATTCTGCTCCGAAACCGGGACTGCTTACGGTTTTACCTTGGACACTTTTTAAGTTTTCCTTCCGCATTTAATACTGTGGAAGCAGTAGTCTTATTTGTGATATAAATACTTTCTAACTAATTCTGTGGACAATCTTAAAAAATATAAATATAAATAAATATATAAAAAGATTTTGGTGGTTAGAAAAAGAATTTCGAAAAATTACACTTCACGTTGTAGTTAGAAGAATTTCGGCAAGTTAATTAGTGTCTTGGGTGGCCGAGCGGTCAGGCACCTGCCCGGATAGCAGCGGACGCGGGTTCGATTCCCGCCTCAAGATCATAATTTTTCGAAATTCTTTTTCTAACCACCAAAATCTTTGTACTAATTTTTCTAACATTTATATGTTAAAATTAAAAATCGAATAGTAAATATATAAATATAAATATTTTTACACTTACACCTATCATCTAGCCCAAAGTAAGTAGCCTAAGCAACTTGTGTTATGGATACTAGATGACGGACATATTTTTAATATAATTATGTATATACATACATACATAAATTACGCCTATGTTCCCGAAGGGGTAGGCAGAGGTGAACCAGCACCCGCGCGTCGTCAATTATGTCAGGTCCCATGTAATAGGTGGCGAGCCTTTTGCCATTTATCGGGCTCAATAGTCGCAGTATATTGCTAGGTGGATAAGTGGTGGTATAAGAGGAACGCTGCTGCCCATTCCTCATCACTGATTTATCCTTAGTCGCCTTGTACGACACCCACGGGAGAGATTTGGGGTGGTGACAATTGTATTCTACTCTGCCGGCACCACACGGCTATTATGTATATAAATGTTGAAAATATACTACATAAACATAAACACAACCATGACTCGGGAACAAACATTTGTGGTCATCACAAAGTTGCCCCTACCAGGATTCGAACCCGGGACCTCTTGGCCAATACCCAGCAATCTGAGCATTCGACCAAGGCGGCCGTCGAAAAAATGTATGACTTTTTTATTTTGTTGGGCATAAGTGGGATATGAATTGATACCCAAAGGGCCTTGGTGTTATATAGGCCACCAAAACATTGACTGTATGGATAATAATGTTGTTATCCCAACCACTCTCTTCCCTCATTGGTCTTTCGTCGGTAAATTTTCCATCACTTTTCTGTACATTCATTCGTCAATAGCACCTTTCCAGAAACATGAGTTATATTTAAGTCTGTCTGCTGTCACTATCAGCTATAGCTTTTGAACTTGACACTATCAACAATAGCTTTTGATTTTGTATGAATTTGGCAGAAAATCCGTACCGCCTAAAAATTCAAGATGACTGCTAGCTAAATTGATAGCTGTCCGTACTGCAGCCCCCGTAGCACGGGACGTAGACACATCTCTTTTGGGGAATATAAAATATTTTCCTCTCGGTCTAACTCCCACTAAATCCCGAGAGAAAACAATGTCATTTTTTCCACTTCCCGTGCTAGGCCTACTGCTCGGTGCGTCCGTCAACTGTCAATACTCTGCCTCGCACTTTCCTTCGTACCGCTAGCAGCTACGTATATTAATAATATTTCGCTGTTTTAATTATATATTAGTGATTTTTTTAATCCCATTGAAAATATATGAGCAATGATATGAGCAATGATTATTTCAAACCTATGTAATTATTACCCATGTTTATGAATGAATAAATGAATTATGAATTATGATTGTGACCATGCAGCAAAAGAAGGAAAAGCATTTGATGGTCGCGGGCTATGCCGTTTTTGACGGTTTTACGGAGCGCTACATCATCGCACAGGCTCTGATGTGTCATCAGATGAGAGTGAAGATGAAGATAGTGAAGATTTAATGACCGATGTAGAAGAGTAAGAATATATTTTTTAATAAGTTATGAACATAAATAGTGTTTTACCAGACTGTGGTGAAGCCGGAGGATGGTTAAGTGTTCGATTTGTGTCTATGTCCGTTCCTATATACGTTTGTAACTACTCAATAACTTGCTTTCTAATAAAAAAAAAATATTATTTTCTTTAAAAATATTTAATTATATTATTTTTTTTACTAACCTTACTTTTGCGATCACTCACACAAATGCAAAGCTCATCTTATGCATAAAGAACTATATCGTTCGTTCACGTTAGCAGTTGTTGTTATACTCTGTGCTTATTGCTGATACAATTTTAGGCGGTCGCTCGGATAATCAGTGCATTGCTATAGAGCTATCATCAGCAATCGAGTTAGGCGGTAGGCCCACAGAGCAGAAAGATAATGATGATGATGTGTGATGTGAGTATAATTAAAGTCATAAATTACTTTTTATTCTTTGCGGTGTCTTCGACAAAAAACTTACTCATAATTTTCATTCGATTTAATTTTTACAAAAAAAATATGATTAAATCTAGACTTAAAACATAATTGTGACAAAATAAACTGTGACGAATCTGGAAAAATATAGTCCGAAATGCGAATAATTGGGGGTTAAAAACGAAACTGCCGGCATACCTCCCAATCACGGCTTATTGACTACCACCCAAAACCTACCAACATTAACGGTTCATTGGCACAAAATTGGAAGGCGAAAGCCTTATTAATTAAATCGTAATAACACTGAATTATTCCCAACTTGACACGCGAACCCGGCGGAATCTATTTCTGTTAAATGTTATATTAGGTTTTGCCTAATTATTATCGTAAGTGTGCTAATCATTATTCAGCCCAAACAAAACTTTATTTTGCAGATGCCGGGTACTGTAGTTTGGAATAATAATATGTAAAAAAATATTTACTTAATACTTTACTACATCTTCTTCTTCTCCCTGCCCTTACCCTACTCTAAGTAGGGTCGGCACAACATGGCACAAACACAACACACAAATCACGCTTATTCATCCCCGAAGGGGTAGTAAGCAGTGGTGGAAAAACACCCACTTAAGTAATGTCGGACGCACTCTCACACATTGACATCACCACAAAAACAAATATCTTGATTATTATTATAATTGAATTTGTCATTAATGGTAATCCAATTCGTCAACCCCTGACTAAAGCCCGTTTAAATGATTGCACCAACGTGTCGCAAAGCGCATAACGTGTCGGGTGGACAAGAACTAAAGTATCATCATCATCACCAGCCCTTTAATTTCCCCACGGCTTCCTTATGAATGGAAGAGTATAGGGAGAATGGGCCATTACCCACCACGCTGGCCCAGTGCGGATTGACGAGTATTAACGACTGCAGATGCAGCCAGGACTGACGCTCAACGTGCCTTTCGAAGCACGGAGGAGCTCGAGGTAATACATTTCTGGTCACCAATCCAACGATCGGCCTTGGCGGACATTGCTTAGTTTACGCATTCGCCGGTCGAGCGCGCTATGCCGCTGCGCCGAGCTCCTCTCGGGTCTGTAAGTATACCAAACACGAAATAGTGTGGGCCCATGTTTTCATGTTTTGATGTCACGCTTATCGCTGGCACATTTTACTCGCTATGCGCCGGCTGGGGATAAGGAGGCATACTGGCGCGACAAGCCTCCCCACCGCCCACCGCGCCCACCGCCCACCAAAGCCCCCGCTGAACATTTCCTCAAGCAGAAGGTCTTCTTCGCAAAAACCGTATCTACAACCCCTAACCGACGAAAGCTAGTCAAATAACCTACCCAAGGATTGGCCTGCACATTGCTTTTGCTGAAGCAGCCTAAAGCCAAAGCCTTCTCAGAAAGTGCAGCACTCGCGATAACGACCTTCTGCACCCCCTTACTATGCAGTTCCGAAAAGCAAGCGCTGATAAAATTCTATATGCCGTCCCAGCGACACCAGTCAGCTGCCTGTTAGCTCGAAACCTTTGACCTTTCATTCGGACTCCATACAAGATTTGTGACCCGGCGCAGCTACAAATTATAACAGGGGAGGTAAAATATCAAAAGGGTGGCTTGTAATTCCTGGAACAGGAAGGCGAAGGTCTCCCTGTCTATCCCGAAGCACGTGTATCTCAAGGTCTGACCTGTTTTCGTTTTTCATTTCAGCCAACCGAAGTTTTTGGACAAAGGACGTTTTATGAGTTGTTAAACAGGAAAAGTTGGATTTCTGCTCCCATTGTAAGGCTGCCAATGAAATGTGCCGAAACCTTGAACAGTTTACGTTTCAATGACTACGGTGCCTATTAGGCTTTGCGCCGGAGATACATAAACGTTTGCCCCAAATTAATATTCAAGCTATATTGCGTGAAATCGTGGGTGAATATGAGCGTTTCTCAACCGAAGCCACCTACTATGTCTACAAGAAGCGTGTTTAGGAGCTCCATTGCCCCGTTTTCTGTTTTATGGAGCTGTAACGCTTTATTCAAATATAGACCATCATACCCACCAACTATTCGGCAAAATTGCAGACACCTGAAAAATTATCAAGAAAAATACAACAATGAGAGATATTCAAATGAATCGGCACCGTGCAGGGTATGAGGTGTGAAACCGTCTAGACGACCCAACAGGACGCGTTTTGATAAGGGTGTTGTCGACGGCCTTGAACTCTGAACAAACGAGTCTGCCCGCGTCCCACCTTCCAGCACTAATAATGGAACACATACATTTCACATGCATACTCGCCAAGCAATATCCAAATTGAAAACCCGAATCCTTAAGCGGCTACTCTGGAGCGTTCAAAACTATTTGCTCGGGCTAACGAACACACTTACGGGCCACTGATCGACATTCAAACAAAATACGACCACTTACTTACCACTGGCCTGGAGGAATCGAAACTAGCGCTTCAGAATTTGAGGAGAGTGCTGAATAATTTAGACGAATCGACTGTGCGCTTACGTAAGGCTTCGCCCGATCGGTCTTCCCGATCCGCGCTTCGGCTCGCCGTCGAGTTGTCATTACGAAAACAAACGGCAGCCAGCCTGGTACAGACTCCCCGAAATAAGTTCAGCCAGTTGCAAAACAAAAAGAAACTGAAATAAACAAGGTCGGGGAATCAGCGTCGCCGCCGCCGCCGCCGTACAGACCGACGGCCGTCCTTGAAAACGGGGGGTTCTTACAAATTGGGTTATTACGGTGAGTGGGGCGTGGGGGTGAGACGGCGCGTGCGAGCGGGACGTGGGACGGGTTGTGCGGGTGGGAAAGAGCGAGAGAGCCGCGTGGGCGTACCTCCACCAGCGCCCGGCACGCCTCTCCAGGAAGACATCCCGTTCCAGAGCCGGGTTCCGGCGCCGATCATTATAATTACTCTCCAAGGTGAGCCGGGAGCTGCAACCCCACCGGCGGCCTAATCCAGCGCGCCTCGGGACCCTGGCATGCCCCACGTAAAATCGCCAACACCAAACATTGAAAGCACTTTAACATCATCTGCCGAACCGATGGCAATTATGGGCAAAATTAAAAGCCTGGTTTGAGTGTTTCGAACTTTATTTGAGCGAGCCTGATGAACTATGTCGTGTGGTGACGGCAGAGCAGAATACAATTGTCACTACCCCAAATCTCTCCCGCGGGCAGAGGTTAACCTTAAGGCAAACTAGGCATGTGCCCAGTTGAGGGAGTGTACGAGGGAGGAATTCCAAAAAAAAAGAAAAAAATATTAAAGCATAAAATTAATTAAAAGTAAGCCACCTACTTACACATTAAAAACTAATTATATTTGCTTAACAACCTCAATTTGCTTCAATTTATTACTATCTAAACCGCGTCAAAATAATTTAATTATAAATCTCAAATTTGTTTGTTTTTGTAGTTCCGCGGTATTGACCACCGTTGGTTGCGCGGTGATGCAGTATCAACGACATTATGCCACTTACTTTGGGTAAGATTATAGGTGTGATTGTAAGAAACATTAATTGATTATGTCTCATGACTCAGATTCGGCGTTCGGCTCACAACATTTTTAATTGAGCCAAAGAATCTGATTTCAAGGATGGGCTCTATTCGGCTCAGTTGCCTAGGGGCTCCTCGGAATGAAGCCAACGACCCCAGCCTTTACACGGGCGCGCCTGCCGAACTCCGGAACTTTTCAAACTAGTTCTTACGAAGCTTTGTCACATGAGTAAATAAAGGGAACAGAGAATAACCTTCATACAACCGCCCGAATCGGTTGCACTAGTTACTACAAGCACGCGGGGCATGTGTGCGTTACCACTGGCCGCAGTCGCGCACGCTGCGAGAATGGAAAAATACGGTTTATGACGCACAGCCAGTTGCATAATGTCGGGGTCAGTGCGACGGCGTTCTTAGGAAGCTTTTACTCTGTTCGGTTTATCTACTCATGTGGCTTTGTGCTACCCTTAGGACCGCCAAATCTGACTCATGGGACATAATAAATTAATATTTCTTACACTCTTTTTACCCGCCTCCGTGGTGTAGTGGTTTGCGCACCGGGATTGAGATCTAGAGGTCCCGGGTTCGATCCCCAAGTGGGGTACACATTTGTACTCGGTTTGGTTGGTGGTAGGACTTCTTCGGTTCCATCTTAGGCCCTTAGAGTGCGTGTCCATAGAAGCGGAGCTGCGCGCTGCGTTGAGACTTACTAAAATTGACCAATGATGTTACGGAGCTTTGATGAGATGTGTGATTTGAGCAAAATCATTGGTCATTTTTTGTGAGTCTTAGCTCAGCTCCGCGCAGCTCCGCTTCTATGGAAACGCAGCCTTATCGTCACTAACCATCCGGTGAAATAAAGGGCAAGAGCTTCCCTATATAGCATAAAAAAATAATTTAAAAAATGGGTGACCAAAAATTTGTTATCTCGGCTGCGATTACATAAACTAAGCAACGTTCACTTAGGTATGTCCTCGGATGGGTGACCAAAAATATATTATCTTGAATTCCTCCGTGCTTCGGAAGGCACGTTAAGCCCTTGGTCCCAGCTGGATCTGCAGTCGTTTATACCCACCAACCCGCACTGGGCCAGCATGGTGTATTATGTGCCATTCTCCCTATATTCTTTCATACATAGGGAAGGCTTGTGTCCCAGCAGTGGAGACAAAAGGCTGATGATAATCATAGCCGTCTTACTGCTAGGGCTATAAAAGGTGCTATAAAGGGTGCTTCACACGTGACTAGTGGCGTTAGTGGCACGTGGCAAGACCGTAGAAGTAATAGTGACATAACTAAAACAGTTCCTGATAACGGTAATGCGTAGTGATATTTCCATGTGCCTATTTCGATAACGCTAGTCAGTTTGAACTGTGAGCAAGTAAAAATTTGTAATTGAATTGAAATAATGACACGTAGCAAAGAAACTGAAGACTTACATAAAAAGAAAATAAACTTTTTAGTTTAGTTTTTGAAACATTATATTTTTTACACTCAAAAGTATAAATATAGTTTTATTAAATATTTTCGGTTGAATTTTCGGAACTACGGTTCCCTGTTCAGAAGGCTTGATTGACCAACAATTTCTTGATACATATATGATACTGCGTTGCTGCCGATATTTTTAGAGTCGATACTCTCAGATACTGCTACTAAAACACTAAAAATATCGCCTTGATAACATAATCTTCTACACGTCAAAACGCGTAAATCGCAAAAAGTGAAATGGCCGAGATATCAAAATATATTACTTCAATCTTTGCTAATCTAGTCATTCTTTAATCACTCAATGGCTTAATAAACAAATACTAATGGATGGATTTCTTGTTATTGATATGACATAGTCCTAAATAAATCGTACCTAATTCACTAATCGAACAATTGTAATGTTAACAGCTTAATAAATAAATAAATGTTTGAAAATTGCAGTTTTATATCTACAATTATATTTTGACCCTGTTTAAGCATAAAACTGTCGTATTTGGTATTAAATAAATAGCTTTACTTAATGCGATTTAAAGCCCTTAACATTATAATCAATCGGTGTTATTCATATCTTTTGTCTGAGTGCGGCAGTAAGACGGCTTACACCGTCTTACTGCCGCACTCAGAGACGTCAAATAACGATAATGAGTACTTAATGTCAAAAAATTACAATTCAAAACTAGTCGCTATTCTTGCCAGGTCTATGGTCTAGATTAAATTGAATTTTTTTGACATTAGGTACTCATTAAAGTTATTTGACGTCTCTGAGTGCGGCAGTAAGGTAGGTAAATTGATGGTCCATTAAAAATAATTAACGACTATCTATGACTTGTATTTGAGTTTATCTTTACACAAACGATAGTAATAGAATTTCCGGAAAATAGGTATTTTATATTATTATACAAGGTGTTTGGTACATGGTATATCAGCCGGCACCTACCCATGCTAACATAGTCATATAAATACTATGGTGATATCAATAAATTTAATTTGTAAAAATAAATTTTGAATTCTCCATACAAATAGTTCGATCAGAAAAACAAAATGTATGAAAAATTTTAAAAATATTTTTAGAATTTAGAATGTTTACTATTACCATAGTATTTATATGACTATGTTAGCATAGGTAGGTGCCGGCTTGATATACCATGTACCAAACACCTTGTATAATAATATGAAAATGAATCTCCTGTTTCTCTTGGTCACGCCTTTGGCACGCTGTAATCAGAACAATTAAAATACCTATTCCAATGATATTTTTTAATAAAATTTTCTAACACTTTGCAGAAGGTCCTTAAGGAAAGAAAAATTTTAAAAATGCAGAGAAAACAGAAACCATTACAATAAACAAAATGTTTTTTAACTTAAAATTTTCTAACACTGCAAAAGATTCTGACGGAAAGAGAAATTTTAAAAATGCAGAGATAATAATTTATTAATTTTAATAATTTTAATTTATAATAAATAAATTGATAGATAGGCCTTCTATGCTGGCCTGGGAGCGAACAAATAACGTAGAATAGGCCAGCCCCAACTCATCCCATGGGTGTCGTAAAAGTCGACTAAGGGAGATTGCCCGGTGTAGACCAATAAGCCCCTTGGGGCACCCGAATGGTGGAGGGCAAACCACCAACAACAGCGTACCCAAGGAGGGTTGGTGTCAGGCAGGCGGCCGGCTGTAAAACCTAAGCCAAAACCTTGAGCAGTATGGATTGGAATGTTGTCATTCTAATCACTCTCTCCGTTCATGGGTCTCTCGACATGGTCCGTTCCGTCTCTTTTCTATACATTCATTCATCACTAGCACCTTTACGGTGGGATGGATGATATGAATCAAAAGGGCGTGGATGGCTTGATGACGTCTGACATATGAATGGAAGAGGAAACATACTGCGCCGACCACAGATAGATTGGGAACAGGGCAGGAAGAAGAAGAAGAAGAATAAATAAATTGATAATAATTTTAATTTTCAATTTGTTTATTATTATTTAGTCCAGTTCGAATTTAATATTTATAACTCAGACAGGACAACGACTGTTGAGTCAGCTAGATAGTATTTAAATAATAAAATCTTAATAAAAACTCCTGACTTAAACACTTTAAATGTAAAAATAACAATAGTTCTTATTTATTGTGTACAAGTATTATGAAACACCAACAATATACAACACATAACTGTAGGTACTAAAAGCTAAATTAAAGGTAGAAAACCTCGCCTAGGTCTTCTGAGACAGGAAGTGTACCAATAACGCTGGCTGCATTACCTCTCTGAATGGCGAGACTTATTTTTAGCGCGAAATACAGACCAGCCTTATTGTCACCTACTGTCTCACGTAGCCGTTTTGTAATGTCCCGAAAAAGTCGGTGAGCTCCTGGACCCCATGGTCCCAGAATCTCTACCCCAAACGGCTCAAATAGGTAGTCGCCTGAGAGACCGGCGTATTGCGCCGTTTGAGGGATGCAGCGGAAGCTGCAGCCGATCCAGACATTTCTGAGGTAGGTAGCTGTAATAATAAATAAACCTATTTTTTATTCCTTACCTCACGCAGGTGTACGAATGGCAGCAGCGTACCTGGTGCACCACCTAGCGATACTGGTTAACTAACAAACCAGTAGATGGCAATAGGCTTAATACCTTCTATTACATGAGACTAAGGAGAAATAAAATTAAAAAGACAACATTTATGTATTTATGCACTAATTAGAATTTCATTTCTAAACCTTCCTTACTGCAGTGTTATGATAATACATCGTAAGTTAAATTAGCTACTTTTATTGTCACCAACAATCTATCGGATTACAATAATTAATCGTAATAAAGATTACCGAAGTACATTCATTCAATACGCCGGCGTTATTTTTTGAAAAGTAGCACCAGCCGTCATTCGTTGCCTAAACTGGGCCTATGCGCCTTATGCGGGCCGAGTCAGACCGCGATCCGAGATCAGAATCAATGATCACGATCCATATTGACTGTGTACCCGCCAATATACTTTGCACACAATCGATCTGGATCGTGATCATTGATTGGATAAGGATAAATCAGTGATGAGGAATGGGCAGCAGCGTTCCTCTTGAATCCCCTAGAAATGTACTGCGACTTTTTGTGCCCGATAAATGGCAATAGGCTCGCCACCTATTACATGGGACCTAACATAATTGGTGAAACACGGGTGCTAGTTCACCTCTGTCTACCCCTTGGGGGATATAGGCGTGATATTTACGTATGTATATACTAATACTTCATGGTACGGCCACAGGGCTTTTTCGAATAGACGTACTGGACTAACTATTTACTGTGGCCCCTCGCACAAGTATTCCGATGTGAATGACGTCACCCAACGGACAGGCAATAATTACGCGTAGGCATCGAACCTAGCAACACGGTTCATCGAATCGGTACAGTCACACGTTGTCACTATTCTCTGATGTGGCGTAAAGGTTTCTGTAGCCTAAATTAGATTAATAATGCATATATATGACATGGAGAAAGGCGTGACATATGTATGTGTGTATGTTATATGACGAGCCGTGTGGTGACGACAGAGAAGAATATTTGTCACCACCTCTGCCTCCCTCGTGGGTGTCTAACGACTAAAAGAGTCATACGAGACACTAATGCCCATTCCTAATTATGACATTCCTAATTAGGGTGTCTAACGACTAAAAGAGTCATAATTAGGAATGGGCATTAGCGTTCCTGCTACGACATCTAGTAAATAAAAATAATAAAAACTTTACAAACAAAATTTAGGGCTGGAATAGTTACCAATAGTTAAAAATATGAATAAACAGAGGAGAAAATATAACAATATGCCTGAGCTAGGAAGATCCTGTGTTTCAGGCGGTAAATTACTGCGATTAATGTTTCCGGTGAATGGCAATAGGGTCGCCCCTTATTACATAGGACCTGAAATAATCTAGCGTCCCGTGGGTGTTAAAACACCTCTGCCTACTTCTTAGTGGAAAGATGTGACTTACGTAATACATGAATGAAGAGGAATGCACAAAGCTGAATTTTTTGTAGATTAGTCAGAAATATTGCGATTAATATAACATGTAGAAGGCTATATAGGTTCGTCCCTTATTACATGGGACCTACAATTGTTAGTGAAATGTCGGCATCAATCCACCTACCCCGTAAGAGAAGGATACGCGTAATTAATGCAATAATTATAAAAATAAAGTTGTAAAACAACACCCCACAAACCTCCGAAGGTGATTGATATCTTAACAATTTAGCTTGAATAATATTAATGTCTATTCATCCACCAAAAGCCAACGAACCTGAATTTGATAACGCCGATAAAGTAGGTATTTCAAATTTCGCCGAGCGCCGATGATGCCAAACTAAGTAACAACAGCAGGACGAACTTTGCCCTCCATAGAACCACCCCCGCAAACCCCTTCTATGAACTAAGAATGCCAAGATCACATATTTACTGAAAGTATGGTGCTTCTACACGGTGCAAGTAGCTGGAGCGGGTAAAGGCGCGAGCTATTTGCACTAGCAGTATGCACATGTTAGTTGATCTGTGCATAAACTAAGGCGCGGGCTACTTGCGCAAGCTACACGTGACTGCTGCCCGCGAGAGTACTTTAGGATGCATGTAGATTGTGCATGATGAAGCACTCGCGCAGGTTATATGCATAGTGTAAATGATTCAGTACAGCGACTCGAGGATATACCTGCACAAGTAACATGCGCAAGTAGCCTGGGCACGCATCACATCGTGTGGGTTACTTGCGCAGACAGGCTGATAGCTGAAACTAAAACAAACAAGACCCATACATGAGTACTCGCGCGGGCAGTCTGCGCCTTTGTTTATGCACTGATCAACTAGCTTGTGCATACTGCTTTCACAAATAGCTGGCGCCTTAACTTGCTCCAGCAATTTGCACCATGTAGAAGCACCATTAGAATACCAAGATCACATTACTGAAATTACCTAGAATCTATTCCGGTAGACCTCACGAAATCAATACAATGGACGTTATCATGCAAGTCAGGCTTTGCTATTCAATTCGACTGTGTATTTTCCAATCATAAACAACAAATGCTCTTCTAAAATAACCACTTTAGAGACCTTATTCTGCAGTTGGTCCTGCATCTTGAGACGACAATTGGTTGAATCGAGTCTTTATGTTTAAACACATACAGATGAATATTGAAGCTAGTAGATGTGATACGTTTTTTGATCCGCATTTAGGAAACTAGTGCTTGCACGCCTATGCACGTGATCCTAATTACTAATGCTAGGACGTTGACCTGTGGCATGTGCTTTGTTTTAACATGTGCGAAGCTCTAGGAGGCATTTAGACACGAATAGATTGAATGATTATATGCAGCAACCAAAAACTTCATATCGAAATTATATCCGAAAGTATGATAGCAAAAGTAAGTGGAAGTTCAGTTCGTATGAACATTAAATAAAATTATTTGCCGGGTGGTGATGTCAGAGCAGAATGCAATTGTCACCACCCCCAATCTCTCCCGCGGGTGTCGTACAAGGCGACTAAGGGTTAAGACAGCGGTGAGTAATTAGCAGCAGTGTCCCTCAACTACCTAGAAATATACTGTGATTTACGTGTCCGATGGATGGCAAAAGGCTCGCCACCACACACACACACTTATCTAAAATCTCTCCCACTGCCAAACCCTTTAGAGACGAATAGGCGTGAATTACCTATAATGATCATCTTCATGATTTTAAATAAAGAAAATGATAAGGACATTCCCTACTAACCGACTCTCGACCAATGTCGAAACATAGTCGAATTAAAATGAGAGAAATGCAAAGAAAACCCCAAACGCTGACTTGTCGCTTCCCTAATTGTAATTTCCTTTGGAACGTAATTTCGCATTGTGCCTAAACTCAAAGTCGCTTCTAAATCGACGTTATTTCATTTCTGCGGCTCGTGAAATATTTTACTGTGAATTCTTTTGTTGTAGCTACCTTAATAATAACTAATGATCGACTGGTATTTTTGTTAGGCTAGCATCAACAAATTGCACTTATATCAAATTAAACCATACCATAACTAAGATGGCTGGTTAAGTTAGGTTAAAACAGTGACCTGAAAAATAAAATCTAAATCCACGGGTCAAACCCACCAACCACACACCGACATTAAATTATTTAGCATGGAATACACTCCTAGGAGATTAGACATAGTTTTCATTTCATGCTAGTCTAGGAGCAAATAAATTACATAGAATATTCCAACCCCAACTCTTCCCCATACCACCTCCAATAAGTACCTTGGTGCACCCGAATGGTGGAGAGTAAGCCAAGCCAAGCAAGCAACAACAGCATATTCAAAGAGAGTTGGTGTCAGGCAGGCGGACGGTTGAAAACCTAAGCCAAAACCTTGAGCAGTATGGATGGAAATGTTGTCATCCCTCTCTGATCATCGTGCGTTTGACATAGCCCTTCCCGTCAATTTTTCCATACATTTATTTATTACTAACACCTTTTCGGTGTGTTGATGGCTTGGTAACATCTGACTGACATGAAACATATTGCGCTAACCCCATATAAACTAGTTACAGCAAGATGATGACGAGAAGCACTGACACTGTCAACCAAAAGATATGAACAGATATAGGGCATTACCTACGCAAAAGTATTTTTTGGAAAAAAAAATCTCTTTAAATTCACCACCAAACAAACGTTTAAATTGACATCAAGTGAAGTAAATACACGAAGCGTCCTCCTGGGTCTTTTTAAGGCAACTTTATGAGTTAATGTCCTTTACGTTCCAAGTCTCGTGTCTCCCCTGGGACCCCTAACAGAAGCTTGTGTTCGACAGTGCTAATGAAGAAAAAGATTTTTCTATTCCCGCTCGTAAATAAAAGGCCTTTTCGCGTCTCAGGGATAATTATATACCAGTTGTTTAGTCTACGTGTGATTGAAAAATGCAATCGGAGAAAAAGGTTTGTTTCCCAAACAATGGTGGTCAATAATTTGAGTCTGTTTACTACTACCTACACACAAACGGAATGATGACAGATACGTCATCCGCTAAGTCGATTCTAATATTGATCTACATCATCATTTCGGCCGCGAGATGCCCACTGTTGGGAATAGGCCTCCACTCCTGGGATTTTATATTTTTTTTATTACTGGCTCTTATGACCTAGGGGTATAAAAAATAACCTACGACCTATGCTCAGACCTACGACCTATGCTCAGACCTACCAAATATACACAAAAAATATATAACAATTAATATTGGTCAATTCATTTCGGAGGACTACATACACTGTGACACGAGATTTTTCAATATTAGATAATTAACTTAAAGCACAGTTTTAAGAGTGATCTGCTGGTGAGAGAGCAAAATAAATACTGAGACACAAAAATAATAAATTTGCGATATCCAAATTACGAACGCAAGTATTTTAAGTACTAAAATGTAGGTGTTTATTCACTACTCAGTTGATTCGAGTTGACAGCGTATTTAATCGAGCGATGAGACGTCTTAGTATTTATTGAATGCTGAGCGCAAGGCTTCTGTGATGTACAATTCTAAATTATACATATTATTATAGTAAGTTATTGCGAAATTTTCGTTTTCCTCGGATTGAGAGTGCGGGTACTATGCCCGCAGTGTGTAGAGTTGGGCAATCCAAATGCCGCAAATGTGTTCCTCTCATCTATTATTTAGTGTCAAATAGAATGCTTTCCATTTTATTAGATAATTTCAGGTTTTCGAAAATTAAAGTAACTATTGCTAAGTCAAAATGGCCGTATTCATTCATACTTTGTCCCCTTCCACAATTTTAACCTAGGACTCGACCGAAAACCAACGAATTTACCATAGGACGACACCCTCAAACCAATATTTTTATTACTTAATTTTATAGACCCTACCATCTGGCCCAAAGAAAGTGGCATAAGCTTTTGTGCTATGATTACTAAATGATGGATAAAGTATCTTCTTTTACTCTTCTTCTCTATATACTTAAGAATTACTCATAGATAAGGGCAGGAAGAAGAATAAGATGAAGAATTACGCATAGGAACATTCATAATATACTACACAAACATTTATACATCCATGACTCCGGAACAAATGCATTTGTGTGTTCATCACAATATTGTGTGTTGTAACCCTGTTTCACATAGGAATGTGACGGATATTGTGACAACAACAGAGTGCTTCTATTTTTTGTTACAGTCCACTTATTACCTGGTTTTCAACTCTAATTAGTAGATTAAGAACATTACTAAATAACTTCAACTATTCCACATATTATTGAACCTTCTGTTTAGATCTTGCTTTGTGCCAAAACATAGGAATGAAAATAAACGCAAAGCGGTCATTACCCGCTGATGCCCATTTATTATTGGAAGTTATGTCATGACTCTGCGAACGCATATACAGCAGACGACACACAATAGTTTTTTTTGTCCATGCGTGTTTAGAAGTTATGACAATTGTTAATCTAGCTTGATCTTTGATTTGTTTAGAACACTGTTAAGGTAATGTGATTTAATATAGATAAAAAAACTTTTTAGTTTCAGCTTAATGGTGATTTAATTGTAAATTATTAAGCACTTTTGTGGAGGAAACTAGATAAAAACCAAAAACGTAATCTTTTAATACAATTTTCCAAAACATAATACATGGACATTCTAATTACAACTATTCATCGTCAACATTCTAGTGTTAACTCCCAAACATTTGCCCATACCAGGAACCCAGGACCTCTAGGCCAGCCTAGCCAGTGCATCAGACCAGTCAGCCAAATAAGATATGTCATTATTTAATTGACAACTTTAGTAGACTGGTCTGGTATTATTATTTGGAAATCCCGTTTCTCTATGATCATTATGAGTTTGAGTGTTTACGAATCTCTGGCGAAAAATTGCAAATGTATAGCAATTGCCCATCGGTTTTCGCGACAAATTTGCTATGAAAGACGACCCTGTTATGACGTAATGTAGCCCTTAATCACCCTAAAACTAAGAAGTTACTCAGCCGTTATTTCGTAGCCAACTTATTCTATGCGAAATTATTCGCAAGTAAAATTGCAACGTAGCTAATTGCTACAGAACGCATTCTACGAGGTGCTACGATTGCACTTATGCACCGTAGCATATGCAGCTACGTACTACGCAAAATGTAGACAGTGCTACGAAATTGCAGTTGCGAATTTATTATTTGCAACATTGCAATTATTAATATTGAACTCCGTTTGGTGCTTCGTAGTCTTAAATAATTAAATTAGTAGAAAACACAACATGAAAGGAAGTGGTAATGAAAGAATTGGTCATCACAAATTGCTTCAAAAGAAAAGCGATATAATTACTATCATCATCACATCACCAGCCCTTTAATGTCCCCACTGTTGGGGCACGGGCCTTCCCTATGTATGGAAGAATAAAGGGAGATATAGCTACTGAAATAAAGAAATATCTTAATTTCAATGTGGTTAATTGTTGAAATATAACTGATCATTAGGATAATTAATGTAAATTTTACTCTGTGCGCTCTGTTTGTCTTAATTGGATGACTTACATATTAAATTATTTTATGGTGGCTTACTATAACTTTATGTGAAGACATCTGTCATCTTTAGTCTCAAATTCAAATTCAAGTCAATTCAATTTATAATGTTTTTTTACGTAACCAATCACGCTTCAATAAGCTTCAAGGGACCATAATAGGCTACTCATCTCTAAATTCAATTTGTGCTATATACACAAATTATGATAGAGGTTGAAAATGAGTTGGGAATTTCGACAGTTGTGTATAACCTAACATGCTACCGCTTGTACCCTCAAACGTGTAACGCACATGTCCCTAATGGCTTTGTGAGTACAGAATGTATCCACATGTCGATGTACTGCTTGATATCGCAATTTGACAAGCTCGTTAAGGGCCGTTTGTAATAAAATTTTAATAAGTGCCGTGTGGTGACGGCAGAGTAGAATACAACTGTCACCACCCCAAATCTCCCGTGGTTGTCGTACAAGGCGACTAAGGATAAACAGTGATGATAAATGCTTAGCAGCGTTCCTCTTATACAACCTAGCAATGTACGACTTTGGTGCCCGATAAATGCCAATAGGCTCGCCACCTATTACATGAGACTTAATATTGTTGGCGAAACGTGGGTGCTAGTTCACCTCTGCCTACGCCTTCGGGGATATAGTCGTGATTTATGTAAGTATGTAAGTATAAGAGAAGCGAACGAAAGATGTGGATTGAAACGGTGGATCGCAAAATAATGAATAACCTCATAGTCTCTATTGTCATATTCTGCCATGTAGGTCTGCAAGCGTAAAGTAAAGTTGACCGTGCCACCCCTGGCTCAGTGTCATAAAAGTTGACTAACTGCCGCACTCAGAGACGTCAATTAACGTTAATGAGTCTTGGTACTTAATTTCAAAAAATAACAATTCAAAACTAGTCGCTATTCTTGCCGGGTCTAATATGGTCTACATTTAAATGAAATTTTTTGACATTAAGTAAGTGCTCATTCAAATTAATTGACGTCTCAGAGTGTGGCATAAGGGATTATCTGGTGCACACCGTTAAACCCCTTGGTGCACCCGAATGATGGGTGGCATACTACCAAAAACAGGATACCCAAAGATGGTTGGTGTCAGCCAGTCAGCTGGCTGAAAAACATGCCATTCATTCTATTCAGTTATTGCTCTCTCGTCATGGTTTCTTTTCATCACTAGCATCTTTTCAGAATTTGAAACCAAAAGAGGGTTGGTGTGAGGCAGGCGGCCGGCTGTAAAACCTAAGCTAAATCCTTGAGGAGTATGGATTGGAATGTTGTCATTCCAACCACTCTCTCCGTTCATCGGTCTCTCGACATGGTCCGTTCCGTCTCTTTTCTATACATTCATTTATCACTAACACCTTTACGGTATGATGGATGATATGAATCAAAAGAGAGTGGATGGCTTGATGACATCTGACCTATATGAAAGAGGAAACACACTGCGCCGACCCCAGATAGACTGGGAACAGGGCAGGCAAAAAAAGAAGAATAGCAACTATTCGATGTGATGATGAAAATTAAGTCGATATAAGATAGCATATTGCGCCTACCCCGACTGACAGGATAGCAGGAAGAATGAGTCTCCAATGTTCAATATAAAAAAATATCACATAAATTCATATTATCTATCCGCGAAGGAGTAGGCAAAAGTGAATCGACAATGCCAACTTAACAATTAACATTTTAATTACCTGAGTTTTAATTCATCTCTGCCGTAACTAAATTATGTCGGAGATATAAAGTAACAATATACTCCTTCTTCTCTTCTTACACTTAAACACGAGAGTATTAATTTTTAAGAGTATATAAGAAATCTCTGCAACTACACAAAATACCTAGAAAAGAGAGAAAATTTGTAAAAATTGTGTCCCTTATTTTAGTCAAAATAATTGGCTACCTAAAACGTCTGTACTCACTTTATGTAAGAAAAGATTAGAAAAAATATAAAGCGGCTCTTAAAGCTACACGACCTTAGATGATCATACATAGTAATCCAAATTAAGTACATCTTTTAAAACCGACTTCTACGCTGTAGCTTCGCTTTATACGAAACACATGCTAAGGGATAGTACAAACATTATTTACATAGCAACATGAGTGAACGTGACGTCGATTTTATCGCCATACAACATGTTTCCGGAACTAATGATAACGATCGAAAGAGATGCGTACTTCGAAAATTTTAGTCGTTTACGTTTAGAAAACATTGAGTCGTAAGTAGCATTGGGAAAACTTTAATCTCGACTAGATTTTACAACTCAACTATGTTTATTGGTATAAACCCAGTACTCTCTACAGAACGAATCAGTTTGTTTACACTTAAAAACTGTCTGTTACGTCGCAGTTTTTGGCTACATCGCGGACATTTTGTGATTAATTGATTCCACTATATTTTTAATTATTAAATAAATCGTACTTTACTTATTACTTACTTATACAATTTATCAAAATGGTTTGTTTCCGTGTTTAAACTCGGAAACATACTATTTTGATAAATTCCTGCATATAATAAATTGCATACTACTATAATGTTCATAGATACAATAACTCTCATTTATCAGTCTAATAATTCATTAATAAAAACAATCAATCATAATGCAAATCATATAATCAAATCACTTAAAATTAACTTATTCTCATAAAAAGGCGTACTTATTTATATAAATGTGCCTATTAGAGATTGAAAAATCGGTATTTAGGGTTTTTTTTTACTAAGAATCTATAATACCCTCATGTCATCAAAAATTATACGTATTCATCTAACCCGCCCTTCACCTATATTATATTAATTTGTATTCGTTTTTATATTTTATGTAAAAATATTGAAATCTTTGATGTAAACACGAATATGTTTGTGTCTTTCTCATAATTATTGAAAATAGTAAACCTTAAAACTTATAATTATAACTATTTAATTTCTTCGACTGTTACTGCAATTTTTTTTACTTTCCATCTTTTTACGACTACTTCTCGGATTTAGATGTAAATACAAAAAAAAAATATTTCGTTATTCTTCCACCATTACTACAATTTTTTTTACATCATTTCACGATAACTTGGTCTACATCGTACATAGAACTAGTTTCGTAAATGTTTATCCAACTCAGTCTCAACCTTTACGTCTTAAGGTTTTTAAGCGCCATGTTTTTTTATGACAAACCTTCAAAATATTTTGTCCCTACCAAGGTCCGTTTATGGTCTGGTTCGAGATGGTCCAAAACTGGTTATGCGGCCTTGAATTCGCGGAAGGTTTACGCGGCCCCAGCATATGAAGTGACGATATTATTTTGCATCGGATTAATTATTCATGAGCGTAACCCCATGGGATGTGACGTACGCTGTGGTAAAGTGTCGATGGGGGGCTATAGGTATCATAGGTCGTGACGGTGTGGGAGAAGAAGTGGCAGAAACGTTCGTTAAAGTTACATTTAGTGATATGGCTAGAAATATCGGCAGTTTCTTGTGTAGAGCTGCTGGTAGTTTGAAACCAATTTTACAGATTATAAAAACAATATAATATAAAATGGCTTCATCGTTGGTTTGTATGCTGTTGAGGTGGGAGCGAGGGGTATACCAGCTAAATCCCTATATCCATTACTAAAAGACCTTGGGTTGTCTAGAGCTTACGTAAGTTCTACACTGGAACGTGTTTCTAAGGCGGCTACACTTGGGTCACAAGTCCCAGGCGCTGCCACTGACCTCCCTCTCTGACACACTATATGGACCCGGCGCTTCACACAGACGTTTAAACCCGGAAAACCATTAAATAATAAATACGCAGAGTCGACAGAAGAAAATGAGATCACTGAAGATAGAGAAAAATTAATAAATGTGATAACGACCAGTCTTCCTGGTACTATGTTTTTCGTTCACAAGCCATTGACCCAAGGGTGGTAATATTAACAAGAAGATGTAGACGTGAGATATTATAATTCCATTAATGCAATGAGGTAATTCATCTATTAAAATTGTCCTTACTATTCGCGTAGGAAGCATATAGTGAACCGGACAAAGGGTAAATGCGTTGTATTCGCCAGGAATAGTGATGGGATCACGATACCACGATGAAAATATTATCAATAGAAGAAAAACCGACGAAAGGGATAAGAGAAGATTGGCGAAAAAACGAAAGATGTTCAAGAGAAATATGGAATGATGATGACAGAGCAGAATATAATTGTCACCACCCCCAATCTCACCCGCAGATTCGAATAAGATGACTTATAGGGCTGGTTTTTTGATGCATAGTTAACTCAACCAATTGTTAAAAATTGTTACTAATGGTTGTATATCAGTCTGATATTTAACCATTAGTTACAATGTTCAACAATTGGTTGAGTCGGCGGTTTTTTGCTGCATAGTTAACTCAACCAATTGTTAAAAATTATTACAAATGTTACTTACATATCAGTGTTGTTGTATTTTTTCTGTGATTTGTTGTTTATGTGCAATAGAGAATATTTGTATTGTATCACGATGAATTTACTTTATATTTCCCGCATCCGCATATTATGTTTTCGAAAATTTTGAGACTTTATTTTCTTTGCAACTCAATAAATTCCGTCACGTCCCCGTTATCGATACTCGTTCCCGTGACTAGTTCCCATTCAGTGATGTGCTCCGTTGTGTAGACAGCACACAAAAGGTCCTCGGTGCTTAGAAGCATTCCGTGTATTGTCCTTCTGCGAAGACGCCTCGGAATGAGAACCAGAATAACCAGTTTCATTTCACCATTATATTTGCGTTAGATAGGACATATTTGATTGGCAGGCAATATTATGAGTGGACCACAATAGAGAGAGGAACTGTTACGGGCCAATTGAAATTGGTAACAACGGATACTAGTCATATTTGGAACAAGGCCGGCCACATACATAAAAAAAGCACCAGCTTATCCCCTAAAGGTGTTAGCAGTTAGCACCCACATTTCGCCAGCTATGTTAGGTCCCACCTATTGCGCCACCTATATTTGGCGAAACGTGGGTATTGATACACCTCTGACTACCCCTTCGGGTATATAGGCGTGATTTATGTATGTATGTACGTAATGCGTTAATCGCAGTAAGATATTACTAGGAGCAGTTACATTCCTCATCATAATATTGATAGGTTTGGGGCCATCTTTTAAGTATTTCGTACTTGTGCTAGAAGACCTCTTAAATTTTTATTTATTTGAAAAAGAATCAGAAAAATAAAGAGCACAACATAATTTTACATAAGAATATAACAATTAAATTGCGGATCTATTTTGCTTTTGCCGTATTGAGCGGTCATGTCGTTCTTAATGCATAACAGGCGTGATATATATTAGAATAGGTTTAGGTTTATATCACTGGTGTAGTTGGTTATTTTTTGTGTTTTATATGGAAAATAAAACTTAGAATAGGTGTAGTTGCATAAAAAGCGTAGCTTTTCACGTTAAATATTGGAAGCCTTTTGACTGTGACATACACGTTTCCAATGTTTGACGTAGGTATTACTTTGACGATTCATGAGTGTATGCTAGGATATTCGATTTTAATTTTAACATTATATAAATGTTAGAAAAATTAGTACAAAGATTTTGGGGTTAGAAAAAGAATTTCGAAAAATTATGATCTTGAGGCGGGAATCGAACCCGCGTCCGCTGCTAGCAGCCCAAAATCTTTGTATGCTAGGATACTTTATAATTGAAAGAAACTGTTTTTTATTTTATAAATTTGATGTGAATCGGGAAAATTTGACAGTTCTTCGCATTGTTGATCACTGAAACGTGATTGATTTGGAAAAAAATATCGACATCGAGTTCGATGCATCGTTGATGACTAAAACTGTCGAAGTTAGAATCGTGTCTTTTATCGATTTACAAGACAACCATTTCCTAACAAACTAATGCGACTAGACCAGTGGACTTTAATATACAAAATGAACTGTATTGGACACAAACATCGTATCCCTGACGCAACGACGAAGCGACCTTGCTCCTGAACTATAGGCTAAATAATTGGAGAGATTTATATTCATCACGATAAACAGAAGCAGCACACATATTTATCAACTCTTCAAGTGCCACACATTACGATCTATAGAACACAGAAACAAACCAGTAGGCAGTTCAATCGATACAATGTCATTTGAGTGAATTAGGGAGTACCGACGCGGCGGGGGAAGACCTTGCCCTTTGGTTAGTGAATGATTTTCAATAACCGTTCAGTGAAAACGGAAAATGAATTATTTTTATTGGTCGCTAGACGCTTATTATAATGCTTTTAAGTTAACTCATCATCTTCTTTTCCTAATCTGTTTTCTCGGCCATTCAGATAATTCAGAAGTCATCGCGCTATCTCCTTTTTTCCGTACCATCCATCACACCAAAAAGGTGCTTGTGATAAATGAATGGATAGAAAATAATGATGTCTGATGAGCAGAGAGAGTGGGATGATAACATTCCAATATATACTGCTCAAGGATGGCTTAAGACACAATGTCTGTTATATTATCGCTATTTGCAGGAAGAAAAATAATTTGATTTCCATTGACTATTAATAGATCTGCGCCACTGATAGCGATGGCCAAACGTAGTTTGATAATAAGTATGTTTAAGGGCTTCTGCACAAAACTGCGACGCGACGTACGCCGCATCATAAAAATCTACGAACTCCCATGCCGCATCGCAAGAACTTGCAAATTGATCACTGACCGATATTAATGGAAGAGGAAACATACTGCGCCGACCCCAGATGACCTGGGAACAGGGCAGGGAGAAGAAATAATGGAAGAAAATCTCTTAAAATACAATTTAACTGTCGATCCAGTAGCTAGTAGAAGAATCACATGATTTCAAAGGGAAATTAGGATATTCTTCGGCGTTGTGAACTCCGTGTGAACTCTCCGACGACAGGTGTCCGCGGGGAGACGTTGCCAAATCACTCAAAACAACCGGACAATTTGGCACATGTCCAAATGGGAATTGAACCATAGTCAACCCAACTAGTATTGCATTTTTCTAAGAGCGTGTAGCACTCTGGGTTAGCGTCTTCTTGTTTGTTTTATTGTAATTGTGAATTCGTTATGTGTCAGGTTTGGGCGAATGGTCAGCTCGCTGGCTACAGGCCAGGAGGTCATGGGTTCGGATCCTGGTAGGGGCTAATATTTGTGATAAACACATATTTGTCTGTTGTCGAGTACCGATTTTTTTATGTCTTATCTAGTATCCATAACACAAAATTGCTTTTGATTCCTGTATTTACAAGAAAACTAAAAGAGAAAAGGAAAAATCAACTCTCCCTAGGAAGCCGATCATTTAATTTGCAGTAGATACGAGTGATAGAATTTTGTATTTTATTTCTTTCATGTAAGGCACAGAGTTTGTTTGAGAAAATTTTACACATTATGGTATTTTGTTCACAGTACCGGCATGAAAAGTAACTAGGTAAATATTTTTCTTGGCCAGCTATATTCAAGCATAAGCGTAATCAATTTAAGTGTTAAACAGAAGAATATCAGCATTGCAAATTGTACCCCGATCAGGCAATTTCATTTTATTCATTCCGTTTGCGTATATCGCTACTGTTGCGCTACGTTGTACTCATAGACTAAATACGTTAGCCACGTGTTTGATATTTTGAATCGAACTGTTAATTCAAGACGAATACGCTAGTTTCTTTCTTAGCGTCCGCACCGAGTACTAAGCAAGTACAACCGAATAATTGGCCACACATTCCTGCCGACACAGATGTCATGCACACAATATATGTCAGTTGTATGCGGCAATAAATTCATTGTGTAATGGGCAGGCGTTTAGAATTGGGCCGACCCTGTCTGTCTCCCTCCCTAGAGTGCCTCGCGCATCGCATTGGCTTTATCTATAAATGCTCTATTCAGATGAAACGCATCTTCGCCGCTGTCAACGGGAAAGCAACGCCATCTAGTGACCAGTGGCGGACTTACAAGGAAAACTGACACGTCCCGCGTTCTATCTAACACCAAAAAAATATTTGAATGTTCCGTAGAATAATGCGGTGTAAATTATTGTGTTGCAGTGCGAGGCTCGTGTGTGATTTTGGTTGGTTTCATTTGTGTGTGTGCGTTTGTAAGTTTTAGGGACACGCACACACCGTCGCGCCTCTGTGTAAGTCACGTGTGTAGTTGTCGTAATATAGTGCGTGACGGCATCATAGCACAGTTGGTACCGCGGAAATCAACTGCATGTTAAGGTCACGGAATTAATGACTTTTATTATTGGGCTATTTAGATTATTAAAGGTCATTTTAGCGTTCTTAGTCGGTTCACAGATATTCCTTGCTGCGTTTTGTGAAAATCAGACTTTGTGGGTGTGTTCATTTTAATTCCATCATTAAAACTTAAATTAGGGAGTATTTATAAATTCTAATGTGATAAAACGCTCGGCTTATGTTAAAATTGGGTGTTGCATATTTAAAACTGACAGCCAGTTACCTAGATTTTAATATTCGGGTGTATTTTACCCACTTACACATTTTTTCGTCCACGAGGAAGGCATGTGCCCCTTCAGTGGAAACGTTATAGAGATGATGATGGTGATATTTTTCATATTATATTCAATATAAATCATAATTATTAGTACACAAGCTTTCAAGTTTTCAAAAATTTTTTTTTTAAATTTTGGCTATCGTAAAACAGTTTTTTAATATAAAGAATATTCATTAATCAAGATCCATTAAATTATATTATCCACGTTTAAATCTGAATCATAGTCTTAGCAACTGACACTCAATTGCATTTGTTTATTGTAAAATATTAGACCGGAAATTAGTTTAACTTTACAATTTTGATTTTTTAATAACACCATAGAATTTTATCTCTATGTTAGCATGGGTAGTGTTCGGGGTGTCACTTATTTCTGTTATTATTAAAATAATAATTGTTGTAGGTAGACACCTATACGCTGAAAATCTGAAGCGTACTTTTCAGAACCTGTAACTTCAATAAAGCAGGCTCGATAACAGTAATCCTATGCAAAACAAACGGACGCTAGTATCTACGTGGCGCACGCAACTCAACTGCGTTATTTATTGCTACGAGTGTGAGTTGAGTCGTCAAGGATTATTGGACTGGGGTGGCCAGGATTTTTGTGGATAGAATATTAGAATATTTTTATTGCGCTTGACTGGCATGCCGTGCCAAATCAAAATATTGTAAGTCGATTTACAACGTTTTACCCCCTTATAAGGGTTTTATTAAAAATTTGTTTATTATTTGGGCGATAAAAATTATTGGTTAACATCTCTATTACATATCGAAATAGTTTTGAATCCATAAAATCATTTTTCAAAATTATAAAATGTTATTTTCAAAAGATACAGTGTTTGGATTATGGCACGAGTGCACACACATAAATTTCTGATATTTTTTAAACCTAAGTTCCTCCCATTCAGCCAACAAAGTAGAATTCCAGTTATTATTAATTAATTACTATTAATTTAGGTTTCATAGACAACCTAAAAGCATAACATTGTTAATTTTAATTACTTTTATCATCACTTTTTCGGTTCAATAATTATTTTAGAATGTTTAAAGTTTGGCACATTCTTTCTCTTATCTTGTAACTTTCGTTATATTGTAACTCTTAACGGCCGCACTCAGAGCTAATTAACGATTATGAATACTTTATAATGTCAAAAAACTACAATTCAAAACTAGTCGCTATTCTTGCCGGGTTTATAATTATGGTCTATATTTAAATGATTTTTTTACATTAAGTACCCATTAAAGTTAATTGACGTCTCTGAGTGCGACAGTTAGTAGCCTCGTACGACGACATTCACGAGAGAGGTAAGGGCGGTGACATATGCTCTGCTGTCACCACACAGTTAAGGTCACATTCATTCACGCGGTGCTACCAGCACACATTTTTTATGTCATTCGTCACCAAATCCATTCGTTTCATTCACGTATAATTTTATAGGCAGCAAATAATATGAAAATTATTCAGCTACTACAACTGCAACAAACGCCACGTAAATAATTCATTTATGGATAGTAGCAAATGATATAAACACCAAAGGATGACCTGTGACTAGTGCACATACATAATTCAAGACATATTTCGTCAACAATGCTAAAGTTCCATGTAATAGGGGGCCAAATGCCATTTTCGCAGTATGCTATGTGGTGTAAGAAGACCTCTGCTGCCTCCTCACTATTTTAACCCTTGGTCGCCTTGTATGTATGTATTGCTCTGCTGTCGCCACAAGTCATCTAGTACAGAATACTCCATTACAGAATACTATAGAACACGATTAAATTTTTGTTGGCCTATGTAATCAATGAATTTAGATAGACGCACAGACAATCATAATCTTAAACAAGATTAATTCATCATCCTTATCACCAGCCTTTATTGTCCCCGCTGTTGGGGCACGGGCCTTCCCTGTGTAAGGAAGAATATCTTTAGGAAGATTGGGCCATAACCCACCACGTTGGCCCAGTGCGGGTTGGTGGGTATTAACGACTGCAGATGCAGCCGAAACTAACGGCTTAAGGTGCCTCGCTCGGAGGAACTCGAGATAATAAATTTTTGGTCACTCATCCAATGACCGGTTATTGGATGAGCGTCATAGCGCGCGCTATGCCGCCTCGCTAGTGCTAGCTACTCACGAGATTAATTATGGTATAACAATGAGGTAATACCCTATACCATACTACTCTTGCTGAATAGACAATTAATATATCTGAACAAACGTTTGGCCACCCTGATCCGGCAGCACGTGTGCGTGAATGCGCCCGTGCCTGTGTGCGTGCCTGCGGCTGTGTGCGGGCGGGCTACACGCAGTGCGTGCGTGTATGCGTGCTGCGCGACGCTCACGGACGTCGAAGCGCAGCGGTGACCATGAAATTGTTTATAGAACTCTTAGGTACATGCCTACATAGTAATATCTCGAGGCCACGCCGAATGGGTAGCCGCTCAAAAATTAATTTAAGGTATTAACTACTACGTTTTATCGAAAAATATGTAATATGTTTTGTTTATGGGCGCAATGCGCTGAGGTTGGTCACGCCATCTGTGGTTCGGTGGAGGAGATTTTCCTGATTTGGTCCTGAATCTATACTTATATAAGAAAGTTAAAGAGTTTGTTTGTTGGGTTGAACGCGCAAATCTAAGAAACCACTGATTCATATCCATCCATTTATCGAGGAAGGCTATAGATAGCCTTTAAAATAACCGACAAAACGCGAGCGAAGCTCCGGGCGACCACTATATTATAAGAAAGGGCTTCTAGTTATAGCTACCTTTCCTTCCATAGGAAAGGCATGTGCCCCAGCAGTGGAGACATTAAAAGCTTTTTAATTTCATAAGGAAATAGGTAATGTAGCGGGGCTGGAGGCAAAGGAAAATGGAAAACTTCTCACTGCTGAACATACATACATACATACATAAATCACGCCTATATCCTCGAAGGGGTAGGCAGAGGCGAACTAGCACCCACGTTTCGCCAAATATGTTAGGTCCCATGTAATAGGTGGCAGCCTAATGCCATTTATCGGGCACAAAAGTCGCAGTTCATTGCTAGGTGGTATAAGAGGAACGCTGCTGCCCATTCCTCATCATTGTTTATCCTTAGTCGCCTTGTACGACACCCATGGGAGAGATTTGGGGTGGTGACAATTGTATTCCACTCTGCCGTCACCACACATCACGGCAATGCTTAAAGTTTGCACTATTTAACGTAAAAGTAAAAATAATATAATAACACTTGAGTCCTGAGTCAATATTTGTTAATAAATAAATATTGTGTATTGTTTGTTAGTAAGTCTTAGGATTGATTGGAAAATCTTAAGATTTACTGTAGTACGTATTTTACTTCACTATATCGATTTTACTTATTTAAATCGATTAACTATTATTTTCAATGGGCTAGAGGCCCTTTGTACCCACAGGGCCCTGAGCTGAGGCCCAAAAAACCCCTAAGTTAATCCGCCCCAGGAAAACGGGTCCCAGTTTTATCTGTGAAGACACCACATCGTTAACGTTACAATTACCCAACTGAATATGTTACAGACTCATTTTTGTGACTCTAGCACCGCATTTAGTCCCTAAACTGCCTAGTTTCGTGTTACACGAATTGCCGGGTGTAGGTAATGTTAATAATTGTCACTTTTTTAAATCAAACTTTTCAAAGTCATTAAGAAACATAAATATAATAATATATAAATTACTCCTATATGCCCGAAGGGTAGGCAGAGGTGTATAAACACCCACTTTTCGCCAGTTAAGTTAGGTCCCATGTAAAAGTTCGGGCACATAAATCGCAGTATATTGCTAAGTGGTATAAAAGGAATTCTGCTGTCCTTAGTCGCCTTGTTTGACACCCACGGAGCAGAGCGGGATAAGGCACGAAGAAGAAGACTGAATACCTGTTTAAACAAACTATGTTTCTAAATAGCTAGCCGTGTGGTGACGGCAGAGCAGTATACAATTGCCACCACCACCATCTCTCAAATAGGTGTCGTACAAGGCGACAGTAATGAGTAAAGGGCAGCAGATTTTAACTGTTATACAACCTAGCACCAATATACTGCCATTTAGGTGTCCGATAGATGGCTATACATATAGGCTCGCCACTTATTACGTGGGACATAACATAATTGGCGAATATGCATGATTTATATATATATATATATATATATATATATATATATATATATCTGTGGTGACGGCAGAGTAGAATACAATTGTCACCACCCCAAATCTCTCCCGTGGGTGTCGTACAAGGCGACTAAGGATAAATTAGTGATAAGGAATGGGCAGCGGCGTTCCTCTTATACCACCTAGCAATAGCAATGTACTGCGACTTTTGTGCCCGATAAATGGCAATATGCTCGCCACCTATTACATGGGACCTAACTAATTGGCGAAACGTGGGTGCTAGTTCACCTCTGCCTACCCCTTCGGGGATATGGGCGTGATTTATGTATGTATGTATATATCTGTATATATATCTGTAGGTATGCAATTTACCGATTTGTGACGACAGAGCAGAATACAATTATTTTTGACACCACCTAAAAATCGTTGCAAGGGAAATAATATACGAGCAATAGTCAAATTAGCGAATCAAAAAACAGGCGTCGTCTGAATAGAAATTGTCCAAAATCAGACGGCTCTGAGTGACGCCACGTTTCGGACGCATCCGGGGTACGTAATTATGTCATAATGGTACTTATCAGTTTTGTCTTCCATGCTGGCCTGCCCGACTAGCATGACCATCGAAACACGATATGATATAGCCATTATCGGTTTGAACTGTCAAAACTTCACAGATTTCTGACAGTTCAAACCGATAAATGGCTTAATCATGTCGTGTTTCCGTGGTCATGCTAGCCGGGCAAGGGGTCATAAAAGTCGACTAAAGGCGATTGCTCGGTGTACACCAATACTGGCAATTGGCACCTTGGAGAGGACAATCCACAACAACAGCACACTCAGGCGGCTAGCTGTAAAACCTAAGCCAAAACCTTGAGCAGCATGGATCGGAATGTTGTCATCCCAATCACTCTCCCCGTTCATCGGTGGTACCTATTTCTTTTCCATACATTCTTTCATCACTAGAATGTGTATTCTTTCATAAACCTTTCCGGTGTAATTCCCTTCAATGACAAGGGATAGCCTTCGGCCCCTGATAACCGGGATCAAGACAGGAAGATGATCAGTTGGTAAATAATCTTACGGTGCCTTTAATAGATACCTTCAGCTTTAGGTATGTTTTTTATGCTTGACAGGGAAGCTCTTGCCCTTCATCAAATCTGATGGTAAATGACGATAAGGGCCGAAGGAATCGAGCTTCACCTGGAACCCTCATCCGCAGAGGGCCTGGCTATCTTATCACAATTGTCGGAACACAATAATGCTGTTAACATTATTAAGTGGCGACAGATTTTGATAAGATGGTGGTAGCTAGCCAGGCGGACTTGAAAGAAGTCCTACCACTAACCAAACCGATTACAAATTTGTACCCCCTGGCGATTGAACCTCTGGATCTTAATTCCGGTGGACGAACCACAGAGGCGGTTAAAACCTTGTACTTTAAAAAATCAAGCGATCCCACTTAGTTATTTGGTTAGCTTTTATACAGGTGTCACGTATCTTCTTAAGAAGGCAGGTGGATACTTAATTATAGACCTCCTCAAGAGATGGTATTTATAAAAGTGACGAAAATAACTTAAAATTGTCATTTAAATTCCGACCGTAGATCGTTACTAGTGATAGATTAGGAATCCATTCAAATTGCACCAAAAATCCGCTAAATTTGGAGAGACGCACAGCTATGTGAGCGGCTTGTAAAATTTACAACACTCAGGTGCTTCATTCAATATTTTATGGGCATCTTGAGCAGGTTTGAATTTCAATGAGGTGGAGATTAGCTCTCTAGTTACTTAGCGAGTTTGTCACCGATGAATTTGAGCTAATCGGAAAGGAACGCTTTAATAATCCATTTTAATCGAAAATAATATCAACCACCATCTGTCATCTCATCGAACGTAAGCCTAGTGGTGACGTCAGATCAAAATACAATTTTCACCACCCCCATCTCTCCCGCGGGTTTAGAACAAGGCGACTAAGGACCAAGGCGTAAAGATAGCGATGAGTAGGTAATGGGCAGCAGCGTGACTCTTATACCAGCCAGGAATATACTGCGATTTACCTGTCCAATACATGGTAATAGGCTCGCTACGTATTACATGGGTCCTATCCTAATTGGCGAAACGTGGGTCCTCTGCCTACCCCTTCGGCGATATAAGCCAACTCTTGTTTTCTTACCGTCTTATTCTAACTATCATCATTATAAATCATCAGCCCTTTAATATAAAGCTCCAGCTTTATAAATCCAGCACATAAGGTCTTTCCTATGGATAGAAGAAATCAGAAGAATAGAGGGTGATGGGCCATTACCCAATGGCCCATTGCCATTGGATTGGTGGCTATTGACAAGTGCAGATGCAGCCAAGGCCCGCGGACTAACGTCCCTTCCGCAAGCACAGAGGGTTTAGAGGTAACATATTTTTGGCCACCCATCGAATGACGGGCCTTAGCGAACTTTACGCAATCATAAGCGGAGCCCGGTAGCCACTGCGTCATTGACCTCCTCACAACAATTTACTTAGCCGTGTGGTGAGCGCAGAGAAAATTATGATGTTTGTTGAGAGTAAGGTGAAAATTTATCTTACTTTCGGCATCTTACTATATTACTCTCGTCGTAAGAGTCAAAGGCATAAAATAAACATGTAGGGCAATTTTACTCAGACTGGTGAATGGGACCTAAGTAATAGGAGCAGGCAAAATGTGAATGTATATAGTCCTCAAGCCGTATTGGACGTAACAATAATACAATTAGGTAGATATTAGTCTTAGTTGACATACCTCTACCTATGCCATAAGGGTGGTGCAGTAGCATTACACATTATGTAGGTATAACACTCACTGCCGCACTCAGAGACGTCAAATAACGTTAATAAGTACTTAAAGTCAAAAAATGACAATTCATAACTAGTCGCTATTCTTGCCGGGTCTATGGTCTAGATTTGAATGAAAATTTTTGACATTAAATACTTATTAAAGTTAATTGACGTCTCTGAGTGCGGCAGTTAATGAAGTGTTTTAAATCATATTTTTCGATTGACAGTATCAGTCAATATAATCTTTTAAATTAATAATAAGAAGGCATAATTACGACAGTTTAGCAACAATCTACCATTATATCCACGTCTAGTGCCTAGGACTTTATGAGGATACCTAAAGAGGCTTAACCATACTACATTGCAGATTGACAAATTGCTAAATAAATTTACCTACCTACAGATAATGAAAAAAGTGCTCTATAAATCCATCATCCATCACGCCGAATACAACTTGGCAAAGAGATCACCGTTTAGGATGAATAATCGCGTATAATATATTCTGTATCAAAAAAACTGCATAGAAAGAAACGCTGTACTCATATGTGTAGCCAGCTTAAAAAAACAAATTCTATTTTGGGTAAATGTGTAAGGTTGGATTCACCAACACTTAAAAACAGACGATTAAGTTTTTGACATTTTATCGTATGGAAGAACTGTCAAAAAGTGTCGATTATTTTTTATCACATGTTTTACGTTGGTGAACTCGAGCCTAAATGTGATATGGAGTATATATTGGTGAAGGTTGACTGCTCCATAGAAATGATTAAAAAACAAAGTAAAATATGAATAGTTTCGAAGTTAGTTAGTCATGAAGTCTGCAAGAGCTCTTACCCAAATTTTTTTTTTTTCGTATTTTTTCGTTTATTTGGCCAATCATTCACCTACTAATTTTTACAAACATTTTGGACTTTAAATAAGGCTTTTAACAGTAAAAACGTTTTTTGTGCGGAAGAAAATAAGATTATATTACATGAATAACAAAACATGTGCTTAATGCATATTATTTGTTTCTTCGAGTACACAAGAATAAAATTGTTAAATCAATTAGCCGCTTGTGTCTATCCTTTCCTTTTGGTAATAACTTCTTACACGTTTATTCCTGTGAAAATGCAAGGAACTTTAAATAGTAATGTTTCATTCCACACGACGCAACTTAGCAATATTTTTGTATTTGCCATGTTTTCTATAGCGTTGAAGAAATCTACTTATATATAAAAATGGATTGCTGTGCGTTTGTCTCTCAAGAACGGCTGGGCCGATTTAGCTGATTTTGGTTTTGAAATAGAGTAAAAACAACAATTTCATTTTCCCATATAAATTGCTTTCCTGTCAAACATTTGACGTAACCATGGCAACCAAATCGTAACCATGGCTACGGGATAATTTATACATAACAATTTATGCCGAGTCAGCTAGCTTAACATAAGAATACCTCATAGATTTTTTGAGCAAGGTCATGTCTATGGGAGGGCAACTCCATACATGCTGCTATTGAGCGTTCCAAGAAGGAGCATAATATATACGGTTTAGACGGGCACAAGTATCAAATAAAACTATTGACGCAAGCGGACTTTATAGATTTTGACATACATAAATCACGCCTATATCCCCGAAGAGGTAGGCAGAGGTGAACTATTGCGATTTATCGGGCATAAAAGTGGGTACATTGCTAGGTGGAATAAGAGGAACGCTGCTACCCGTTCCTCATTACTGACTTATCCTTAGTCGCCTTGCACGACATCCATGGGAGAGATTTGGGGTGGTGACAATTGTATTTACTGGAACAAAATAAAAGAAGTTATTTTTTCTTATGATCATCCCAATACAATACAATACTTTAGATACAGTTTTGATGACGAATTACAAGAGATGTAAATTATCACGAGGACTAATTCAAGAAGGCGACGTGGAGAACCTAAAACTTGCATACACAGGAATCCTACCCATATCTCTTCTTTTTTATACTCGTACTTAGGAATTTGATAAGTTTGTGTGACTGTAGAGCCATATCAAATCATTACCAAAGTTTCTACAGACATCTAGTACCAGTAGAATCCATTTCGCTTACCAACGATGGCGATGGAGTGGCGAGGATAGTTGGCAAACAATGGTAAGCCGTTACCGCAGCCAATGGATACCACCAATACCAAAAAGCGCGTTGCCGATCAGTTAAAAACTTTTAACACCTTTCTTGAAGAAACCCATGTTGTAATTGTAGAAGTGTGTAATTCAACTGTGCACTGTTGAAATCCAAGTATAAAATTGAATTCTTATCGACGTGGCGCGACCAAGATTGAACATGTCGTCGATGTAAACAAGTATTTAAGAAAATGTTCTGGACTTAAAACTGAGTATGAAAATAAATGACAGCCAGGACGGATCACTATTTTTACCGCTATGAAAAATATTAAATATCAAATTATAGCTATCAAAGAATAAGATAGCGGTCCGTCTGTCTAAAAAATCTAATAAAATTTGTAAAATATTTATTTACATATTTATTGGTCCCATGTAATAGGTGGCAGCCTATTGCTATTTATCGGACACAAATGTCGCAGTACTATTGCTAGGTGGTATAAGAGGAATGCTGCTGCCCATTCCTCGTCACTGATTTATCCTTAGTCGCCTTGTACACCCACGGAAGAGATTTGAGAATAACGTCAAAAACACGAGTACTGTGTTTGAAATAAAACAACTTTTACGGATAAGACTCGCGTATAATTTGGTGTTTGGCATATTAATTATTTAACCCGAAGTTTCGATCTCTTTACAGTGGCCGTGGTCACGGGGGGACTAAAGATGACAGGTGTCCTCACAATCAAGTAATAATTAACTACCGTCATAATAGGGTCAATTCTGACATGATTCTCTAAACTTAAAACTAAATTTAAGATCAGTCTCTCCTTTTCATTCCATATTGAGAATGACAGAGAAACACTGTTGTCAAATTAGTCTTAGGCTTAGAGAACCATGGTCAGAATCGACCCTATTATTTGATATTTTAGGTTTTCCGATTTACACAAACAGAGCTTACAGTATCATTGTTTTTGGCAGTATGAGGACGGTGTTGGGATTTAATTATTCTAATAATTGGGTCCCAAGCAGGTGGTATGTTCCAACCATTATCCCTATTGAAGTTTGGATGTTTCTTGATTTCAATAGCTTCACGTATCATTCTAGGTATATATCGTTTCTCTTTTGCTAGAATTTGCGGTTTGTCAAATCTTAAATAATGGTTGGGTCCGTCTAAGGCATGTTCACATACTGCAGATTTTGTTTCGCGCCTATGTTTCACAGTTTTATTTCAAATGTGTTGTGCTCGTGCAAATATAAGAAAACATTACGAGTACTGTGTCTCAAGCAAGAATTTTTCAAACATTCGTGTCATAATCGTATCCAGTAAACACTCAGTAACCAAAAAAAAATTCAAAATATTAAATCGGAAAAATATAAAATATATTTATTTTGTAATTACATTTAATTATTAATTACTTTGACATACCTAATAATGTCTTAAATTATTGTAAATAAAATAAAATCAACTTTAACAGGATGTAAAACTAAATAACTAAATATTTCTTGCTAATACTAAATATTTGTTTGGTTTATGAACGGCTTCCATGACCATCTTGATTTTTGACAGCTTCAGTTTCGAATTTTATTTTTAATTTCAGAAAGTTTACTCTCCAAGTAAATTTCCATGACAAAACATTCGGTTTCCGCTTTTCGATACCAAAAGTCAAAAAACAAGAGTTACGTAAACCGTTCATAAACCAAACATATAGTTATTAATATCATGAATCTAAATTTATTTTCTTCACCTAATAAAGTTGATTTTATTATAATAGATATTAATTATGTGTTTATAATGTTAATATTAATTTAAAACAATAAGCTAAGAAGTATTATTATTCCTGAATTAAAATTTTGAATTGATTTTGTTTTGGTTTTAGAGTGCTTTCTCGATACAATAACGAATACAGATCTTCGAAATTTCATGCTTGAGGCACCGTATAAATAAATTTTATTTGTTTGGTTTATAAACGCTTTCCGTGACTCACGTTTTTCGTCGTTTGGTCTTGAGAAGCGGAATCCGAAGGTTTTGTCACATAAATATTTATGGAGAGAAAACTTGCGTAAATTAAAAAAAAATCAAATCTGTTACTGTCATACATCAAGATGGCCACGGAAGCCGTTCATAAACAAAACAAATATTTATTAATAGCAAGAAATATTTATTTCTTTACATCAAATATTAAATTAGACTTTATTTTATTTACAAGAATTTAAGACATATTAGGTGCGTGTTTATAATGTTATTAATAACTTAATGTAATTCAAGAAATATAAAAAAAATTCCGAAATAAGATTTTGAACAATTTTATTTTGGTTTAAGAGTGCTTGCTCGATACGATTACGATACGAATGTTGGTAAAAATCGTGATTGAGGCACTGATCTTTTTAAAATAACCCTAATAATAAAATGCTGTTTTTATTTATATACCTTCTATGCTGATTATTTCAATACCGAAACTAAACATACGTAACGAGATATACCGAGGTGAGTGACTCAGTGAGTGTAAAATTAAGTTTTAAAAAATGGGAAAATTATAACAAGTTTGTGGTAACACCGTTATTACCTGGCAGCTGGCAGCACAAATTTTGACGCAAGCTGTCAAGTTTTCACAATTGGACAGCCCTTATTTAACGCGAAAAAGCAATTTATTGCTAGTAAAAAGGTTATTAAAAATGACTTCCGTTGTAAGGGCTGGGCATTTAGCTCCTTACTTCAAGGCCTCGTCCTCAGTGGTTTCAAATGGGCTCAAAGTTGCGGCAGCAGTACCTGTAACCACGGATAAGTTGGTAGTCAAACCTCTGCCCAATACTTCCACGGTGCAAGCTTTACACGGCGCACTTCCCATTCAGGGTCTGAAGCCAAAGTGCAGTACTCGATGTAAGTCCTACGGGTCCTGAGGTGTTGGTGTAGTATAATAGTATTGCGCCCTTGGCTTCAGTGAAAATTTACGTTACATAACACTTGTCAATTGCAGCGGCTGTCCAGGTGCGATTCGCACATACTGATATTGCTGTCCCTGACTTTTCGGAGTATCGTCGTAAAGAAACGAAAGACCCAAGGGTCAAGTCAGACGAATCTGTCGATGGTCGTCAATCTTTCACATACGCCATCGTTGGAGGTTAGTATTGAATGAAACAATGTTGATAAGCAACTTTAAATCACTTGTGATTACTTCTATGTTTTAATAACTTTCACCACCTTATTACATATACATACTTATTATTATTACATGAAAAAAAAACACAATAGAATTGCAAGATTTTGAGCTTTTCTTTTTTTTGAAGCAACCAGATTTTGCTGGATTCAAATGGCGCTCAATGTATTTTTTAGAGTTGGCTGCTTAAAATAATTGAAGATCTGTATGTATACATTTCTTTGTTTAGTAATTTAGAATATTCTTTACATTCAATATTGTAATGTAATTAAAATAAACAGAGATTAATAGAAAAAAAAGGAGAACCTTGTGTTTTTGGTTGCCTAGTGGTGATTGCAGAGCAGAATACAACATAATTGTCCCACCCCGAATATCTATATCCAGCGGGTATCTTACAATGTGACCAAGGGTTAAAACAGTGTTTTTATATTCATATAGTTTGTATCATGAGTTACTGCCGCACTCAGAGATTTCAATTAACATTAATGTACTTAATAAGAAAAAACCATTTACTATTCTTGCCATTAAGTAAATTTTTTGCTATTAAGTATTAATTAAAGTTAATAGTCTTCTCTGGAGTGCGGCAGTTAGTGACTATAATATTAATTGTTAACATTGTTATTTTATATAATTTCAGCGGGTAGCGTTGCTGGAGCCTATGCAGCCAAATCTGTGGTTACACAGTTTGTGTCGTCCATGTCCGCCGCAGCTGATGTATTGGCTTTAGCGAAGATCGAAATTAACTTAGCAGAAATTCCTGAGGGCAAATCTGTTACATTCAAGTGGAGAGGCAAACCTTTGTTTATCCGTCACAGGTAATAATAATAAATCTTTGTGAAGTATTTACTAGATGAATCATGAAATTCATAGGAGCTCATTAGCACAGTGGCATAGTGTGCTTGTTCGGTGTCTGCATAAACAAAGCAATGTTCTTAAAGGCCGGTCATTGGATTGGTGACAAAACATTTATTATCTTGTGTTCTTCCGTGCTTCAAAAGGCACATTAATCTGTTGGTCCGGGCTGCATCTGCAGTTGTTAACCCACCCACACTGGGCCAGCGTAGTGGGTTATGGCCCATTCTCCATATATTCTTCCATCTATAGGGAAGGCCTGTGTCTTTCCGCACTTAGTCTCCTGATTGGGCAATTGTGCATTTATCAATTTATCATCCTTTATTACCAACCTTTATTACCAACCTTTATTTGTGTTAGACATAAAGACAGTAGTGGTTACTGTCTGTATACAGTTACCTTAGATATTATAGTAAGCATGACAGTTAACTCAATCTGATAAAATTAAATGGTGGGCTCTTTTCACTTTCATGAGAGGACAGTTATAATCCGACAACTTCGTGCGCGACCTTCATGCGGGGTGAGAGACGTTAGGGGGGGCTGAGGTATTGTATGCTGTATTGCACGAGTTTTCCCTCCTCCCCGCATCATCCGCCCCCGCTAAAATCTAGAGTGCCGCGTCCCCGCCACTGTCTGTCACCCCGCAGGAAGGTCGCGCACGAAATTGTCGGACTATAAGTCATGAAGAAACTGGCTAATTCAGCAGTTGAGGATCAATCTCTTGGCACAATGCAAGTTAAAATTTCCGCCAAAACAGCAATAAAGGCGTCTGTGTGACATCACTATAGCGTAAAACAAGACCCTTTCTATAGTATTGAGTGACGTCACTAGGCGTTTGACCAAACATGGCAGATTGTTAAATTTTGTATTTTTATAAAATAAATATCAATCACAAGTATAATCTGAGAACAAGACATTGATTTTATTTATTTATTGATTTTTATTGAATCTCCTTATCCTAAATTTTATTATAAATAATTATTCCAGTGATTCTTTGTCAGTGTCATCTTCCCTATTATTATTTTACTTTAATATTTATGCACATTCAAAATTGCAGGACACCCGAAGAGATCTCCACCGAGAAAGCCGTGCCAGTGGAAGCTCTCCGCGATCCCCAAACAGATGAGCAGCGAACCCAGGATCCCAAGTGGCTGGTGGTCATAGGTGTGTGCACTCACCTGGGCTGCGTCCCGGTCGCCAACTCTGGCGACTTCGGTGGCTACTACTGCCCATGCCACGGATCCCACTACGACGCCTCCGGACGCATCCGCAAAGGCCCAGCGCCCCTTAACCTCGAGGTGCCCCCACACGTCTTCTCCGACAACCTCCTGGTTGTAGGGTAGACGTGTATTTTAGTAGCAAAATTATTTATTAAGCACACCTGTCAATAGATCATCCAATAAATTGTGATTCGATTCGTTTTTGGACTTGTTTCTCTCGGTTTGTGAAGCCTGTTAACGTAAGCCTAGTGCGGGTTTGTTCAAATCGATATAAGTGTCAAACTCAAGTATCAAAAATGTCCTGAGCAACCTTGAGCAGTACTTTTCTAAACATTCACTCATAATTATGTAGTACCTTTTTGGTATGATAAAGGTAGTGGATGGCTTGACGACGTCTGACCGATTTTGATATTATTGGAGAGTAAACATACTGCGTCAACCATAGAAAAACTGTGAACAGAGCAGAAGATGACGATGATAACCTACCAGTGATATACTCAAACTCACAAAATAATTTTCAAGAAACTGCAAGGCATCATAGTGTATATTTCAAGTTCATCTATTACGAAAAAAAATTAAAGTATTTTAATTAAATTAATAAAGTAATTAACCTTACGCAGTTCATATTATGCATAAGAGCAGTCTGCTAATCGAAGATTCAAAGGGTTTCAATAGAATAAAAGAAGGACAGGAATTGTGTTGAATTTGATTTGTTTTTGTTTTTTTTGTAATTGTATATATCTGGGCCAGTGTGGTGAGTTATGGCCCATTCTCCCTATGAAGAACGGAATCCCGATCATAGGGAAGGAATGTATCCCAGCAATGGTGATATTAAAGGGCTGGTGATGATTGGTATAATAATAAATTCAAAACAACAACTCGCTTGATGGTGATAAAGGCTAGTCAATCTTACTTGTAAAATATCCCATGTATTGAGGAGCCACATACAACTTGTTAGCATAGTGCTGTAGTAGAACATGCCAATGTTTATATGTATCAGGTTGAAATAAAAAACTGCAGTAACGATTTTAATTATTTTACTATCGTTCAATATACTCTTTAATTCTTTTACTTCAAATATTTTAGCTTTAGACGTGTACACTCTACGTAACATCTAATATAGACTACTGTAAAATTTACACACATTTACAAATATTTTGTTAATAACACTGGGATAGTTGATTCCGTCAGTAAATTACTGAAACGGCTCAGCAAATTTAGAATAAATAATAGATTTAATAATACGCCAATAATTTTTGATAAATACATTGAGGTAATTGCAGATTATACAAGTTTAGGCCATACTTCGTCTATTGATGCTGTATCCAAACATTTGTATTTAGAAGGAATGTTAACAAAAACGATTTATCTTGAACAAAATATAACTATAAACATTGCAACTTACAATTAATTAGGATTTAACTAACCATTTAATTAAAGATGACACTTAGTAATTTATCTATATACAAGAAAACGTGGAGTGTTTTTATATATTTGGCAAAATAATTTAATTACATCTAGGAATGAAACCGTGGATGATAATTTACACCATAGCAATCATCAAACAACAGTTGGACCAGACTTATCGGCGATTAAGTGAATTTGATACTTTGATAATGCAATGGGTACTTAAACAATAAAACATTTACAATAAATATGATCCAACCTTCACACACAATCAGACTTAAGACAGGGTGTACACGGTAATTGAGTTAAAGCATACACCCCTGTAATATACAATGTAAAAATGAGAAAGGTTGTCGGAATACAATAAATATGGCTTGGCTGAACGTAAAACGTATTACATTAAAACAAATGATGATAATGCAACAGATAAGCATTAGATAATGTTCCAGAAGCAATTTTCCAAATTAAGTTGACCACGAAAGGTGAACTTTTAAAAACATAATGAATGACCATGCAATATATAAATAATTGTGATTAATAAACTGATTTGATACTTATGGCACAAAATCATCTCTTTAGCGCAATTTGAAGCACATTTGCAATTGAATGTCATTTATTAATAAAACAACATTTCCAAAAGGGCTGTCTGCACACCATTCAACCTTAAAAATTTAATCTCGCTCACGATTTGAAAGCAAGAAGAGGTGTGACGTCAGCCTAATCTTAAAAATTATTAAGTCAGAGGAAAAGCGGTGGTACTTAGGTATGCTTCACGATTGAAGTTACATTTTACACAGAATCTAAATGAGTTTAACATTCATGTAAATATGTACTTATATAACAACATTCATTTATAGTAGTAGATAATTATATAGTTAATTCTTGAACACAGATTATTTTTACTCACATTCAAATTCTAGAAATATTAAATATACTATCATTCGGAAAAATATAAATACATCTATGACAATAATAATATAGTGAGAAAATATTAAATTTTGTGGAATATAACATTAGTATTTTTTTTTACATAACTTTTTCTATAAGTATTAGGTACGATTTCCAATACTAGACAATATCTTATGTAAATATTTATGTTGATAAGACTTTGTGCGGTAAATGAAATACATAAATAGTGATCGTCAAATTTTCAGAGTATTGTCAAGATTAGGTTGATGTTGCGCGCGCGCGCATCTATGAGTGAGCCAGTGCGCGTTAAGCAATATCGTGCGCTCCAGTTAAGGGCGACCGCAGACATACGATTAAGTTGAACGACTAAGTTGCATAGTCTGCGGACTTGCATAGAAGCGCGTTCTAATAAGATACCTGCCGAAAGTTGGGACAAATTTTTAGCTGTAAGATTTAGTTGGAAAGATTACGTTTCTATGACTATTGGTACGATATGCGATTTGGTCGGCCAATTTGAAATCGCATGTCTGCGATCACCCTAAGAGCTCGCTAATTGATGCGCTCGCACCACAAAACATAGTCCCTACGAACCACGGCCACTGGTCTCCACAACCTCGGAAGCTCCTTATCATTCATCTCAATTACAACACTAATAAATGTATGCTAAACTCAGATCTATTTTTCCAGAAGCATCCACGGACTGTTTATTTTACTAGATCTATTACAGAATTGCGTTTCTACTTCTGCACTTTACAATGAAGTGTTACTCCTTCGATTTATTAACAGAAATGTGCATCTTAGTGGATTTCACAAATTGATTGCATCGGTTACCCCACAACCAAGAAAAATTATTGCGTGAATGTCAAAATTTATGTCCTTATTACAATCGATAATGTCAAAATGGATAAAACTATTGAATTGGAAATTTTTAAATGATTATTGCAATTAATTTCATACTTTAAATTTGAATATTTAATGCTTGTCAGTTAACAATGTTTTCCGTTAAAGTGTTTCACTGTGAGAACCAGACGTGGAAACTGCAAGAATTTGAGGACATTACAAACGGATGACCTTGAGAAATATACAGTTTCTGTTAGTCTTAACACTCAATAATAGCAGTCCGCGACAGGCCACTTAGAATCTCCCACCCTAACGTGAGCAGTAGTGAGCACTTGGCTCGAGTTCACCAAAACGTAAATCGAGTGATTAAAAGTTAATCGTTAGTTTTTGACAGTTAGTTCTTCTATTCTATACGATAAAATGTCAAAAACCCGCGGTAAGTTATTAATCGCCTGTTTTAAGTGTTGGTGAACTCCAGCCTTAATGGTCCCCGAGCAGTCAGCTTGAATCAAATTGGGATAGACTGATGAGTGACCGCGTAAAACCGTCAGTATACTCGCAACCGGCTAGCATGACCATCGAAACACGTTTATAATACAGCCATTTATCGCTTTCAACTGTCAAAAACCAATGGCAAGGATTAGGCAGTCTGTTATATTTATTGATGTGTAAACGGAATTTGCAACTTTATTGACGATATTGACAAAAAATCTGGATTTTTGTGATGCTTTAAGATTTAATATTTATTGGATGGCGATATTTATTGACTGTCTAATCCTTGCCTATGGAACTTTGGCAGTTTCAAGCGAAAAATAAATGGCATAGTAATATCATATTGTATTTCGTCGGTAATGCTAGCCGTGCTGAAGAGAAGTTAAAGCAAGGTATTCATAATACCGTGAACTCAAACTGGCAGGGTGTTCACATCTATCTGGGGTACCCTAAGGTAATCGGACCCGAAAAGAGACGGTGGCCAAATAGGCCCAGGGCGATCCGTGTCGGCTAGCAGTCGGCTGTGTACACCGGTGCCAGGTCCAATGTGAGGTGGCGAAGCACCCTGTCCCTGGAGGCCGAGCGCGCCGCCCTCGAGGACTTGATGATCTGGAGCACCATGGCTTTGCAGTCCAGGCAGACCGCCATCTGGACCCCGCGAAGGCGTTCTGCCGCGCCCGCCGCTATGGCGTATCGGGACCGGCTGGGGAAAGAAAGCGAATTTTAACACACAAGAACATTGAGCTACAATACCCAAAGAGGGTTGGTGTCAGGCAGGTGACCGACTGTAAAAAATAAGCCAAAAACTTGAGTGGTATGGATTCCATGTTGTCATTCCAATCACTCTCCGTTAATCGGTCTCTTGACATGGTCCGTTCCGTCTCTTTTCTATACATTCATTGATCACGAGCACGTTTCTGGTGTGATGGTTGATATAAATCAAAGGGGAATGGCTTGATGACATCTGACCGATATGAATGGAAGAGGAAACATACTGCGCCGACCCCAGATAGACTAGGAACAGGGCAGGGAAAAGAAGTAGAACATTCAGCTACACTTTCTTTTACCAAGAATAATTAGGTACCTACAAAGAATTAAAGTCGAAAAAATCATTTTTTCCGATGCGGGAATAGAAGCTGCACCCTCTGTAACCTGAGCAGATACCTATACCGTCTACCACTTGGCCAACCAGGACCTTGCTTAAATTGCCGTTTATTCCTAAGTGATATAAGAATAACTGCTACTTATTACACATAGATTAGTCGCCTTGTCCGACACTCACGGAGATGACGTTTGATTTGATTTGCTTCTGAGGACAGGAATAGGTAGTGGGTACCCTTTGGGATAGCCAAACGGCGGTCGATGGCCGTACGGCGATGGAGTGGCGATCTTAGGCTATGTTCACAAGGCATTACACGGCACGTTTTTTTACAGGATGAATCTTACCGAATTAGATAGTGGCTCATACGTTGTGTATAGGACCGTTCACATGTGTCCGTTTTCTTGCTGTACATGTGAACAGTTGTATACTCAATGTATGAGTCACTATTTTTTCGGTAAGATTCACCTGAAAAACGCCGTGAGAACCTAGCCTTACCCGCGGCCAGCCGTACGGCGATAGATTACCGATCAAGAGGTGCAACGGCATGCTGCCCGGCCCGTCGCTGCTGCGCGTCATGACGGCGCTAAAGCCCAGCGAGGAGCCGCCCCTGGAGCCGGTACAGCGATGGAATGACGCTCTTACCTGCGATCAGCGGGCGGCGTCAGGTGCAACGGCATGCTGCCCGGCCCGTCGCTGCTGCGCGTCATGACGGCGCTGAAGCCCAGCGAGGAGCCGCCCCTGGAGCCGGTACAGCGATGGAATGACGCTCTTACCTGCGATCAGCGGGCGGCGTCAGGTGCAACGGCATGCTGCCCGGCCCGTCGCTGCTGCGCGTCATGACGGCGCTGAAGCCCAGCGAGGAGCCGCCCCTGGAGCCGGTACAGCGATGGAATGACGCTCTTACCTGCGATCAGCGGGCGGCGTCAGGTGCAACGGCATGCTGCCCGGCCCGTCGCTGCTGCGCGTCATGACGGCGCTGAAGCCCAGCGAGGAGCCGCCCCTGGAGCCGGGCGCGCTGTGCGCCTGCGCCGCGCGCCTCGCCGCCGCCGGGCTGCTGGGCGCGCTGCCCACGCTGTTCTCCACTGTGTTCTGTGGGCGATAAAGTCCTCCATTGCAATTACACACATCATAATCGTAAACATCATCCATAAAGTACCGACGTCACACCAATTTCGTGATTTTTGAACGAAATCCCACCCACGTCGCAGTTGGCCACATTTGATTTTGTGAGTGCCTAGTGTGACGTCACATGTTTAGAAATTTTACATTTAGAAATTGAGGCCGAAACAGCATTCCAGCAATTCGTTTATCGATTAATTAAGGACTTTATCGATGGAGGAATAAAGGCAGAATGGGCCATTTATGAGAAGCTCACTACCATAATTGCATACCGCGCTCGGCGGTGATTGCGCAATTTTCTCTAAGGCCGGTCATTGGATGGGTGACCAAAAATTTATTAATGAACCTACTGGTGCAATTTTATTTTACATATTTCATGAATTCCATTTAAATGGAAAACTTGTGTGTGATACTACTATACAGTACAGAAGTACCTACTATACATAGTGTTTAACTCACCGCATGTTCTGGGGAGACGAGCCTTGACATGAGGCTTCTGGGAAAAGATTGCTCGTCTTCGGGAGAGGGCAGCAATGATGGGCTCAACAACACTACAGGCACATGCGCGAAGTGCTCCGTTGGGATGCGCATCTGGAATTGAGACAATTAATAACTAACTTCAATGTTTTCATAAATTTGAAATAAAAAAAGGTTTTACGGACACGCCTCGCGTATATTTAGGTGTTTGGCATTTTAATTGAATGCAAGAGGAATCATCAAATCTCTCCCGCCGGTGTCGTACAAGGCTACTACGGGTTAAAACAGCGATGAGGAATGGGCAACAGCGTTCCCTTTATACCACCTAAATGGCAATAGGCTCGCCACTTATTACATGAGACCTGACATAATTGGCGAAACATGGGTGTTAATTCACCCCTTTTTTTTATGCTAGACAGGGAAGCTCTTGCCCTTCATCTCACCTGATGGTAAAGTGATAACGAGGGCCGAAGGTGGAACCGAGCTTCGCCCGGAACGCTCAACCACAGAGGGGCTGGCTATCTTATCACAATTGTCGGAACACAATAATGCTGGTTACATTGTTATTATGGCGACAGATTTCGATAAGATGGTGGTAGCTTGCCAGGCGGACTTGAAAGAAGCCCTACCACCAACCATGCCTTTAGTTTGTATAAGTCTACAACTTTGCCTTATACCTAAAAATAGTGTTATTTTTATAAGTTCTTGATTAAAACTTCCTCGCGCTTCAAGGTACAACCTTCTGGTGAACCATGCTAGTAGATTCAATCTCGGTCACCACGCACCTTTAAACCGTCTCATTAGAGAGTATAACAGCTTGGCTAAGGTTAAAGATTTGGATCTCTTCACGGATGGCATTCGCAAGTTTAGGAAGTCACTTCTATAGATTTCTGATTTTTAATTAATTTGTTGTGTTAAAAGAAATGTGTTAATTGTATTTTTTTATATTTGTATTGAATTTATTTTCTGTGTGGTTTGCATTTTTTGTATAATTTTGTATTTTTAAATTCAATTTTAATGTTTTCATTGCTTCCTCATCTCATCATTGTCGTCTTCACCTATAATTGTAATAACATTAAGCTTCAGTAACCCTTTCTGTAATCACATTTTGCATTTGTTAATGTTTATTATGTTGGTGATCAGTAAATAAATAAAATAAAATAAAATAAAATTATTCAGGCACTCACCTTCGAACAACACTTCTGACAGACAGTCTTTTTACACAGCTTGCATTTCTGACCCCACGGTCCGAAAATTCCGAATCTTGTCTTCAAACACAGGAAACATACCTGGAGACAAGATATCCATTGCATATTTTGAATTTATAAGTAAAATATTACAAAAAAAGGTAAGAACTCTAGGCCTACCAGTTAGTCGTTAATTGACTACCGTTCATTAAAAATAAAGCAAACTAGCACTAAATATGTAACGTTTAATCAGGTAATTTTACAATACCATGCATTGGCTAAACTTGGGTTAAACTTTTTAATTATTATGGAGAAGGCTCCGAAAATTGAGGACATTTTATTTAAGCTGGTTATTGTTGACAGGTAGGCACTACTCAATTGTACAAAGTATCAGACTGAATTGGTACTTCTAGTCTGTCCATTAAAGTAAGAGTCTTGTGAAATAGTAGATTATATACCAAGGGCGATAAACAAGGGATGTCTCAAATCGCAAGTATTTGACGCCTAAGCCGAAGACGAGGGCGATAAATATGCTTTATCGCCTGAAGTAAGATCGGCTCGAACAGGAAGTGGGATTTTCCGTACCTACGCGTAGCGGGCGGAAAAGTCCACTTTATGGTCAGGTGTGACATAAATAATTCTTTTTTCAAACTCACCCTCCTCTTCTCAACGTCCTCCTTGACTCGTCCCTCCACCGGCAACACCTCGAGCTCAGCTTTGGTGAGCACCGATCTGATGTGGACGATCTCCTCCAGGGTCAAGGATAGCCGGTCGTCGGACATTATCGCGTCCTGCCATTGTTTCTGTGAAGATTGAGAAGTATAAGTATATAGGTCGCCTTGACGGCCGCCTTGGTCGATTGCTCAGATTACTGGGTATTGGCCAAGAGGTCCCGGGTTCGAATCCTGGTAGGGGCAAACTTTGTGATGACCACAAATGTTTGTTTCCGAGTCATGGTTGTATATATGTTTATGTAGTATATTTTCAATATTTATATAGATAATTATATTAAAAATATGTCCGTCATCTAGTATCCATAACACAAGTGCTTAGGCTACTTACTTTGGACTAGATGATAGGTGTGAGTGTAAAAAAAAAAAAAAATTATTTATTTATTTAAAATATATAGGTGTTACAGATAAAACTATTGCTTGGATAACACTTGATGACATTTTGGCTATATTCATATCAAAATCTACCACTATCTCAGCCAACAAATTAAGTGTATAAACTAAAATGATATTGATGCGGGAATCGAACCCGCGTCCTCTGCTATTCTCTTACCGAAATTCTTCTAAACTTTACACTTCACGTTGTAAGCCAACGGGTAATAAATTTCAAACATTCTAAAGCAGATATTTTTACAAATACCGTGCGTTCGGTTAAGCTTGGGTTTGCTTTATAAACTATTCGATTTAAAAAATTTTAATGATATAATATAAATGTCATATTTTTAATGTTTATGTAGGTACAGTTTCCACATAATTATAATGGAACTATTTAAGATGACCATTCGAAAAAACTATCAACTAAAAAGCGTTGCAGGAATGTAACATAGTTTATACCTACACATACATAAATTAGCGTATCTAGCTACTTATACATAAAATATTACTCACGAACATTTGCATGAAATTACTACTGACACTTTATGATAAAGCTAGATTGCCGCCTTATTGGGCCAATCGTGCAAAACTATTTTAATTTTCACTACCTGTCTAATAATACACTTCTAGTGAACACAAAGCAACTACAATACGAAAATCATATTAAATATAAAATGTGTTACTATCTATCTAGGCATCGTGCGAAATCGTTAAAAATCCGTACAACTCACAGTAATGAGTGTTACTACAGTCCGACAACTTCGTGCGCGACCCCCCTGCGGTGAGGGACGGATGTTGGCGGGGGTGGGTGATGCGGGGAGGAGGGAAAACTCGCTTCTCCCCGCATCGCCCGCCCCCGCTAGCATCTAGAACGCCTTGTCCCCTCCACCGCCCCTCATACCGCAGGAGGTTCGCGCACGAACTGGTCGGTCTATAAGCATCGTGCGAAATCGTTGCATACAAAATCGTACAACTCACAGGTCTTATTATACAGTTTTCTCAATCCGTCCACAACAAGCGTCTACATTCTACTCACGTGCGAATTGGTGGGGCTGCCACTAACCGACTTGATGAGCTCGTCCTGCAAAGAGGAGCGAGACCAGGAGAGCTCGCCGAGTTGCGCGTCCGCGTCGCTGCTCGCGAGCGACGCTGCGCCGGCGCACGACGCTCGGGAGCCTGGCCTGGAAGGTACAAGCAAATTATGCAAGTTACTTATCACTCGCCATCTGTTACATGGGACCGAATACAATTGGCGAAAAGTGGGTGTTAATTCACCTCTGCCTTCCCCATCGGGGATATAGGCGTGATTTGTGTGTACAATGCAGAGGACGCGAGTTCGAGTCCCCGCATTGAGACTATAATTTTTCGAACTTTGTCCGCTAAGGCCGGTCATTGGTTGGGTGAAAAATGTATTATCGATTTCCTCCGTGCTCGGAAGGCACGTTAAGCCGTTGGTCCCGGATGCATCTGCAGTCGTTAATACCCACCAACCCGCACTGGTGTTTAACAAGAAAAGTATCAATTTATATATATTTTTTTATATTAGACAGTGAATTTAGGTCTTGCCGTTCATCTCACCTGTTGGTAAACAATAAGGACCAAAGATGGAATCGAGCTTCACCTGGAACCCTCAACCACAGGGGGGCTGGCTATCTTATCACAACACAATTTTCGGAACACAATAATGCTGTTAACATTATTATTATGGCGACAGATTTTCATAAGATGGTGGTAGCTATAGCTAGCCAGGCGGACTTGAAAGAAGTCCTACCACCAACCGATGAATTTTACCTTTACAGCAAAACTAACCCAACATCGTCAATGATCATTAATCATTATTATGCCAAGAAGATGTATTTACCTTGAGTGGGGCAGCGAGTGAGCGCCGTCGGTGGGCGGGCAGGCGGCGTGCGTAACGGTATGCCGTCGCATGGACGCTCGCCTTGAAGGGCATTGCGTCGCCAGGTCGTATGCTGAAACGCAACAAACTGCCAGTTAGAATAAAGGAATTAACTATATTGACATTCACAAAGATCAGGTGAAAATCGCTCCATTTGAAATTACTAATTGATAAACGTGGAAGGACGTAAAAGGAGAGGAAAATCAATGAAGAGACGGATGGATTGTGTAAAGGGTAAAGGCTATGATGGCGAGAGGAGTGGGTGAGAAATCGGTGAAGGATAGAGAGGACCGACCTCGCCTAGAGCGGGATAAGGACAGGTAGAAGAAGAAGGAAACATTTTTTATGATTTGATTGAGATAGCGCGTGTTCTAAAGCATAACTTCATAATGGAAGCTAGTTATTCAAATCAGTTGATAGATGTTTTTCACGGTTTATTTTCCGATTTAAAAATACTTAACGCGCCATTCTGTGCTAAACATTTTTTTTGTATAAGTAAAACTGCCCTTGAGAAAAGTCCTATAATCATTCCTAAAATTTGCTCAAAAGTCTTATTATAGACCAAAGACTATTTATAGACACATCGGTCCAGTGATAAATTGATAAGAAGCCTGTTTCTGATCTAATTCTTCGAAGCCAATTTTTTCATGTTCGAGTATTTATTACAAAATGTTTCTAACGATATTTTGTTTCAGAGGCAGAATTTCCTATATAAATTTAATTGTGTTAAAAATTTTGCCCTGAAGTACAAAAAATATGTGACACCAGCTGCTGATTTTCAAAAGTGCCCGTTTCATGGTTAACAGATAGCAAATGCAAACACCAGCTCATCAAATCGTGAAATTGCTATTACAAATTATTTTCAACCTTATCACATTCACCGTAAAGTGCAAACAGTGTAGTCGGCTGGAATTTAAGAGCACACCTGTTAGGACAAACGTGATGAGTAACAGAAATGCGTGGCTATTAACTTTTCCAGTGACTGGTGTGACAAAACACGCCGTGATAAAAATGTTGAAATTAGGTGTGTGGATGAAAAGTAAACAGAGATATAGAAAATGTAGCAGAAATAACGCACAAGTCATATAAAAACTATGATCATACCAAAAAAATGGGGTGAGATAAAAAAATTAACATTTCGTATTTTTAATAACAATGTATGACTATGTTAGCATGAGTAGTATTTAGGGTGTGCATTATTTCTGTTACATGTTGTATTATATTTACACAATATTGTTCATTCGGTGGAATATTTATTTATCTTCAATTATTTTTAGTATTTTTTAATTATAAATTAAATTTTATATCTGTTGGGTTGATTGAAGTCAATATATAAACCCCAACTGGTGAGGCACAGTCCTTGTCAGATATATATTCTAACTACTAAATGCAGAAAAATAATAATATAACTGATGTACTTTCCGAAGTCGCACAAGTATCATATAATGAGATGGCGTCGTTGTAGATTACCTATGTTGGCATAAATTTTTACACTGTTACTAATTCATAATTTAGCTGGCCATTATTTTTATTGACTGCATTTTCATTTATGTAATAGATGAATAGAAGGAATATGCCTCAGCAGTGAACACAGTAAGGCACTGATGATGCTAAAAAATATAATGTTACAAAATTATAAGTTATTGGCGGCAGTTAGCACTCAGAGACGTCAATTAACTTTAATGAGTATTTAATGTCAAAAAATTTCATTCAAATCTAGACCATAGACCCGGCAAAAGAGCGACTAGTTTTGAATTGTCATTTTTTGACGTTAAATACTCATTAGCGTTATTTGACGTCTCTGAGTGCGGCAATAAGTCCATTTTCTCCAGTGATCATTTGATCGCTACAAAATCAAATAAAAAGAAACACATACGACTGAAAACATCGACTCATCTAATAATGGTTATGATTAAGCACGAATTAAAATTATCAAAGCTACTTTAAGATTTCCTTATTATTACACAATTTTTATTTTAAAATTGATGTAACTTGAAGATAACAAAAATACGTCGACACGATAACATCTAAGTCATGTATAATAAGCACGAATCAAAATAATCGAGAGCTGCAGAAATAATTCTTAGAATAGATGTTCCAATCCCGAGAAAACAGACAGTCAACGTATGCTCAAAACTAATTTTATGTCACACCTCCTGGTCATATGGTGACATAAAAGTATGATATTACCTCGGGCTATAAAAAAGAAAGCCTCATCGCATATTTTGTCAAATACTTGCGTCCTGAGACATTTATTTTATCGCCCATGGTATATAATCCACCAAGTATTGTGTCGTTTTCACAGAATTGAAATATATCAAAGTCACAAACACAACACCGAATTGCGTCCTACTCGAATTGCAAGAGAAAAAGCGTGACAGCATGCTTTAGGACACGACATGCGGCCATACATTCCAGGGTCTCATCGCAGAACTGGTGGTATTCGTCGTGGGAGATGCGCGTGCGCGGCGGCGCCCGCGGCGAGTCCTCTGCTGCACACGGTCCAACACGACGCGTATCAAGGGGTGCATGAAGGATAAAGTGCTTCACACTATAGTATCTTAACTAGCTTAGAGAGACGTTAACGGGACTGCGGGCCTAGCGAAGTGGCTTTTCTATTCGAACGCATAGAATACTAAAGTATGAAAGTGACAGTTTGTTTTCTCTGTAATACGTCAGTTTCATACTTATATGCGTTTGAATAGATTGGCCACTGGGTATCTTATACGATTGTTGTCATAACTTGTGATTTTTTTTTCTTATTTATAAAAGATATTGAGAACCAATTCGGGAATCACATAATAATTAATCTCAATGTACTAACTGGCTCTCACTGAAAGGCTTTAAAATTACAAGTTCTACCTAAACGACCTTACCTGTTCTCTTCCAGGGTTTGGGCGTATGCTGCGGAGCAGTGTGCCTTGGGAACGGTTGTGGGGCGCAAACCTCTGGACTGGTGCACGTTTCTGTGTCCTCTTCGTCTTCATCGTCCTGCAGACAAAAGCACACTCAGTCAAATATAAGTAGTGTTAAGGCAGGAGTTCACCAACACGTAAAACAAGCGATTAAAAGTTAACCGTCTATTTTTGACATTTCTTCCATACTGTTGAATGTCAAAAAGAACCGAACCCCGATTATGTAAGCCTCTTTCAATCGCTTTCGTCTATCTGTCACTCTCACACTTTGCGATTATTCTCAATGAGTTAGAGTGACAGGTAGGCGAAAGCGATTGAAAGAGGCTTACATATTAACCCCGCCTATTAAATAATAATCGACTGTTTACGTGTCGGTAAACACCAGCCTAAACATCGTTTTTTGACATTTTATCGTATGGAAGAACTGTCAAAAACTGACGGTTGTCTTTTAATCGCTTGTTTTATGGTGTTGGTGAACTCTAGTACCTACTAGTAATAAATACTATTAACACGAATAGGTTAACACGACAGACAAACACACATCCTTAAGTATATTTATTTTTTCTATGATGACACTATCAGAAACCACATACCATGCTAATAGATGATTAATGTTAGGATTAGTTCGAAACTCAGAATCAAGATCGCGCTCCATTTAATAGGTCCGAAAAAGAGCTGGAAGGTGGGTAATCGTGTGGAAAAGACAAGATAAGATTAGGTTGTCCTCTACAGCCTCATCTAAATCGAACACCGCCCTTAGATCTGGCAAAACTATTATCGGCTTCTAAGTATCATCAATTTTGTGACAAATTAACACTTGTATCGTGATAATTGGTTACTTTGCCAATTTACAATTTCAATTTGATATTAAGTTGAGACGTTATGTTCCGATTGATCATCAGCCGTGCGATTGGCAATAGTGACCCCTGTTTAGTCACAGGGCCACCAAATGCCAATAGTAGATATCATTATTTCGGAAATAATATTGCCAGTTCACTGATCTAGACAGGCGTGAATAGAGTTCGTGACGGGCTAGACATTCGCATTAACAATGTGGCAACATTCATAATAGGCTCCGTTCACAGTACTGCGACCTTCAAATTTACCCAGAGTCGCTTATTTGCCATTGGACTGGCAAAGTTCTGAACTCTTTACACTTCGAACGTGCTTGACAAATTATTCCATCGTGCCTAACCCGTTCAAGCAACACGCGACCCAGTTTTCTAAGGCGATAAAATAGCATGGATAATCTAATTCGTTCTAATCAACAAAGATCGTCTTTCCCACAATGTTTTTGTTAAAATATTTACACTTGGCTAGAAAGAAGTACAAACAGATAATTGGATTGGCCGACATTCGTAAACCGTAGGTGTGGAGGCATTTTTGTTTTTAACTTTAAACGACTGGCGTGTTTATGAGATGGGAAGAAATGCATGTAGCTAAAAAGTGATGGATGTCGAAGTAGAGGAAAGCTAAGATGAAATATGATTATATTATTATGTAGGTGATGGGCGTGGAGTGGATGCGGAGATTACGAATGACAGAAAAGAGTGAGGAAAGAGGACATACTGCGCCGACCTCACATACGATGGGATAAGGGCTGGTTGAAGATTGAACCGACATCATAATCTTCAGCTCTATTTTTAATTAGAACCATATACAGGTAACAGGCTACAATAAGTTTGCTTTTGGTAAGTATTTGCAAGTAAAGTCACGCTTATCCGTTAGTTTGTTATAAAATCAGCTAAGCATACAGTTGCGAAATTTGGTCTGGAGTAAGAGATTGCTTTTAAATTCATATCACACAGATGCAGTTTGAGGTCGTTGGCGGGCCCAACTTATCTTTAGTCAGTAACGTATTCTACACCATAACTTAATTATATACTCAAAGTATGTAAGGAATAAATTCTATAATTGTGTGAGAATTGAGTATAATTTTAATTATTAGATACGTGTAATGTAATGACAGACATTTGTTAATGTCTTTAAAGAAAACCAATCAATACTCTTTTATATGTCAAACTTTAAATTAAATACGGAATACTAAAATCAATTCTTAAAAGTTTGAAATAATAACAAGATCGTCAAAGTAAAACCATACTATGAAATTATAATTTTCATCGCGATTTAAATTAGCTTCTGTTGTCTAATTTTGCTGTTCAAAAATGGGCCTTCCCTATACGCCCACTGTAGTATATCTACTTAGTAAGATATTCTGCACGTCATGAGCTTCACCTAATGCCCGCAAGCATCTAATAACATGCTAATAGGCGAACCCTTAATTGGATTACAAGCGTACTTAGCGCTGGTGCAAAATATTAATATTACTTCTGAAAGATTAAATTAGGAACTCAGGCGTAAGTATAATTATTTAACAAGATAATAGAAGGCTGACGCTTTCGTTAAAATGATATGGCGCTAATTAGAAAGATAATATTATTTCAAATACGACCGGGTTTTGTTTTAAATCTCTAACGCCAACATTTATTTTAACCATTCCAATTAAGTGAATATTTACTTAAAGATTCTGCACTAATAATAACATAGTAAATATTGAAATCCATTTTACAATAATCTGATGACCCAATAAATATATTCGCTACAGTATTGCGAAATTTCGGTTTGACATTTGGCATTGAAATGAAATATTGCTATAAGAAGAAACATTCATGCGCATCGGATGTTGGTGAAACTTCAACGTATGTGCAATAATTTTCAAATTAAAGTAATTGCGAATACCAGCGGAGCTACTTAATAAGGCTCCAATTGCTCGTTAACAGATAATGAAGATAAAAAACCGCTCGTTTATTCAATATAAAAGCTATCTGTGAATCTGCCAGCAGTTAATTGGTTATTGATGCGAGTAGTCTCCCAATAAAATCAGTCAGAGCTAAAGCTTCCGTTAGCGAATTTGCTTCTCTCGGATATAGAATTTTGTATTCAATCAATACAATCTACGAAACTTATATTTGCACGAACACAAGACATTTGAAATATATTTGCAGTGTAATACTAGGTTAGTATGTTAGGCAGTCAATTCGGTCTTCACTTAGAACAATTAAAGATGCTACAGATAAATATACTTCTACTTGTTTCCATCATTTAATCAAAGTAACAATATAGATTAAACTTGTGACAGACTTCTGACAGCTGAGCATGATTCGATTGTCACCACCCCTAATCTACTTGCGAGAAAGGGATAGCAATAAATGACTGATATAACGCGCCAGATGGCAATACGCTGTGCTCTTATTACATGAGGCCTAATCTAATCAGGCGAAACCTACGCACAACAAAATATATATTATTATTATAATATGCACCGAAGTATCTGTTCATATCAGATTACTTTATCTATTAGGTTAACCTACATCACATCAGCAGCCCTTTAATGTACTCACTGCTTTGGCACGCGCCTTTACCAAGGATGGAAGAATAAAAGGGTAATGGGTCATAACCACGTTGCCCCAGTGCTGTTGGATGGATGACTGCAGATTCAGCTAGGATAAACGGTTTAGCTTCCGAAGCAAGCAGGAACAGATAATTATGTGTTTGGGCACTCATCCAATGGCCGGCAGTAGCAAATATTGCTTTATTTAGATAACCTCAAGTCTTATACCATAAAATAACTTTTTGGCATCCTGTGGCTCTGTGTCCTTATTAGAAATAAAGTATAAGGGCAAATCGACAAACAGTGAAATCCTTGTTTCAGTTCAGACTGGCCCGCTCAGAGAGGAGAGCAGATATAGATTAGAGCGTTCAAAAATGAGTTCTGGCTAATTGGGACAAGGTTTATTTTTACATTTCACTAGGTTTGCTTTGAGCGGCTCTCAAGCATTCCGATGGCAAAAGAAGTGAAATTTAAGAAGAAACCTTAACTTAATGACACAAAACTCTGTTTCAAACGTGTTCTAAATACGATCTCCTCTCCAAGCCAGTGTGTGCGAACGAACCCTAGGGTAAGTTTTACATGGAGCAGGTTCTGTAACTGAATAAATTGTTAACCACAGCTGTTGTGTATTATCAGGGGAACAGAATAGTTATAATTATATGGACGAATATGACAAATATAATTTTCTGGGCATATTTAATATCATCGACTGGAGTCTCTCGCTCAGTAGAGTACCTAAACATCTACAACGGCATTCTCTAAAATTGTAAATGGCGACAGGCAGGCCAACCATAAAAAACTAAGCAGTATGACTATAGACTCTAGCTAGACAGTATCACCATTAGTCTACAGTATCACTATTAGTCGACAATATCACTATTAGTCGACAGTGTCACTATTAGTCGACAGTAACACTATCCTCCACCGGCCACTAAACTTTGGCTGCCCCTAATATATAGCAACATTTTGTACAGATGCTCATTTCGTATCATAGTCAAAAAACATACTCTTGGCTATTATAAAAATGATTATTTTAAGTTTAAGATTTAAGATTTTAAAAACACTCACACCTATCATCTAGTCCAAAGTAAGTAGCCTAAGCACTTGTGTTATGAATACTATGACGGCCATATTTTTAATTTAATTATGCATATACATGTTGAAAATATACTACATATACATATACACAACCATGGCTCGGAAACAAACATTTGTGGTCATCACAAAGTTTGCCCCTACCAGGATTCCAACCGGGACCTCTTGGCCAATACCCAGCAATCTGAGCATTCGCCCAAGGCGGTCGTTTTTTAGTTTACCGTAGTTTACCGTTACCGTCACAACAATGCCGCGTAGTATAAAAACTTTGCAAACTGCAATGAATAATCTGTCTTCACTGTATTTATAAGGCTTTATAAAACTGTTTGAATAACCTCAAAAGCTCAGCTTTAAATTGAGTGCGCTGCGGACATGCAAAATGACTGAGTTCGAATTTCAAATGAAAGTAAGTACTTCGCTTCAAGGTAACATACTTAAAGGTAGGTATTTCGACGCCTAAGACATGTGTTATAACCTCCTTTAAAGCTTAACTAATGTACTGGAAATGCGCCAAGTCGCTATATGTAGGTATTATGAGGTACAGAACCTTCAAAACTAACTCTTAATCCATTGAAATAGTGTTGAGTACGTTGTACAACAATAACGTGAAGTTGAGTTTGAGGCATCATACTGTACCATGAAGACCTCTCTTCATTATAACCGGTGCAAGAATTCAACCTCATTTATATTTGACAAAAACGGGCATAATACCTAAACTGTATAAGGGTGGGTGTTAATGATGACAGTCAAATGTGTCGGAATAAAACAGGGAATTCAAAGGCTTAGAACTTGCTTTCATCACATCTGGATACATTTATTCATCACTAATTTCCACCTTATTTCCGATGTGATGGATGATAACGACTCTGGTTAAACTAGTGTTGAGGAATAGCAGCGTCTCTGTTAGACCATCTATATAATATACCGCGAGTTAAGTGCCCAATAGATGGCAATAGGCTCGCCTCCTATTACATGGGACCTAACAAAATTGGCGAAACGTGGGTGTTAATTCACATCTGGCTACCCCTTCGGAGCCAATAGGTGTGATATTACATACATACATACATAATTCACGCCAATATCCCCTAAGGGGTAGGCAGAGGTGAACTAGCACCCACGCTTCGCCAATTAGGCTAGGTCCCATGTAATAGGTGGCGAGCCTATTGCCATTTATCGGGCACAAAAGTCGCAGTACTTTGCTAGTTGGTAGGTATAAGAGGAATGCTGCTGCCCATTCCTCATCACTGATTTATCCTTAGTCGCCTTCTACGACACCCACGGGAGAGGTTTGGGGTGGTGACAATTGTATTCTACTCTGCCGTCACCACACGGCCAAGGTGGATATTATGTATGTAAAATGTTACATTAAGCCCACTATCGTGCTAATTAAGCGAAGAACGAAAAGGTTACAGTTGTTTAACGTTAATACAAACAAGGCCGAGCTTGTAATTGCGTACCTACTCGTCTAAAATGAGTATAATACATAATTACCCAGAATGTGTGCGCGTAAATTAGCTTAAACTCTTAAGGGATTGAATTTCTAATCTGAATTTATAACTAAGCAGGGAGAGTAGTCTATATTGGACCACTTTCCACATAATGTGCCATGCCGCCGATACTTAAAAAAGCTATAAGAATGAATAATTACTGATAATATAGCTCGATTCAGTAGTGAAAATAAGTGTCGGTCGTACCATTTGCCAAACATTGACCACTCGCCGGCCGCTAACTAACCAAAACCTGCTCCTAATTTAAGTGGGCTAACCAAACCAGTAACCTAAACATATTCGTGTCATGTGACCTCACTGACAATAATTATGACTTTATTTACCCTCTTCTCTTTCTTGCCCTGTTCCCAGTTTATCTGAGGTCAGCGCAGTATGTTTCCTCATCCATTAATACGTCCTCGTCAAACGTCATAAAGCCATCCACTGCTTTTGATTCATATCAACCGTCACACCGGAAAGGTGCTAGTGATGAATGAATGAAATATGGTGGAAAGGACCATGTTGAGACCAATGAACGGAGAGAGTGGTTAGGATAACAAAATTCCATACTATACTGCTCAAAGTTTTGGCTTAGGTTTTCCCATTTATCCTAAAGTAAATGGTGACAAAGCCAGTGGTCACACTGGAAATAGACTTTTTCACTTCTCATGCTCTGAAAGTGCTTGTTTGTGCAGGCTGCACAAAATCGAATTTTGTGCATTAACGTATCTAATCATAAAATTATCTATATTAAGGCAATGAAAATGAGCTATGCAGCCAAACTCAATAAGAAATTCAGACATAGAATTTGTTATTTTTTTATATTTACTTAAATTTATTTGCCTAATGTGTTTTTTAAGACATAAAAGATATTAAAATTTTAATTCAAGTAGGTACGGTAGGTATAAAATTAATTTAAGAAAATTATTATTTCAAAATTAATTTAATACTTGGCTGTATAGGTCTGCAGCCCAAGTCTAATATCAATGGGAAAAACAATTTCCTTTAGTATTCAAAACTGTACTAATTTTAGTTTGAATTTTAAGAAATGTTAAGATAAATTACTGTTTTATTTCCTCGCAATCGAAGTGAAAAGCAGAGTTTCTAACTCGTCCACAAAACCAGTGCTAAAAGTCTCGGACAAAAATGATTCGTTTTGTGCACTTGATGGAAAATCTACTATTAATGCTTTATGAACAGTTCACGTTTAGGAACATCGTGTAGGTAGGTACTCAGTCAGGTGACCACAGTATGTAAATTTTTTTCAATTGACTTTATGCTTTACATCAAGCATAGTAAGGTGGAAAATCGATTGGCGATATTCGACAGTTTTGTCTGGTCTGATGTGCTGTTGACTTTACATTGGTCCGTCCCACATATGCGGGTATTCTGCTGTAAGGTTTGATATAAAAATTCCAGTGCTTGCGTCGCAAGTCAGTTTCGTGCGACTAACGGTTTAGTTTCATGAGTCATAAGGTTCGGATTCCCGTTTCTCTTGTAAGCGTCACGGAGTGTGTTAGCACAAGTGCGACCGTTTTTATTCTGAAGGATATTTACTGTACCGTTAGAGGAATTGTCGCGATGACAAAACTGTAGTTAGATGAGGAGAAAACTTTACGGAAACATACGACAATAATTAATACTTCCGCTGAGATAAATGCAACTCTAATAAATGTTAATGCTATGGGAAATGGTTTATAACTCTTTCGCACACACGCGTATATTAAGTTGAGTGAGTAATTATTGAGTTGGCGACCGTTTTTATGTTTCCTCCGTGCTTCGGAAGGCACGTTACGCCGTTGTTGGGCCCGGCTGCATCTGCAGTCTTTAATACGCACTGGGCCAGCGTGGTGGGTTATGGCCCAATCTCTCTATATTCTTCCATCCATAGGGAAGGCCCGTGCCTCAGCAGTAGGGACATTAAAGGGCTGCTCATGATGATTATAGATAAATAACACCCATTCGGCCTGTATAGATTCATATATTTTTGTTACAAGAAGCAAACAGTAAATTGAAACGTGCATTCCTTACAAAACCTGACTTGGCAGTGTCAAAGTCACGCTTGGATAAATTACAAAGTAGCAAGTAACTAGAAAACCAACGAAAAATGCACCGTCACGTATTACTGTGGCGAAACGTGCAGTTTAAAACCAATTTATTTCTTGCCGCTAAAAAGGTGTGCCTCGGGGGCAATGGTAATAAATTCTGGTTAAATCCTTATTAGCTCTTTGCTTGGCTTTAAGACTATGTTACGAAATTTTGCCAGTTTTGTATTATTGTCTCTCATTCTGTTGACTGTACATGGTTTTTGTGGGAAGGCATAATGAGACCTACCTGGCTAGCATAACCACCGAAACACGATATGATATAGCCATTTATCGCTTAGAACTGTCAGAAATCCGTTGTTTTTTGACAGTTCAAAGTGATAGCATTGTGATAGCAGTAAGTATCTGCTATCACAATACGAGTATGTATGCTAAAGTACCTAATAGTAATGAAAAATTATAGATCGTTATCTTTTTCACCGACCGATTTTAAGTGTGGATAATTATAAAACATTAGTCTTGATTTCTGAATTTTCTTTCATTTTAACTCTTTATCTTTGTAACAACTTAAAAAAGCAAACACAATTTGACGATTCATTATTATTTGTATCTTTTTCGTACCCGAGTTTCGATCTTGCTTTTACTATGGCGGTCCCTGACCCAGATCCTGATTTTATTACAACTACCGTCGTAACCTCCGTATCCATCTACCCCGGAATTTGGTTTCAATGAAAAGTCTGTACTTGTGATTTAGGTCACTTAAAAGATATGCAGTAGCTGGGGCAGAAGGTATGCAATGGAATTTTGTCGTCCCTCTCACTCTCTCCGTTCATGTCTCTAAGCATGTTTCATTCATCATTAGTATCTTTCCGGTGAGATGGATGATACGAATCATAAGGGAATGGATGGCTTGATGACCTAGGCCTTGATGAACCTAATTAAAATATTCTTAGACCCCAGATAAACTAGGAACAGGGCAGGAAGATGATGATGAACCACCATGACTACTAACTCGTTAAATGACTCAACACGAACCCTATTCAAGGCTCAAACACAGAACATTCAGTCTGTATCCATGGATAGACAGGTTTAGGCTCCGGTCGCCCCTTGGAAGATACAAGTGTATCATCTATCTACTGGCCCCCTTGAATGTTAGCCCCAAATCGCGCCAGAGGTTAGTTTTTTTTATGCTAGACGGGGAAGCTCTTGGCCTTCATCTCACCTGAAGACTTCGGCCGACTAAGTAACATACGGACAAAGATAACGAAGTTCGATAAAGCAAATTGTTTAGGATTTGACGTAGGTAAGTCGTCGTGAAATCACGTGACCAAAATCGTCTTCGTAAGTTCCTAGTTATGTTGGTAGCGCAAGCTAAGACGCTGTAGGTACCAAAGTAATATGGCCGATCGTGACGAACTTCGACACGTTATCGTTCATGGCTACGGGCCCTGGTACTCAACCACAGAGGGGCTGGCTATCCTATTACTTTGCGGAACACAATAATGCTGTTAATATTAATAAGGCTACAGATTTTGATAAGAAGGTGGTAGCTAGCCAGGCGGACTTGAAAAAATTCCTACCACCAATCAAACTGAGTACAAATTATGTACTCCCCTGGGGATCGAACCTCTGGATCTTAGTAGTAAATTAAAAATACTCTCAGCACCTATGGTAACTCGAGCAAATCAGCTACAAAAAATTAACAAGTTATAACTCTTGGCGCTTCCGCACTTCGGAAGGTTCGTTAACACTTCGGCGGCGTCGGCATCGGTTGTTTTTGTCACTGATTGTGCCTGGCGTTCGCTTACCTCCAAGTTGTCAAAGTCGACTTTGATGAGGCGCCGCTGCGGCTGCGCGTGCGGCGTGACGTCACCGCCCCGCCGTGCCTCCCCCCCGCCTGGGCCACTGCCGGATCCACTCGTTGCTGGAACAAAGATAATAGTACATTATTGTAAAGACCGCGAAATTGCAGATCGTGGTGCGCCGCGCCATAGCACAGCAGTAGGCGCTCCTGTGCCGCCGATGGGGGCGGGGCCTCCATCGCCGGCACAGGCGCGCCAACGCCAACACAACAACTCCAGCACGCAGTTTCATATAAAATTGCTTGAGCGCTGTAATGTTCCAAAATCAAACATCGTGCCAGCAAAGGATTTTCATACAACATTGCTGGAGCGTTGTAATGTTCAAAATTAAAAAAACGCGCTAGCAATGGACTTGATATTCTTTGTCCGTAAATTCGATACTTCGCGTGTTCTTTATTCAAAAGTAATGACAACATTTCAATGCATGTTTGAGAAAAACAAATTTTATTTCAGTAATAACTAAACTTCTTCCTGTCGGGTTCCTAGTTTATCTGGGGTGCGCGCAGTATGTTTCCAGTTCCATTAATATCGGCCAGACGTCATCAAGCCATCCACTCCCTTTCGATTCATTTATCCATTTTTTTCAGTGAACAATTACGTACATCTGTCAAATCACAGAATAAGCTCACAATTTTATTCAGTGTTAAAATTACATACATACATACATAAATCACGCCTATATCCCCGAAGGGATAGGCAGAGGTGAATTAAACACCCACTTTTCGCCAATTAAGTAAGGTCCCATATAATAGGTGGCGAGCCTATTGCCATTTATCGGGCACAAAAGTCGCAGCACATTGCTAATGCTAGGTGGTATTAGAGGAACGCTGCTGCCCATTCCTCTTCACTGATTTATCCTTAGTCGCCTTATACGACACCCACGGGAGAGATTTGGGGTGGTGACAATTGTATTCTACTCTGCCGTCACCACACGACATTAAAATTCATTTGTTTATATTTGTTCAATTGAATAAACGTGTTTAAATATTGAACATTTTAAATTTAAATGTATAAATACCAGCATTCTGTAACAGTGCTTTTTCTACAAAATGTATAACTCGTTACAGAATCAGTATGTAGGTACCTATTTGCAAAGAACATGTTACAAATTGATTTCTTGATTAATTACAGGGAATTAAAACAGTGAATCAATAACTGTCTAAGTATTAGGTAAATGTAGATTGCGTATTGTGTGCGCAGGATATTATTAAAGATAGTTTCATCACTATATGGCTCATTAAATAAAAAAACGGCACAACACAATAAATACGTACTTCGAAACATTGTATGGCATTGAGACTTATTTTTGCAAGAATGGCCTGTTTTGATTTGCATCTGTTTTATATTCAAGAAGCGAACAGTAAGAGAATTTAATGCTCCAAAAAGTACTTTTAGTTGGGCACTTGCAGAGTAAAAATCTGTTGTGGCAGTACTTAAAAATGTTAACTTTGTACTGGCAACCAGGCTATAGTATGTTAAGGGGGCCATATACGATATCGCTCCCATCCACATCGCTCCACGTCATCAAAAACGTTCCGTGTATATGGAATCCAACGTGGAAGGAATGGAATGACAATAGATTTCCTGTGTTTCCAGTCAATCCAAATCCGTCAGTCCACCAACCAAACTACACATTCAACGCGATCGTATGTGGGGAATACGCACGTAGAGCTCACTCCATTTGGAATTATCGTGTGTATGTTGCCGATCTCATCTACAAGGTGTAAAAGTAATGTGCAGTAATATTTAAATGGCTTATTCAGTCTATCAAAATGAACAACTTTAACTAAGGGACCAACAATAAAATCTCAAAGAAATAAACACTTCCCGATACAAACTGATGTCAGCTGGTTCTCAGCTTAGTATGGGGGAAGTGATTTTTTTTCTGAGATTGCGATTTTGATCCCGTTCTGAAGGTTGTTCAGTTTGATGGCCAGAATAACCCCGTATACTGCATATTTCTGTTACACCTAGTATAAAATGTTAACTTTCTATAAAATGTTAAATATTAACTTTGCGCTTTACGTTAAACAAATTAAGGTGGACATTTTTGTTCGCATACCTTGACGGGCTTTAGCGAAGAAATCACTTTCCTCCATGAAATCGCTTAGACATTATTATACTAAATATTCACTGGCACGTGTAATATCAGAGTTATCTAGATAACACTGTTGACCTTAAAGCCTCGGCGATCTTTACTCAAAGAAAGGTCGCGTAAAACAATTTCTATCTGCTTGGCTAGAACCTAAATATAAATCTCGCTGAAGATGACCTTTGACATTATACGGAGCTTAGGGTGGTTTTCCACCAGAGCTGTGCGAGGATTGCAAGGAATATGTTTGAGGAGAAAGAATAGAATCACTCCATTTTCCTAGACATGAAAATGGAGGGATTCTATTGGTTCTCCTTAAACACATTCTCACACATCTGTGGTGAAAACGTAGCCTTACACTGAAACCAAGGAGACACTTTGAACTAGGTGCTTCTTCAGGAGTCGTTCTTGTGTCATACGCAATGGGATTTAATGAGGCTCGCATAGATTACACTGAGTTCTTACGTTCGGAAAGACTGGTTAGCAAGATACCATTTCAATCCAACTGCTCAAGGGTTTGGCTTAGATTCTTACGTTCGGAAAGACTGGTTAGAAAGATACCATTTCAATCCAACTGCTCAAGGGTTTGGCTTAGATTTTGAGTAGAGCTTGCTTGACACTAACCCTATTTAAGTCTATTCCCCGATACACATACATACATATATAGCGCCTTTCTCTCACAGCGGTAGGCAGAGATTTCTTCCTTTTACTTGCGATCCTTACAAACTTCTTTCGCTTCATCCAATCTCATTATTGTCCTCATGCATACATACTACATTTTAAATATGAAAGATCCGCCACGCTTCCCATGCCGTTTTCCCCTATATAGTTACCTACATGAGCTCTTAGTCGACTGGAGACTTGAAACCCACAGAACCGACAGACATACATCACGCCTTTAACCCACAGGGGTAGGTAGAGATCACTTCTTTCCATTTGCTATGATCATTACATACTTCTTTCCAGTTGCTATGATCCTTACATAGGTACTTCTTTCGCTTCATCCAATCTTCATGCATGCCAGACAGAGATGGTGACTTCTATAGTAATCTATTCTGCCGCAACTAGCGGTGTTTTTATGAAACACCAACATTACATAACCACACCGTCGCGTGATCGTTAAACCGGTAAAAAGCCGGTGAGAACCCATAAATTGGCGTCATAACCTCTTAGCACAAGCTAAAATACATTGTTCTCAAAATATTTTTTTGTTGGTTCATATTTCAGTTTTATAGCTCGAAGTTATGGCAGTTTCACTGAAACTGGTAAATGAATCGCACAAAAATTATTTATTTATTATTTGTAAGTACCATCAGGAGTACGATGGGGCGATCGGGCTGCGATTGCGTTAACTAAGCAATGTTTGCTACGGCTGGTCATTGAAAGGATGAACAAAATTATGTATCTCGAGTTCCTCCATGCTTCGGAAGACTTTAATATAGCATTATTGTCATCTATGCTTTAATACCAATATGAGAGTGAGAGTGAGTGGTGAGATGAAAGGCAAGAGCTTCCCTGTCAAGAAATTTTAAAAAATATTTAAAAAAATCCGTACTAGGCCAGTGTGATGGGTTACGGCCATAGGGGCGACCTTCTCCGTCCCATCAGTGAAATACATTTAAGGACTTACGTTACGTGACGTTACTTTACGGCAACTTGAAATTTATTGCAATGCAATAAGGTCGAAAAGTGGTTGACCAGAAACTTATTGCATCCATCTAGTGATGTTTATTTTTTAAATGTCTGTCGGTAGCATTAAATGTACACAGCAATGCAGTGCTAAAATAATGATAAGTAATTATTCCTACATGCATATTATCAGATCTATATCGCGCATTGCTTTATTTAAACTAGACAATTGCCTTTCTTCTTCAAAGACGCTATTTGTGTCATAATAGTCTACCATATTTGTCATAATTTGTCTTATCTCACATAATTATGGCAGTGAATAATACAGAACATAATGTTGTCCCATACAATTTGAATTATCAAATCTCATTCTAAACAAATGAATGTAATTGCGTACTTTTCTAATCCAGCATAACAAGCTATTCAACCTCCTTGCGACAATGTAACGGTATTGTTAAATTGTGAGACGCGCCAAAATCCTAATTGAGCTAGTGAACGGGGTATAGCGGACCGAAATTTTGTTACAATAATGTCTTAATTATGATCTACACACACAACATTACAATAGCCGGATAAACTGTCACTAGAGAGCAATATAACCGGAACACGGACGTACCAACGTGAAAATCTCGGAAACTAAGCCTGCTTGATGAGTGAAATAAATTGTTTTAGATAATGTCTATAAAATATATAACCGGAACACGAATACAATCGAAATACGTGAAAATCTCGTAAACCAACTTGAGTAAAATATATTGTTTTTAATAAGCTATTAAATAAAAAATACGTCTGATGTGGAAGTAATAAAATGTTACATTAAATAATTTTTTTGTATTCGTTATTTTGCACTATTTTTAATAAGCAAGTATTGCAATCTAGCTTCGTTTATTTACATCACACTGATTCATTGCTCGTTCAATGGATTTGTTATCTCTTAAGGTAATCATCATCATCGCCTGTTTAACGACGTCACACTGCTGGGGTGCTGGCCTTCTCTATGGACGGAAGAATAAAGGGAGAATTAAAGTAAAATTAATATTAGTGGGAAATAGCAAGAACACAACAATATTTATACAAATATCATTACACAGTCTTAACATTTTAACATTATGTACTGACTGACTAATAAGTCGACTTGTGTTACAATTTTTTTAACCTCTTTTTCTCTATTCTTTGTCAAAAATAATGAATGTGGTCTACAGGCAACTAAGGTACCATTGTTAGGGATGTTATTCGTCATTTATATTTAACATGAAAAGTTCCCAAAACCGAAATCATCTGCGTGATATCAAGTTCCTGAATTATTTCAGCAAACAGGTGGGTGGGATTTGGGTCACGGGCTATTTCGGGACGGCTGCGGGGCTGGCGTGGATTGAAGCGACCCTTGACATTTTAGTAAGAGATTACTGCAATAAAGGGCCGTATACGTAACACTTACAGTAACTAATTTGTTTGGGACGTTTGTTTCCGAGTGTCAAGATTATTTTATTTTTTATTTTTTATTTAATAATTTATTGTACACAAAAATACACAAAGGAGATTACATTCATATAAAATAGTACAAAAGGTGAAGCTTATTTCTAAAGAAATCTCTTCCAGCCCACCTGTGAAAGGAAAAAAAAACTGAAACGTGGATAACACGTGTACCGTTAAAAATAACATAAATATTATAATAGAGAAAAAAAAGAAAATGCTAACCTATATATAAAATAATATATATAATAATAATATCATAATAATAAATACTTAAGTACAACTATATAACTATAATAAATAAACATACTTATTAAATATATAAATAGATGAAAAAAAAGAAACTTGATAATTTGGTGATTAAAACTGCTTAAACTATGGAGAGATAGTGCTCTTTAACTCTTTTCTTAAACTGAATTAATGTCCTAATTTCACGCAATGGAGGTGGTAGTGCGTTCCATAACTTAACGGCATGAGCAGTAAAGGAATGTGCGTAGAAATCAGTACGAGTGGTATGTGATGGGAATTTGAGGAGAGTGCGAAGGTGAGGACGACATGATGTACCAGGAAGACGCGCGAACTCAAATCGCTTATTATTCTGAATTTTCAATCCAATTTATGTATTTTCATAAATTAAAAAGGGACTTTGATAAAAGTATTATAAAATAGTTTTTCCAAAAGATAATTTTATAATTAAGTATAGAAAATAGGGGAAGGCAAGTCCGTAACGAGTATACTGCCTAAAAATTCTCGTGTGTTCCTTTCTGTTCCTTTACATATTGTGTGATTTGTATGGATACAGTTTTATAAACAAGAGCATACATTTTTCCCCTACCTATTGCATACAATTATCAATGATTTGTTTGAATTTAGCTTTCGCGACGGACAATTACCTAGTCGGGCGAGAAGATAACTGTTGTTTTAACGTACTATGTTGACAATTTCTTAATTGTGCAAGAATTCACGCATTGTGCTTGATAGACAATTTTATCGGTAAAATGGTTTTTCCGGTCAAGCGATATCTTTGAATATTCTTTATAATAAAAAAGGTAAAAAACTATTGTTATCTGTCACTAAAACGAATGAAAAACAAAACGTGCTCACATGTAGATTCTTCGCGGCAAGCTACCGTGAATAGTTGCAACTTAAGCGAGTTTCTTTACTTCAGTTGCCAAGCAACGTGCGTACGTATAATTATTATCTCAGTTTATGGTACTAGCTCAGGTGAAAACGTAGTATAATTTAGGGGGAACGATTTTATGGTTTGGTCCCATGATATTATGGCCCATAGAATAATAGGAACCTTCCAATATTTGCACGAACTAAAATCGCGATAACTAGTGGTGACTATTATCTTTTATTGAAGCGTGTCATTACTACTAATACTAATGCGTAGGTAACGACCAAACAGTTTTGTTACAAAAATTTCTTATTCCCTATTATTATTATATTAATTTTGTTGTTAATTTATTGATTGATAATTATTTATCCCCGAATGGGTAGTCAGAAGTTAAGTCTACAACCACGTTTCGCCAATTATGTTAGGTCCCATGTAGGTGGCGAGCTTATTGTCATCAATCGGGCACGTAAACTGCAGTAGGTATATTGCTAGGTGGTATAAGAGGAACGCTTCTTCCTATTTCTTATCGTCGTCAGCTCTGCCGTCACCACACGCTAAAAATTAACATCTAGGTAAAGAGGTAGTTTTATGCTAACTTGTGTGAACTGATAAATCTATATACGCATAGATACAATTTTGTATCTTCTATATTCGGTAAACAAAGTTTAACGATGATACGATCACAGATAAGTTAACGAAACATTTTCCGATGCTGACATATCAATAAAACACCAATTTAAAGTTTACTTTGACTAAGGCCAAAAGTAAAACGACCGATCTTACAAAAGGACTGTATGAATAGTAGAGTATGAGTGAATATGCCAATATTGCAAACAAACCAATTACAAAATAGGTATTTTTCTATCCGTGTCAGTTACGGCCCATTACCCAAGTTACATTATACTTGTATGATTGATGATGGTATGGAGTGAAATGGTACGCGTCTCACGTCCGCTACTCTGCCGTCCCAACGCAGAATGCAGTAATTTGGATTATTTGTAATAATACCTTAAACTGTTTATTGTAATACCTGACAATGAACTTCCAATAAAAAAAATTATGTTAATATCTGTATTAATAAGTATTTATCTCTGTAATAAATAATACATAATAATAAAAATTGTATTGTTACAAATAAAAAATGAACTATGTCCAGTTAGTGCATTTTTCACTAGCGCTAGTAGCAGCGAGGTTGTGGAAGTGAGAGGCCAATTCACTGCATATTTTCCGTTCTCTTCCAATAATAATATAGTAATGTTAGATATCTGTCAACAGGTCCGGGTTTGAACCCTGTTAGGGGCCAATTTTTGTGATATAATTATATATAGAAGGCACGTTAATTCGTTGGTCCACGCTGCATTTGCAGTCGTTAATACCCAGCAACTCGCACTGGGCTAGCGTGGTGGGTTGTGGCCCATTCTCCCTATATTCTTCCATCCATAGGGAAGACCCTTGCCCCAGCAGTGGGGACATTAAAGACCTGTAGATGATTATACTTCTAATGTTCTAATCAAAATAATAATTAATCATTTACAAGACATTGTCGGAGCGACGCTGCCCCAGTACGCCTTGTCTTGGGCGACGTCCAACGCTGGTTCCTCAGGGCTCCGGACGGGCTCCACGAGCCCGGATATGGGCCTCGTTCCCAGCAGCAGGGCCGCCGGGGACACCCGTGACCGACGCAGCTTGGATGGTGTTCTCACCCACGCACAATAATAGGGGCACTTCGATATTGGAAATATGTATGTGGTACTATTCAACTTTAATTCCACTACACCACCACAAAAAAGGTTTTTCGATTTTTATTTCACTACACGACCGCAAAAATGGGTCTTAAGGACAGTTCGAAATTGGTAATGTTATTCAATTATTTTTCACTACACTACCACAGCTCATTTTAGAGGTTTTAATTTATTAAGTTCTATAAATAAATATTTTTTATTTAATCTAATCAGAATAAAGAGTCACGCACGATGACGTATGTTTTCAATTCACTAATTTAACAGCTAATAATAAAATAATTTGAGCATGTTTTCGCTACCTTTACCTACTGACTTTGAAAATTATGAGTTATTTTATTATCACATAAACATTTAATAGGAGCCACTTTCAGTTTCAATTTAGGGGGAGTATCTATTAATTGACAAGTCCAAATTCGCAACACAAACAGTTTAAACTAAATTGAATATTGGCTGCATGTAGGTATGTAACAATCTAACACATCTGATCGCACTGCGTCACCACAATTAACACGACTTGCACCATAAACAAACCAAACTTTTTGATTTTCGACACAAATAAATCGCGCTTTCCAACTACAATTTGAAGAGGCAACACTGTTCATTCAAAACGAATGAAAATTAAAAATTGCTTTATTAATGCAAGCGCTAATAAAAGGGGGAAACGCGTGCTTAACTTGTGGCGGTCGGCGCCATATTGGAAAGCTGGGGGTGCCTAAATGACGCATGCGCTGCAACCTTCCAGTGTTCTTTATTCAAAATGCCACCCCTTCTGTAGCCGTACTACGAAAACCGCTATACACGCTAACTATTGCGGTGAACATTCGCGCGACTGCAGGCTGAGTACAAATAAAGAAGGCGTTGGAGAGCTTCTTTGCACGGACTCCCTTTTAAACTTTCAGACGATGACGTCACGTGCCAAGGGTGAACCGTGAGTTTTCTAAAGAAAGACCCCTCCAGACCTACGTTAATCAAATGCAGAGACGTCAGCGTTATGACGTCTTCATCAAAACTTGGCTGTTACTTTGAAATCTTATTAAAATTATGTTAATTGCATCATATTTGTCATTCGTTTTTTTTTAACCGACTTTCTTGACATTATTGTCAAGAACACAGATAAATATAGATACAGATAAATTCCTATAATATTATTAACTTCTGTTCTGAAAATAATATAGTCTACTAAAACCCTCAATATTTTCTGAAATGGAGCTAGAATAGCTATGATCGATTAAAAAAATAGTCTGAGACGTTGTAAGACCGTTTATGTACTTTTTCCCATGGTCCCATGGCCCATGCTCCATTTTAAAAAATAACGATAGTTTAAAGATTAGTTTTTGTTGCTGACCCGGTTTCATTGTAGCCTAGTATATTTCCGTGTAAACTAATGTTCTCGTGAGAAGGTCGATGGCGCAGTGCCTTAGCGGCCTGCGATTTCGTAAACTAAGCAATTTTCTCTAAGGTGTTCGCTTATGGGTGATCAAACATTTATTGTCTGGAACTCTTCCTCATTTTCTATGTGTGGCACAGCGCGTGTTTTCAATACAAATCTAGATAGGTACTTACAAGCCAATCCGGGCAGTGTGAGAATCGCCTAAATTAAAGTTGACATCGATTGGAGATGTTTAGGTACATATTTATCCCGGAATGGGTGGGCAGAGGTGAAAAACAATCACATTACACCAATTATTTTATGTCCCATCTAATAGGTCGCGAGCCCATTGCCGTCTGTCAGGCACGTTATTCACAGTATACTGTTAGGTGGTAGAGGACCGCTGCTTTACCCTGTAGCCTTTTCTGCTCTGCCGTATACTTCTGCTCTGCCAATACTTTCAAACAATGCCGTATGGTGATACGGTTTTTACGGTTTATCAAAATGTTTGGTTTGTTTATGGTGCAAGTCGTGTTAATTGTGGTGACGCAGTGCGATCAGATGTGTTATATTGTTACATACCTACATGCAGCCAATATTCAATTTAGTTTAAACTGTTTGGGTTGCGAATTTGGACTTATCAATTAATAGACACTCCCCCAAAATTGAAACTGAAAGTGGCTCCTATTGAATGTTTATGTGATATTAAAATAGCTCATAATTTTCAATATTTTCATAATTTATTATTAGCGTTTAAATTAGTGAATTGAAAGAGAAAACATACGTCATCGTGCGTGACTCTCTTTTCTGATTAGATTCAATAAAAAATATTTATTTATAATGCCGTATGGTGATACGGCATTGTTTGAAAGTATTGTATAGTCTGACGTAGTGTTGATTATAGTGCTTAACCGTCTAGAATAGATAAGCCAATAGGTACCTTTTAGTCCAACAAAATCTTGCCCGATACAATCAATTCCCACGATGACGCAAGTAATCTCTGTAGAAATTCTCAGTGCGATTGCGAAGTAGCGATATTAAGAATAGGTTTTGATAAACTCCCGCTGGTCTAGTTGCAATTATTGCAATTGTGACTTGGGTAACCGCGACCTTGGCACATCAGAAACAACTCGTCCCACTTTGGAATTGATATCGTGAACCATAATCCAGCGGATTAAGAGCGCTTTTTAATTAACGTAACACGTTTCGTGCGAAACAGACGCATCTTAATTTACTTCATTGACAAAACTAAACAGATTCAAGATTGTTTTCGAAAGAATGTGAATAAAATGAAAAATATAATTATTCGTATGTTTATAGCCTATGTAGTACTAATACTAATACACTTTTTTAGCAAATGTTCAATTAAATTCGACGGGCTATGTATTTTGGTTTCCAAATAAATAAAATAAAGTAGGTGTTAAAGGGTCTTTAGTCATTAGGTCAGAATTGTCAACCCCATTTGCTAAAAACCCCATCTGTTTCAATTCGAATCGAATAGTCCAAGTAGGTAGAATACTTCCGAAGTCTCTAACGACACCCATTCAAAGGGAAGTTCGCTCGTAACATATGGAATAAATTTGAAATAACAATCCGAAACTTCTGTCTGTGGAGAGATAGCAATGGGGTAGTTATTTGCATGAATCATAAATGGGGTTTCAATAACCTCATAATCACGAAGGAGCTGGCTGGCGCAATGGCTTAGAACGCTTGGGCTGTGGATTGCGTAAATTAAGCAAAGTTTTTATATTAATTTTAATTTGAACATTTATTTATAATGTTAGAAAAAGTCCAGAAAAGAGTTATAGTCTTGATGCGGGAATCGAACCTGCGTCCTCTGCAATCCAGATGAGATTGATGCCTATACTTACCACTTCTTTTCTTTCAGACTATAATGTTACGAACTTTTCCTAACCACAATACTATTTGTAAGCAAAGTTTGCTAAGGCCGGTCATTGGATAGGACCAGCAATATTATCTCAAGCTCTCCGTGCTTGACATCTTGAAAGTGAAAGCTGCATCTCATCCGAGGACCTTTCTTGCATCGGTTGCAAGAGTCAATTTGAAATTCATTACTTTTTTTGAAATACCATTCATTCTTGCATGTTGCCGTTCCAAATTATAAACAGAACGCAAAACATCGCCCATCATCAATCGTTACACTTCACTTGGTATAATTTCTTTGCAAAATAAACCTAATTACACTTGATCTTGGGAAAATCTGCTGTTGCATCGACACGGAAGCCATGCATGACTAATAAAAACACTTAATGGGATGTCAAGTCTTGAGACACAAGTGAAAGTGGTGAGTTCGTTCTGGGGAATTCAATGGGGCAACGCGGAATGATTAATGGACTGGATCCATAATTTCGTTATTGTTCACTAATAACGCTTAACCACTTAGCTGCTTAAGTCGGATTTATCCCGCAAATATATTCGTGTCCACTTCCGCATATATATATTCCGGACATGAAGGGAAAGGGGCCCAAATAACATTTTCCATAGAGCCTTGGAGACAGATGAGAATTTTATATTTCACATGCCCACTCAAGGCTTTTTAGAGCCTTATTCCTCGCTCAATAAGTCAATACTTCTATGCTGGCCTGGGAGCGAACAAATAACGTAGAATAGGCCAGCCCCAACTCATCCCATGGGTGTCGTAAAAGTCGACTAAGGGAGATTGCCCGGTGTAGACCAATAAGCACCTTGGGGCACCCGAATGGTGGAGGGCTAACCACCAACAACAGCGTACCCAAAGAGGTTGGTGTCAGGCAGGCGGCCGGCTGTAAAACTTAAGCCAAAACCTTGAGCAGTATGGATTGGAATGATGTCATTCTAATCACTCTCTCCATTCATGGGTCTCTCGACATGGTCCGTTCAGTCTCTTTTCTATATATTCATTCATCACTAGCACCTTTACGGTGGGATGGATGATATGAATCAAAAGGGAGTGGATGGCTTGATGATGTCTGACATATGAATGGAAGAGGAAACATACTGCGCCGACCCCAGACAGACTGGGAACAGGGCAGGAAGAAGAAGATTCCTCGCTCAATAAGGCTACGGGAATATTATATCCGCTTCGAAAGTGATATAATACTAGATACCACGAGGGTACCCTGCCACCTGGGCGAAGTGGACACGCGCGGTAGTCCTACTAGTGCTGTTAAAGCTATAATGGTCCTGCCGTTTGTGATCGTCCTGGTTATCATGGTATACCTGGTATATGTATACAATTATTTTTTAAATACATACAAAAATCACGCCTTTTAAAAATCAATTATTAAGATGTTACTTATACAATGTGCATTTGTCGTGAACAGACATTATTCCAGACACGACATTACAGTTCCGTTAATTCATTTGGTTATTAGTTCGCGAATTGTAAGTCCAGAGTCTTTGTTAATCTCAAACACGTCACGACTGCAATAATAATTAATTGCCTAGCTTAGCTGATTTGGTCCTGAGATTTCCGAGAGTGTACCGGCTAGCCTTGTCCGAGCCGAGTGGCCTTTGCAGATAGCCAGTGACCATGTTTATTGTGTTGTCGATCCCGTCCTTGCATTCTGAAATATGAACTGCCCATTGTTCGGTTTTGCAACTCCCCGAGATGATGGTGGGTGATGGCTTGTCTAACGATGTGTGCTATTAAATCTCAGATCGTAACAATTAGCGGATTGCATTACTACAACCTTAAGAATTATGGACCTAAGAATTTTCGGGTGTTGTACGATGCGACTAAGGGTAAAGACGGCAATGAGTAATGGTCAGCAGCTTTCCTCTTTCACTACGGAGACTTGGGTGTTAATACACTTCGCGTGATTTATGTATGTATAAGTCTAGTGTACCTTTTGTTTAACATCATTGTTAGACGGTTATAGCCGCCAAATGTCACCCGAAGCTCTAAGTTACGTTATAAGTTAACCCGGTATTCACTTGATACGGCCTTATAATATTGCCAATGCAAAATAAATCTTTTGAACGATCTAAATATACGACAACCATGGTCAGGATTATTATGAGTGGCATTTATTAATTTAGAATATGTACTACTAAAACTTAGTCAAAGCTAATCTAATTTGTATTTTTTTTTAATTAAGTAGCTACTTAAAAATACTTGATATTAGGTTCGAAATTGATTAACACAAAAAATACATTTGACCGTGTGAGGTCAATTATGACGTCAAATATTTATCACTATAAATAAACGAAACGGAAATAGTGAATTCAAAAAAAAAAAAATCAAAAAAAAAAATCAAAAATATTTATTTACCTTAAAATACAGTTATTAAATAACTAGTGGTCAGAGTCTCTTTTTAAGTAAAAAATACTTGTGCCAAGAGGCTCTGCTCTTCAATAACTTAGGTACATAATTAAGGTGTGTTACAGTGTTGTTTACAGTTGTTAGTAATATTTTTGAACACGTAGATTAAACATAAATTTATAAAATCAAAATGAATTCTGTGTGTGAAAGTGGGTGTATGTAAGTGTAGGTGTGTGTTGGTGTGAATGTGTGCGAGTGTGGGTGTGTGAGAATAAATGTGTGTGTCTGTATTGTGCGCATGGATATACATAATTTTAATTACAATTAAGTAGTCAATTTATTTCAAGATCAACTCAATCTCTTCATAATTTTGTGTTTTAATCCAAGTCATCAATCTAGATTTACAGTCATGATATGTTTTATTGTATATATTTATTTTTTTATTTATTTCATTATATAAACGAACTGAGCGTGCAGAATATTGAATTTTAGCAAAGATAGTTTTAGTTGCTGGTACCTTAATGATAGTGTTTTTTCTTCGCCTATTAGCTATATCTTGATCGTATACTATACTCTTATGCTTTTTTAGGATTAATTGTACAATATAAATTTTACGAACAGAAAGTAAGTTACTTATTGCATAAAGTGCTTCAGTGGAATATCTACGTTTTTTGAAGTACATAACTTTTATTAATGCTCTCTGTGCTTTTTCAACTTCAATAAAACGTGTCTTAAAAGCTCCACCCCAAATTGATATGCAGTAAGTTATTATTGATTGTACTAATTGTAAGTATATTTCATTTAGTAAATTTCTAGGGCTACTGGGTACTATATACCTTAATGATTTGAACATCCAAATAAATTTTCTAATTCTACCGGATATTAATTCTATTTGTGGATACCAAGATAATTTGTGATCAATCAAAACACCTAAATATTTTATTTGATTTGTCTGATTTATTAATGGGCAATTACAATATTCGTTTGACACATCATTACATTCGTGTATTTTGATATTTGGCTCTCTTTCTGTTTGTGTGGTATTCTTAATACTAAAACAAATGTAATTTGTTTTGTTAGTATTAAGTGTTAGTAAATTGTATTTAAGCCATTTTGCCACTCGGACCATACCACTTTCAGCATGTAACTTGACGTTATTCCAACTGTTTCCATAGAAGACAACGGCAGTATCATCCGCATACGTGAAAATGTTTGCATTTTGCAGACTCATAGTACATAAGTCATTTATGTAAACTAAAAATAGTGTAGGACCAAGCACACTCCCCTGAGGTACGCCGTAGTGTACATCAATGTAACTACTAGTATGATAGTCAAGTTTTACCTTTTGTTTTCTATTCCTCAAATAGTCCTGGAAAATCGAAAGTGTGGTACCTCTGACACCTATTTTTTCTAATTTACGTAGAAGGATGGGGACAGAAACTGTGTCAAAAGCTTTTTTTAAGTCAAGAAAAACAGACAAGCACTTACTTCCTTTGTCAAGTTTTTCAGATATGAGTGAACTTAAAGATATCACTGCATCTTCAGTTGATATCCCACTTCTGAATCCAAATTGGTTTGACGATAAAATGTTAAAAGCGGTTAGGTAGTTTATTAGTCTAGTATTAAGTAACTTTTCTAAGATTTTAGATATTACAGGTAGAATAGAGATAGGCCTATAGTTACTTACGTCATTTCTATCCCCACCCTTGTACACTGGAGTAACGATTGACCGTTTTAACAGTAATGGAAAAGTGCCTGTTTGGAAACATAGATTAAAAACATGAGTTAATACAGGGATAACTTCATATCTTATAAGTTTTAGGTAATTAGTGGAGATATTATCCCAACCCGGTGCACTCTCAGATTTCAGATTCATAATGATTAGATTTATCTCCCCAGAATCAGTATCCAGAAGGACCATTGACTGGCGTTGGTCAGGTATATTATTAAGGTAATTTTTGGACTCTGCTTGAGAAATATTTGAATTAATATTCTCTGCCAGATCCTTGCCTATACTAGCAAAGTAGTCATTGACATAGTTTGCTGAATCTGTGGGTGTAGGTCCAATTTGAGAAAGTTCTTGGTTTAATTTCTTAGCTTTGTTAGTAAAAGTTATTTGTTTAATGTTTTTCCATAGTAGTTTATTATTTGAAATAGAATTAGCAAGCAACTGTCTTTCGTACTTTCTTTTTAATTTTTTTAATAAATTATTGCAAAAATTTCTATAACGTGTAAATGATTTTTTTTTTATTTCATTATCCGGGTCAGAACTTGAACGCTTTTGAAGATTATTACGGTTTTTAATACATTTTAGCAGACCAGGAGTCATCCAGGGTTTAATTATGCGTTTACTTTTAGGTATTTTTATAATATTAGTATTATTTTCTAAGCTATTAGTTATTTTCTTAATTAAACTATCAATTATAAAATTTGGATCATCATAAGACAGCAATTTGTTAATATTTTGTCTTTTTAAATATATTAATGCATTCTTTAGGTTTACTGTAGTCTTATTTTTTATCACACTGTGTCCTATTTTAGTTTTAGTTAATGCCAAGAAAGTAGTGAAATGATCTGTAACAGTTGTTTGGAGGATGGCGATAAATGCGGTTTCCTTTTTAGTATTTATTCTTAACATGAAATGGTCCAAACAACTTTGTTTTCTAGTCGGTAAGGTATGTCCTGGAAGAATACCATAGGTCGACAACATTTCTAGGTAAATGGTCCTGTTTAAGTATTCATAAGACTGCTCTGTAGGTTTACTTATTAAATTTATATTAATGTCTCCTGCTAATACTACATTTTTTTGCTCTCCTAAAGCGTCCAAATGCGTACCCAAAGAGGAAACAAAATTATCTGTTTTTTTGTTTGAAGGTGAACGATAAATGCAAAGTATTGTAGTGTTAGCCAATTCTAATTCCAAACAAGTAGCTTCTGTTATTTTTATTTCTTTTACATTACACGTAACAGTTTCCCTTACGTAGACTACCACTCCATCATTTTTATTTATATGGTTAGTAGTTTGGTACGAATAGTAACCACTTAGTTTGGGAATTGGTTTGTCTGGGTTAAGATGACATTCGGTTAAAGTAATTATATCTATTCCAAATTTAAAACCTGTTAGAGTCAGTAAAAAGTCATCAAAATTGCAGTAAATACTGCATATATTCTGGGAGATTATCGTGAGATCATTTTTATTTTTAGAATAGTAATTTGAAAAGTCAGTGGTATCACACTGAACTGTTCTGGCGGTCTTTAAATTGTCTATTTCATTCAACGTATGAAGTTGATCAGCCATGAGAATTGTAAATTAAACTGAATAAATTAGCTAAGTTATAAAAATTAATTAAACAACAGTTGTTAATAGCTCTCGTTTGATACCATTTTTGTGCCTATGGCGAGAGCTCCCACGCGATAGCTGATTAGTTATGGGTTGGCAGTTACACAATACAGTTTCACTCCAAATAAAGCTGATATTTTAATTGTATGCTATTTGAAAACTAAATAAAGAAAGGAAAACATGTCAGATTATTTTTTCCAACAAATTGTGTTTAAAAAGGAAACCTAAGTTTAATTAACCGAATGACAACTATATTTATATTCCCCCCATTCTCCGAAACGTGTGTGAGTTCACCTCTAACTGCTCCTACCGGGATAAATAGCCGTTATTTATGTATGTGTGTATGCACATATAGAATATTACGTGTATTGAGGACCGCAGATGCAGCCGGATACAACTGATTATTTGGTCACCCATCCAATGACCGGCTTTGAGATTTTAACTTTAACATTATATAAATGTTAGAAAAATTATTAGTACAAAGATTTTGGTGGTTAGAAAAAGAATTTATCTTGAGGCGGGAATCGAACCCGCGTCCGCTGCTATCCGTGTATAAGTGTCTTGGGTGACCGAGCGGTCAGGCACCTGCCCGGATAGCAGCGGACGCGGGTTCGATTCCCGCCTCAAGATCATAATTTTTCGAAATTCTTTTTCTAACCACCAAAATCTTTGTGTTACTTAGTTTAACTTTACGCAGGCCAATCATGCCAGCCACTGCGCCATAGAACTCTTCCTCTGAACTATCTATACAACGACCAAAATTGCGAAAACTTAAAAAATAAGGTCAGTAAATTTCCCCTTATCTAATTGCTTTTAACTCGATTAAAAATCGTTTTGGTCTCGGTCGAGACAACTTTGATTATATTTAATGATGTTTTGATATGCATTTATTTTAGAGCACTTTAAAACGTTATCGTAACGGGCTACATTAGTGCTTACAATTTATCATTAGGAATGAAAGAACATGAATAACAGCTACTATATAGCCGAGTAACCAAAGAAGAAGTGAGTCCACAAGAAGTTGATGATGATACAATTCAAACATCAGAAAATTCTAAAATTCTTTCTTATACCGAAAACGAACTAAGATATTTTGTTTTTGTTTATATCTATTATTCACACACAAAGAAATACAACATTACGATGCAAACCATAATAGTGATAAATAAAATTGTGTCATCTATATAGTAAACTTCTTAAACAATTCATTGTATACCTGACGGTGACATAAACGCAAAGTAGTCAGTAACGAAATCGGTGGCACGAAATACTAATTATCAATATCCAAAATCCCATCGCTTTATTTGCTAGTCAAGCTAGAGGTTTGTAAAAATAAGGTTGCATTCATTCATAACCATAAACCATGGTTTATGGGTAAATACCTACATACATGAATGTAAGATCACCTTAAATTTTTCTTTGTAATCTTTTTTGTAACATTAATCTTCAAAAAACAGTAGTTTCAAGTATCAAAAAATAATTAATAAATATCACAATTATATTAGTTTCTAAATACAAAAGCATTATAAAAACATTTAAAGCTATTACAGTACCCACTTACATTATCGGACTAAACAAAAGTTAACTGACTGCAAATCCATTCACCGTGTATTGCCTAATTTTCTAGGTAGGTATTCAACATTCACTCACAACACAACTATTCATCGACTGTGTAACGTAATACATTAACCACATTATTGAGTTCAAAGAGACTGTTCAGTGAGCCTTGCAGATATGTATACGCGGTTCATTACCTTTGTTCAAACGTTTTCTCCATTTATAAAGTGCTTCGTAGTCTTTTTTGCAGCAATATCATAAAAGACTTGAGTACATTTAAGCCATTTTTCCTCGAAGGGGTAGTCAGAGGACAAAAGTAATTGGGAACGAACCTTTTCCTATGCAGTAACCACGATAATTTCAACGTAGATACGCATTCTTTCAATTTCGGTCATTATTAGCCGAAACCGAAGTCATCTGTAGCTATGTAGGTACAGTCAACAACAAGTCAGCATACAACAAACAGTCCAACCTGAACTAAATAAGTTTCCCCAATCGATTTTCCGCCTTAACGTGTCTGGCGTAAAACGTCAAATGTATTGGGCAAATTCGACAGTTTATGGTAATCCGTATCGTACAAAAAAGCGTTGTTGACGTATACCTCTCAACTTGTCACCCTCCGAGTTCTCCGCCTTAACGACTCCAATTTGTTACCCTCATTGGGTCAGTAATTTTTACGATAATCGCGCGCATAACTATTGTTTGGCAGACCAAGCCAACAGCAAAAACAACTTTCAAAACCAACACCAAACATATAAATAAGCTCAGGCATTCATCACACTCGGAGTCCGCTATGGCCTTGACAGATATAAGTCATTTATGTTCAGGGATATGGCTAATGTTTTTCTGGTTCAGACTCGGTCAGAAATTACGCCACAGGTACAGGTGTTTAATGTATTTTCAATCCATACCATCCATGTTAAGAGCATTCTTTGAATGCAACATTCAAAAACTTTAAAGGAAACAATGGAATTAAAGTTACTGCTCATTATTGTATTAATTATTACGATATTATTCATACATATATAAATTCCTACATACCGTAGATATCGTCATGTAATGTTATGTCACTAGAGATATGTTAAGTAGGGTGTGGATGGAGGATGCACCAAAAATGAGAGTAAGACCGAAGAATCATGCTGAGCTCACCGCTGACAGGGGTTAGTGAAAGAGGAAGATATGTTGTGCCAACCCTACTTCGAGTAGAATAAGGGAAAAAAAGGAAGGGAAAAAGATACTTACATGCATAAATCACGTTTATCCTGCTACAGCAGGTTGTTATATTTCATAGACATTTATAATATACCTTTATACTTACAACCAAGACAAGTACTTACACATGGGCTAAAATAGGAACTTCCTTTAAGGAACGTACTCGAAGAAATAAATTTCTAACGCCACTAACCTTTTTTTTGTTTCGAGAAATCTTAGCCTCGTTCAGTTTCTAAAGTATCTAGACTTATTTAATCATCCAGTTCCTCTCTCCGTTAGTAACAAAAACGACGAAGCCACATCTAACCGTTGAGTTAAAGCCTTCTCTCGAGTAATTGGCTTGGCGTTTGGCTCCCATCCAAATCGTTGACGAATCTTTTCTGCGCGACCGTATCTTGCAACCCTGAATTCAATATTGCGTTTTATTGATAAGGGCCTGTTTCACAATCGACAAGTAAGTTCTGAGTAGCTTACTTGGCAGATCACTTAACAGTTGTGATATGAAATATATGTCAATTGAACTGCCAAGTAAGCTACTTCGAACTTACTTGTCGATTGACATATATTCATTATTACTTAGAAGACTTACTGACAAGACTTAGAACTTGTTGATTGTGAAACAGGCCCGTACTGCCGCACTCAGAGACGTCAATTAACTTTAATGAGTATTTAATGTCAAAAATTTTCATTCAAATCTAGACCATAGACCCGGCAAGAATGGCGACTAGTTTAGAATTGTCATTTTTTGACGTTAAGTACTCATTAACGTTATTTGACATCTCTGAGTGCGGCAGTTAGTGTATCAGTTTCATTTATACTTATGACGTTGTTACTTCTAGTACCTATATCAAAAGGTTTCGCTACGGTTGAACATGGACGTATGTCGAAAAGTACATCCGTGTATGTCCGTTCCAATAATATATTAAATAGTGCATTGCTTATTTTCTGTATCTGAGGTTTTTATTTAGGCTCCACCAGTTAAAAGTAACTGAATAAAAAGAATCAGTATTGTATTCATCATTATCATCGTCTTTACCTAAGGGTCTGGCACAGTTTCCTGTTCCATTCATATCGGTCAGACGTCATCAAGCAATCCACTCCCTTTTGATTCATAATTATCTTCTATCACATCGGAAAGGTGCAAGTTTTTAATGAATGTATAGAAAAGCGGGGGAAAGGACCATGTCGAGAGACCAATAAACGGAGACTGATTGGGATGACAATGTTCCAATCCATACTGCTCAATGTTTGGGTTTAGGTTTTACAGCTGGCCGCCTTCCTGACACGAACCCTCTTTGAGTATTCAAATCAGTATCGTATTCAATAGGTACTGCTTTATCCGGCGCGGTTTGAATAGGAATAGTTCTCAGAATTCGGGTAATATACGTCACACGCCGAATTTACGCCGACGGTAAATTCGGTGTAGCAAGAAATACAACCTGAAGACACATCAATAGCGCTGACAAATTGAAATATTAAGTAAAAAATTCCTTTCAAAAGTGTGTCAGATGAAAAATGACGGCCAAAGGTTGAAATTTTTTTGCAACGGCCGCCATTACAAACGCATTGCAACCCAGATTCTTGAAAAGATCTGTTACACAAATCACACAGTTCAATGTCTCGATATTTACATTTACATGCATAAATGGATAAGAGTTTTGCGAAGTGAAATAGATAGGTGCCGACAGATTTGCTAATTGGTGACGTAATATTAAAATTCCAATATGATCATCATCCCTTATCTCTACCATGGATTTCACCGTGACTAAATTTAATTCCCTGTGAACTTGATACAAAATAACAATACACAATAAAAATTTTATTACTCTTATCGAAAGGTATTTGTTGTCTATTAAACACAATTTATGGTTTAAAATGGGGTTTAAAGTTTAAACTAATTACAGTTTGACTTTTAACTACTTACTTGTATTTTTGTTTATACCCAAAAATATAAGTACACAAGCAAAATTATTGTTGTGTTTTATAATGCTTCATCTATGGTTGTGTCGTCTTGCGTCTCCTTTCATATTTATGCTTTAAAATCAATACTTCGGAAAAGATATTCTATTATTATTTCCGACTGTCTCCCATCCCATTTTAGATAAAGAAAATATATTACAAAATCTCTTAGGCCGGTCAACATAGATTAAAGTTAACTCACCGACATAACTTTTTAATTTCTACATCATCATAACCAAATAAACCACTTTAACATAATGCTCTTCCGTGTTAAGCAGTTATGAGCTTATAGTCATTTTTAACTGTTCCGGAAACTATCAATTTCCCATGTTAGGCATGAATAAAAAGTGGTTCATTGATTATAAAATCAAACGACATCAACTGAGACTTTGCTATTTTAAATATAAATAAGGAAGTCTTGACACCTATTTATTAGCATTCTATCTTTTAATCTCCCTATATTCTTCCATCCATAGGGAAAGCCCGTGCCCCAGCAGTGAGAACATTAAAGGGCTGGTGATGGTGATGATCTTTTAATACCTACTTCTTGTAACGTATTATCACAGTATGTATTAGCCTAAGGCCCGTTCACCAACACAAATCAAGCGATTAAAAAATAACCGTCAGTTTCTGACAGTTCTTCCATACATTAAAATGTCAAAAACCGACGATAACCACCGAATCAGCGCCCGTTTATGCGTTGGTGAACTCTAGCCTTAGTATCAGTTGTACTTGCGAATTTGACTTTTCCATTAACCTTCCGAATTAATGATCAAAGTTGCATCTGCATTGAAATGAAGACCTCCTCATCTAAATTAAGAAATTAATTTTTAAATTAATTTCTGACTTAATTATAGAACTCTTTTGACGGCCGGTCTAGAGACTGGTTGCATATTAACGTTTTTGTTTATTTCAATACATTGAACCGTCAGCAAAAATGGCTTATTTATGTCATAATTAAAATATTAAACATTGTAGAGTGTCTATTAAACTTTAACGAATATTTGCTACATTGCAATTCCTAAGAAATGTCAATATAATATAAATATAAATTTTATTTGCTGATTTTGCCATCGTTTTTGCATACAATAACAGCGCAAGTTCACTTAGCGCTCTTACGCAGTACCTCTGATCCGAATCCGAGAAAAAATTATTGGTCTAGAAAACTCGGACAGAGATCGGATGTAGTGCGTAAGTTACTACGTCCGATCTCTGTCCCTCACGTTTTCTTACTTGAGCCCCAACTCCAAAGTCATATCTCGACGGATCGAAAGAACAAAGTCGCATCTACTAATCATTTTTAGTTGCTTACAATTAGCATTACCAACTACATATGTATGAGTTCAAGGAATATTATAGTAAATGCAGTTAAAAAGCCTTTACTATAAAATAACTAGATGCTTAGTAGATGCGACTTTGTTCTTGGGATCCGTCGATCTGACTTTCTATGTTGCAAGCTTACCGTCTGCGGTCACGACGACGGCCGGTAGACGGCTATTAGTTTTTTGTTATTTCAACATTGCATTAATTGTACGAAAAATCGTAAAAAAAAGTAAAAAAATACAAAAATCTTTGTAATAGTAACAATCAGTACATAGACGGTACATAAATTGAACAATGATAGGTGGTTCTATTGTTGGCTTGGTTTACAAAAAATATGTATTAAAAATAAGCATAAAACACATGAAAAACTTTAGACTAACATCTCAAGTACATACATAAGTGCACACATAATATGACGGTTACGTGAATAGATTAGAGTGGTCACTGTCGTTCAAATTTATTGGGCCAGCATCTGACCAATGACTTACAGATATTGTGTAATCGTACAAACGGAAAAAAAAACTCTTAAAACTGTAATACAGTTAAAATCTAGAGTAAGTTTGTAAAATGTGGACTAATTATAAAAACGTTTTGTGTTTACAACGGTTTGGCATGGACAAATGGACATATTATGAGAAGTAACGAAATTCATAGTGAAGAACATCAATGTTGAGGGATGGCGAGAGGATGAAGTCTTCTTCAGCAGAAGAGATGCATGAATTGCGTGAGAAATAATTTTACAGACGCTGTAAGATATGCCCTAAGTAAATTAAGGCGTCAGGCAGAGCAAATTTGGAATAGTAGTATGTTCAACAAGGGACTAAAACAAGCCATAATGACAAAATGTTTAGCCACCCTAGTTGAGCGAGGGTGGCTATAAATAAATAAATAAATAATAAATATTTTTACACTCACACCTATCATCTAGCCCAAAGTAAGTAGCCTAAACACTTGTGTTATGGATACTAGTTGACGGACATATTTTTAATATAATTATGTATATAAATGTTGAAAATATACTACATAAACATATACACAACCATGACTCGGGAACAAACATTTGTGGTCATCACAAAGTTTGCCCCTACCAGGATTCGAACCCGGGACCTCTTGGCCAATACCCAGCAATCTGAGCATTCGACCAAGGCGGCCGTCAATAGTTAGCCGCCTATAGTTCGAGTGTTATTTATTAAAGTTGTTAAGATCACAATTCTGTACAGTTTTTTGTTAATTTGATCGGTTTACAATGAAAACATTAGTACCCCTGTAGGTACATCAAAATAGAATTTTGACTAGAAAGTTTGCAATAGCACAGATTACTTTAAATTATTCACGAATACAAAATAGTAGCAAACTACCTATATTGCAATGCAGTGGACCAAGTTAGAAAATTGTACTCAATTCAAACGTCAGCAAGGCTGAAAATTGCAAACACAAACCAGCCATTTTGAAAGCAAAAATAATTGACATAATATAGACGTGGCAATCGGAAATGACCCTTGACAATTTGAAAACGACGTACAATCATGTGGCTGCAGACTGGTTACTGGAAAATAAAGGCGGGTGCACACCTCGCGCCCTAGCACATATTGGTACCCATTTCAGACTTGTCAATGAATTAAAATGGTGATTTCAATTCAATTTACGTGCTACGATAATTTTGTATATTAAATAACGATTTTTTTTCACATTTGCCCTATACATAGTAAAATTGTACGTAGGTAGGTTGATGTCTACTTTCATATCCAATAGAATTTGTAGTATGTAGTGTGTGTAGTAAAAAAATACACGGATTTTTATTTCATAGGTTCCGTTTACCTATACAACTCAAAAATTCAGCTAGACCCTAGCTGAATTTTCCTATAATTATTATGATATTCTATTCGATTTTAATTTTAACATTATATAAATGTTAGAAAAATTAGTACAAAGATTTTGGTGGTTAGAAAAAGAATTTCGAAAAATTATGATGTTGAGGCGGGAACCGAACCCGCGTCCGCCGCTATCCGGACAGGCGCCCGACCGCTCGGCCACCCAAGACACGATTTTGGTGGTTAGATAATCTTTGTACTAATTATTAATTAAACATTTATATAATGTTAAAATTAAAATCGAATTGTTTATAAAGCAAACCCCAAAATATCTGCTTTGGAATGTTTGAAATTTATTTCTACATTGCGAGGGTACCCGTTAGCTTACAACGTGAAGTGTAAAGGTTAGAAGAATTTCGGCAAGTTAATTAGTGTCTTGGGTGGCCGAGCGATCGGGCGCCTGCCCGGATAGCGGTGGACGCGGGTTCGGTTCCCGCCTCAAGATCATAATTTTTTTAAATTCTTTTTCTAACCACCAAAATTATTATAATAAAGTAATATTTTTAATATCAGCATGTGTCAATGCCTCCCGACCCATATCTAAATTCTGATAAAATATATTTGGAAATTCTGGAAATCCTTTGCTGGCTGTACGTGGTGGTTTTTTTACAGAGCCAAAGTAGAGTGACGCAAGTCGCGACGTAAATTGCACGCAACCACCATAAATATTAGTTTCATTGAACATACGTCTTTGTTGGTTTTCTTGTGAAATCGGCGTATCAAAGTCGTGATGCCAATATAACTGTGATAGGACGTTGCAAAGTTGGAAATCAGCAGTCCCAGCACGGGACGTGGAGAAAATCTCCTCGGGGAAAAGGAAATTATTTTCCTCTCGCTCCAACTCCCACAAAATCCGTGATTTATGTATTACTATGTTAACTAAGTATTAGTTTATCTACGCTACAGTTATAAATTAAAAATGTATAATTAAATCAATAGCGAGCTGAATGTAAATTTAATGACATTTATGACTTTCAGCAAAACACGTGTATCGACAACAATTATTTTCTATTCAAATAACAAAATATGTACCTACTTATTACGTAAGCAAACAGTACGTTTACTGAAACTGCCATGCAGACATTTAACAAAAAACTCTGATTACAATGTACTTACGACTCATTTCCATTGCCAGGGTGTTCGCGATGCACACTCCCATCGTAATCTAGGTCGGAATCCTCAAAAACAATCAAAACTTCACGTGTGTTCACACCAAACGCGACCTTAAGGCGATGCGGCACAGACGAATTCGGGTTGGCGAAAGAAAAATCAACAGCACTATAATTATTATCTCAAAAACACACAGTACACGGCACGTAAAAACTTAATCCTGTTAAAGGCATGCAACCTCACGGTAGGGGTTGGAGGGAAGCCGGACGCAAATCGCGCACTTCTGTTAATCTAATTAGGGTGCACATTCCCTTGCGGAAACTGAACACGGAAACGTTAGTGGAAAAATTCACTATTCACTAAATTTGCGAAGAAAATTTCATTGATATGTGACGAGGTTGAACAGTATGTAGTTTTGTAATTTAGCGTTGGAGCACCGAGCGATCGAGAAGCCACACTCAGACTGCGGCAAGCGAGCCAGATAGCCTCTTGTTTGCAGCATGCGGCTCTCAAACTTTGCAGGGTTTCCTATCGACGTTCGCCGACAAACAAGCCCTTTATCGATGTAATTTCACTGTTTGATTAGTTTATTGGTGTTTTTGCTCTGGCATCAGTTGTTTGTAACTATACTGTAGCTATTAACTGTACTTTTATTTCAAAATTTTTGTGATGTTTCTATTGAAAACCATTTGCAATACCTAACGGTAACTAAGTCTACTAATACTACTACGGTACTGCTAACCAAACATGTAACAACTTTATTGTACGTACACTTAGTAAACAAATAAATGTTTGATTTGATTTATTATATGGGAGACAGAAGAGTAGAATACAATTAGTACAAAGATTTTGGTGGGTAGAAAAAGAATTTCGAAAAATTATGATCTTGAAGCGGGAATCGAACCCGCGTCCGCTGCTATCCGGGTAGGTGCCTGACCGCTCGGCCACCCAAAACACTAATTAACTTGCCGAAATTCTTCTAACCTTTACACTTCACGTTGTAAGCCAAAATCGAATAGAATACAATTGTCACCGCCCCAAGTCTCTCCTGTGGGTGTCGTACAAACTGACTAAGGATAAATCAGTGATGAAGAATCGGCAGCAGCGTTCCCTCTTATACCATCTAGCAATGTACTGCGACTTTTGTGCCCGATGAATGGCAATATTACATGGGACCTAACATAATAGGCGAAACGTGGGTGCTAGTTCACCTCTGCCTACCCCTTCGGGGATATAGGCGTGATTTATGTATGTATTTATGTAGACACCAAATGTTCTCAATATATTTATTTCTTACACTCACGCCTTTCATCTAGCCCAAAGTAAGCAACAAGCACATTGTACATTGGGTTCTAGATAACGGATTTGTATAATATACCTACTGAATTTTATGGCGCCTTATCGTAAAGTTGATGAACCACAGTCTAACTCAAAACCTGTTACGGAGTACGTAACTCGTTAGGTTCACTCTCCGTTCACTGGCCCATTGTACTTCTCAATAGCGGTCACTTCTATTTTACTATTTTTCTTAACCAGCCTTACGTATCGATGCATTAATGACTAAATGGGAAGACTATTTCCGCGGAAACAATATGACGTAACTTTGCGAGCCACTGAGTTTTTTATTATTATTGGACGACAATAGCTGTCGTTGTTACGTGTACGAATTAATTCAATACAATTGTAAATTCAACGTGAATTTTATTAAAATATAATTAAATAATGTCTCATTATTTTGTTCGTTCTCGCAAATGTAGAACCTGACATCAGCACGTGACGTGTAGTTAAATTTTTACTACTGATTTTCCACTTTAAATAATAATTGATCGGAAGGAAATTCGACTGTTTATTGTAGTTATGACTATCAACTATCAACCCTACCTTACCTACCTAAGTAATTAATCTTAATTGTTTTTTATAAAAACCATCCTTAATTACCAACACTAACACATCCAAAAGCTTTATCAAACCACCTTTTACTAAGTAAGCAATTGTGAAATAATAAAATAGACAAAATATTTTTCTTTCTAACACATTAAAAATCTGTCACAGAAATGCTTTTAATTTAACTAAACTAAACTATTATAAATATTGACCTGTTATTTATTATGAATTCTACGAGGCTACACAAAGTAAAATACTTATCTAGAAAAATAACTGAGTTCATGATTTCACGATATTCTCAAGCGAATAAACCTAAGCTAACCCTCGATACAATATTGTATAAGTATTTTTACACAACAATATCACCATTAGTTGACTCAGCACGTATGTTCTTATCAAACACTATGCGGTTATTACGCAAGATAAATAAAATCAATCCTATATGACCTAGATTAATTTATCTCCACCAGACAGGCCGGCGGCATCTCTCGCCTTTTGACTGACCTATATTTACTTCAAGACATCAGTCCAACCAAATCGACTTCCTATATAACATTTATAGATATTTTCTTCTATAAGAAAGAAATTAAATAACATTTTTTTCTTTACCGCGTTCCTATGCAAAAAAAATTGAAATTCGTTCAGACCAAACTGAACAAATTTCACTATAGGAGCACTATAGGAGCAATTTCACGATTAGCTATCTAATATAGCTACTACTACTATACCAGGAGACTTTTTGGTCACTGCAAACATTTTTGGAATTCGTTCAGGCCATCAAATTGAAAAAATTTCACCATGGGAGCAACTCCAAATTCACGAAATAATATCAGCTGTTTCATACAAAATGATAATACCTACCTACTTGACCCAAATGTATGAAAGAGCTATTATTTTTTCGTGAATTTGGAGTTGCTCCCATGGTGAAATTTTTTCAATTTGATGGCCTGAACGAATTCCAAAAATTTTTGCAGTGACCAAAAAGTCTCCTGGTATAGTAGTAGTAGCTATATTAGATAGCTAATCGAGAGATTAAATTTCAATTATTATGAACATAGCAAATGTCAATGAACTTTATAGAAGAACATAAACATCTACCTCTACCTAATAATAATTGTTTCGGCATTCCCATAAACCCTTTTCATTACAATCTGCAGACCCAGACGTAGGAGATACAATTACTTCAACATTTTATACAGGTTTTCTTTGAGGGCTGAACTTACAGGGAATAGAAATGCTATTTATGGACAACTTGGTGAAATTAACTATGGTAAATGGAAAAATCTGGTAACACTGACAGGTATAGGGAAAGGTAGCCAAAACGGGTTTGCTGCCTAATGTAGGTACGGTTCGTGGTATCCTGACGAGCTGCTGGCTCGTCAGGATACCACGAAATGTAAATTATTCTTAATCGAATTTCTACCGTGCTACAAACTAGTTAAGGTTGAAAATCGATTAAAGAAATTTGACATTTTTGGGTAGCTGTTGACCGTACTCTCGTGTATAAAATTAACAATGGGCGTTTCCCTTGAGTCATATTGACTGCTTCCTTGAGATGATAAGTGAAAATTGAAATCACCATGTGTCTCCTTGATTGTATGGAAAATATTGTCTACACCAGAGTAGGTACCCGCTTTAGGCAATACGCACGATTTGGGTTCCTTTCCCCTAGGAAAAAATTGACGAACACGTCCATTTCATCGATATTACCTACCTACCACTCCTCTATCTATTTGATAAACATATTGATTTAACCTTATTTCACTTCAAGAAAAACTACAGTATCTACTTAATTGCTACGATCCTATAGATCCTATGCTCAAGAAATTAGATTGATCATCCTTCTTACATAGGAAGCAGCTACTTGCTTTTAATTATCGATTGCAATAATAACAATAATACATCTTAATCACTTTGAGATAAGAGAGAAGATATTTAATTTTCAAGATGTTTCCTTTGATCATAAAATATCAGTATTTGTTTTGTTTCGCGTAGATTGTTGATTGGATAATGAATACCGCCTTACACTGCAACTCCTCCAATTATCACGCAAATACAATCATGAAGGTAATTATGTTGAACACCATTAAACAATTATTTTACAATGCATTGCGTAACTAGAACATTGTATAAGTGTGGGTGCGCGCGCATATGCACAATATGCGTATGCGAATATTATTCTACATACGTACATACATAATTCACGTCTTTATCCCCGAAGGGGTAGGCAGAGGTGAACTAGCACCCACGTTTCGCCAATTATGTTAGGTCCCATGTGATAGGTGGCGAGCCTATTGCCATTTATCGGCCACAACAGTCGCAGTACTTTGCTAGTTGGTATAAGAGGAACGCTGCTGCCCATTCCTCATCACTGATTTAGATTTAGTCGCCTTGTACGACACCCACGGGAGAGATTTGGGGTGGTGACGATTGTATTCTACTCTGCCGTCACCACACGGCCATCGGCGGGAATATTATTCAGACTAGACTTTTTAAACTGAAACAAACAAGAGTAAGGTGAGCAAAGTTTGCAAAAGTCCTGTCTTTAAAAGTGGTGAAAAAATATTAGTTCGATCCATTATATTATAATTACGATGGATTGGATGCAACCGTGCTGTGATGGGTTGTTCCGTATTCATCCTATGACGTTACATCCTACTCATTATTTTTTCCATTCAACCCATTTATGTTCCTCACTCATCTCACAAAAATAATTTCATTTTTAATTCCTTATCCATTCCATCAATGTTCCTGATTCAACCTCTCTGTAAAACTATATAAAAATTTGACATTTGTGTGCAACTGCTGGATGACTGGATGTTCCTTCGAACTACCAAAATTTTATTTCACACTGTGTTTCATACTATAGTGGACACAACGACCTTCTAGACAACTTGCAGTAAGTACATGTGTTAAATAATGTTATTGTGAGGTTGGTAATTTCTTTATACTTCCATATTTATTTTTCCGCCAGTGGGCACAAGAATAACGTGAGGCCGATAGATTTTGGGGGGGATGTGACAAGAGCCATCACGAGAATGCATCTCAGCATCTCTTATATTGCCTTTGGTTTAAATAAGGAATAAAGGTAAGAGTAATGTAACGTGAGCGAATATGCATAGTTGCATACTAATTAACTGTACAACGCCTCAACTTTAAAAAAAGTATGCAAAAATTAGACTCGTTTAAAATAGTTGTCAAATATCCAATGATTACAGCAAGAATCTTTATAAAATCGTCAACCAACATAAGCACAAGATGTTCGGCGACTCCTAGCGGATTCTACTTGGCAATGTTGCACAGCGTCAACTCAACTATGGTTGTAGCCTTGTTATAGCAATTAGTTTTTTTTTAAGTTATCCTAACATTTTTTTATGGTGACACATAATTATTAATATATTAAATGTCACTAAAGGATCTTTATGATAGTTATGAACACGGACATATTTATTACGTCTACATTAGTTTAAATGAAACTACAATTACTCAGTAAACAAAAATGATAGAGGACAAGTGAAAGGAAAGGGACTTAAGGAATTTGTAGAAATATTTAATATTTTAGTAATTATAATAACGGCGGTCAGGCACCTGCCCGGATAGCAGCGGACGCGGGTTCGATTCCCGCCTCAAGATCATAATTTTTCGAAAGTCTTTTTCTAACCCCAAAATCTTTGTACTAATTATAATAAATCAAATATTAAATAAGACACTCTGTGTGTGCATAAAACCACAACTTGTAAAAAGATTTACTATTTCTTTAATAAAATATACAATATTAGTATAAAACTGATAAGTTTCAAATTGACCATTAAACTATGTTCAATTCTGAATAAATATCGACTGCTTAGATGTTGACAAGAATGCTTACGTATAATTAGCAAATAAATACTGTATAAAATAAAAGGTAATTATCTGTACAAATATAAAATTAAACGTTGCTTGAGGATATTACTTTGATTCTGTTAGTAGGAGAACGGGAAAGGAGTAGGAATCTGAAATAGGAAATTTTTATTTATTTAATGTCGATTTAATCATGTTTTTTATTTATGCACTAATTTTTATTATACATGTCGTTTTGTTTTCTCTGTAGGACGTTGAAGGTCACGGCAGAGTTCTTTTACATCGCATTAACAAAACCCATTCGTAAAATATTATCTATCATACTACACATAACTAGGTGTGTAAGAATTGTAAAGTATGAAAATAATAATGATATTAAAAGCTACGACTTATATTAATACACATAAACCATAATTTATACAAAGGTAAAGTGTATATAGCACGTCAGATTACACAAAACTGTCAATTATCTCCATCCGACTGTCCACCTTAGCATGTTTTTTGTAAAACACAAACTCAATTGAGATAATTCGACTTAACTTGACGTGCTGTTAACCGTAAGTGCTGCAAAAGTTATAAGTGTCCAACGAAAATTTCAAATACTCACATAATTTTCTCGAGTATGGTGTCCGCCTCAGCTGCCTGCCCACTTGTATCGAGGCCATAAGCTGTTCCCGGGGAGTCACTTCTCGTCTGGGCGGCGGGAGTTTGCGTTCTGATGCCTGTACACAAAGATACCGTCAATTAGCCTTAGTCCTGAATTCTCCATTCAATATGCCATAAGCTGAAGTCTTACTGCCGCACTCAGAGACGTCAAATAACGATAATGAGTACTTAATGTCAAAAAATGACAATTCAAAACTAGTCGCTATTCTTGCCGGGTCTATGGTCTAGATTTAATTGAAATTTTTTGACATTAGGTACTCAATAGTTATTTGACGTCTCTGAGTGCGGCAGTTATAAGACTTAAGTCGCTTTAGTTTTGTTACAGGCGTATTTTTATCATTCATTGCTATTAATTAATGAGTAGGAGTGGCGAAATGGAATGGAACAGCTATTGGCCAATATATGCCAATTTAATTAAACTTAAAACCGCAGGTTAAAAATGTCAGAAACCAAAATATGTGTTTAGATAGGCATAAGTTTAGATGCCTCAAAATATGTACAGTCAACAGCACTTCAGACTCACTTCAGATCACAAAATGGCAAAATTTCTCAACCGATTTTGTGCTCTTTTATTACCAATTTAAGGTTGACAATCGATTAAAGAAATTTCACGGTTTTGGGTAGTCTGAAGTGCCGTTGACTGTACGCTATTGGTTAGTTAAATTAAAAGTAGAGAAGTGAACCCTGTTTACTCTTAAAAGTGAAAGACGAAGTAATACTTTAGTTAAGATTTCTATTGTTGCTCTCGTTTCACTAAATAAAATATTTTCTTTCTTTCTTTCTTTCTAAATTGTGGTTAGTTGTTGTTTCTAACATTTATATAACGTTCAAATTAAAATCAAAATAGTAAATGAAAGATGAGTTAAATAATACAATTAAAAATATTAACGAAATAATTTATGATTCTTACCTTTTTCAGTGGAGGTCTACTTCTAATAAATTCGAGGATCATTGCGTGCGCATCTTTCTTTACACTGCAAAAGAAATCAATAATTTACATATCTGTATCTTAAGAGAATACAGCAAATATAAAACAGCAACAATAAATATTCCTAGTTAGGTCGACTTGCCTTGGTGGTATCGCGCCATCAACTTTTCTTAATTTATAATTTCTAGATCTAATGTCGTCCATGAGGATTTCATACGGGGTCAGTTCATATTCAATTGGCGTCCGGGAGAAGTTAACTTTCTTCAATTTCACGCCCATTCTCAATTCTCCTATTACTTGCATCCAAAACCGCGCCTGTAAAAATAAATGAGCAATAAGTATTATACGTTACTTTGCCGTACAAAATATGACAGGCGCCTAAGTAACAAACATGCACAATTTCTTTGAATTCATAAAGTCTTTATATATTTTTTTATAAGTTAAGCAATTAAATCAATAGTTAAGACATGCATTGTTTAAGTAGACATTACTTAAGTTTCCCAATCTACGTACTTGTAGAGCTCTCCAAATCCTTCGGTTAGACTAGGGCCGAAAAATATATTTATTGTTAGATAGTGAGGTACATGCAATGAACTCCATAATAAGTACTTAAATTTACAGAGACCAAGAATACACCATAGCCCATAAATCACCATAAACATTATTTTGGTCACCCATCATACAATGACCGACTTTACCGAAGCGTCATTGAGCACCACCACAGATATATCAATTTTAAATTTTCACTATATTTTTAAACACACTGGGACCCAAAGGAAACGGTTGGAAAAAGTCACTAACGAAAACCTCACTATCGTCTAAAATCTTGGACCTGGCTTATTCCGGCATAAATTATAGTAATTTAAATATAACGGCGTGCCCGACGGAAGGCTATAGGCTCTCCCCCTTTACTGTGATCTAATAATATCGACTGTCAAAGTGTGCCTGTCAATATATTGTGTCGGTCGATATTACCGGATGCGTAATTGCGATATCTGTTTTCCTACAAAAGCTGTGCTGAGCGAGCCTAGGAAAATGGATTGTTTCTACTGTTTCTCTTCATACACATCCCTCGCAACGCAACCACGCATATCGCTGGTAGAAAGGTTTGAATTTTTCCTTGCTGTCACCATCATCATCATCATCATCATCACCATCACCAGCCCTTTAATGTCCCAATTGCTGGAGCACGGGCCTTCTCTATATATGAAAGAATATATGGAGAATGGGCCATAACCCACTACACTTGCCCAGTGCGGGTTGGTAGGTATTAATGACTGCAGATGCAGCCGGGACCAACGGCTTAGCGTGCCTTCCGAAGCAGAAAGGAACTCGAGGCAATAAATGTTTGGTCACCCATCCAATGATCAGCCTTGGCGAACCTTGCTTAGTTTACGCAATCGCTGGGCAAGCGCGCTATACCACAGCGATAGCGAGCTCCTTCTTGCTGTCATAGGCAATAGGAATCATCCTAACTCACTGACCTCTATTATACAATGTTCGCTGGCGAGAATACGTCTACTAAAATGTCAAATGTTTCTTGTGCCGATTTGAAGCGCCCCCTCGAGCGGCAGGGTATTTGACATGACAAATGCATCTCTATTATTAGTTCCGTGGACGTTCACCTTCGTACACCAGTAGCAACCAGTAGCGCCAAGATGGCGATAATCAAATTGGCTTCATTATTTGAATGACAACCTTCAGTTCCGCGTACTTTTAAAATAGAGGTCAGTGTCCTAACTACAAACCCATACGCGTGGAACCTGCGACTGCACTGTACCCAGCGCAATTCTTGACTCGCTACAAATTGTAAAATCTACGTCCTTTGTTCCTATAATCGGTCTTCCTATCCTGGGGCTGACTACACACGTTACGCCTTCGGTGTCTTGGCGTCCTAACTACAGTGTGAAGGCGCTCTCGATTCTTAACAATGTGGTCCACCTAAAAGACTCACCCAATCGGAGAACTGCAGCGTGTCCAGGTGGGTGGCCGAGTCCTCCGCGGCGCCCAGATCCCTGGCGCCGCCGACGCGCACCCTGGCCAGGAACGACGCCAGCTCCAGCGCCTCCGCGACCAGGGCGCGGCACACCGCCTTGTAGTGGGCGGCGACCGCCTCGCACGCGGCGCGTCCGCCGCCGCCGCCGCAGTGCCAGACGCACCGCTGGAATTTAAAAATTGACATAAAATATTTATTGAAGGATTGATTGGGACGCCGTGTGGTGACGGCAGAGTAGAATACAATTGTCACCACCCCAAATCTCTCCCGTGGGTGTCGTACAAGGCGACTAAGGATAAATCAGTGAAGAAGAATGGGCAGCACCGTTCCACCTGATGTACTGCGACTTTTGTGCCCGATAAATGGCAATAGGCTCGCCAACTATTACATGGGACCTAACATAATAGGCGAAACGTGGGTGCTTGTTTACCTCTGCCTACCTTTTTGGGATATAGGCGTGATTTATGTATCATCATCACCAGCCCTTTAATGTCCCCACTGCTGGGGCACGGACCTTCTCTATGGATGGAAGAATATAGGGAGATTGGGCCATAACTCACCACACTGGCCCAGTGCGGGTTGGTGGGTATTAACAACTGCAGATACAGCCGTGACCACCGGCTTAACGTGCCTTCCGAAGCACGGAGGAACTCGAGATAATAAATTTTTGGTCACCCATCCTATGACCGGCCTCAGAGAACTTGTTTATTTTACGCAATCGCAGGCCAAGCGCGCTATGCCACTGCGCTAGCGAGCTCCTTTGAAACACCTATCATCAAGTATAATAACTGGCTGACGCTGTTTTGCCCTGTCACCTCTAGGAGACGGAAATAGCAAATGGGGTTCATCGTCAATGTCCAAAAAATGGGAACCAAAAGTAGGATGCAACGAAAATAAATCTAAAAAATAGCCTAAACGACTGTTTGTTTTGGCAGACGCACCTCTGGTCGGTTATTTTCGTTTTTTTTTTTTATTAATTTTTTATTAAGGGTTCTGTGAGCCTGCCCATTGATTGGCAGTGTTACTCTCAATTTTATCTTACTTCTATGGCCATTTACATACATACATACATACATAAATCACACCTATATCCCCGAAGGGATAGGCAGAGGTGAACTAGACCCACGTTTCGCCAATTATGTTAGGTCCCATGTAATAGGTGGCGAGCCTATTGACATTTATCGGGCACAAAAGTTGCAGTACTATTGCTAGGTGGTATAAGAGGAACGCTGCTGCCCATTCCTCATCGCTGATTTATCCTTAGTCGTCTTGTACGACACCCACGGGAGAGATTTGGGGTGGTGACAATTGTATTCTACTCTGCCGTCATGACTCTGCTGTCATGGTCATGTATACTATTATAAAATAGTCTATACTGCCGCGCTTACGAAAAACGCATTATCTACCTTTTTACAACTTCTGAGAAAAGCGTATTTAAAGTATTTTTTCTAAGTTTACTAGTATCTCCGGAACTGGACTAGCCACAGATATATCAATTGATATTGATGTATCTCCATGTATCTCCACAGATATATCAATATCTTCTAGCTATTGATGTGAAAATTGGACTAGGAGTTTATTATACAAAAGAACGCTGCTGATACCAAGTCGTTTATAAATATGTTTGTACCCTTTAAATATATTTGTAACCGTACAAGGACACGATCGACAATAAAGAAGTTTAATGTCCATTTTTGCAATATCACATTGTCACACTGGCACCAATTATCAACTCGAAATTTAGTAAGAATAAAGAATGTTTTAAGCCACATAGCTTGCTTATTAATAACACTATCTACGCTTGATAATGATCTAAAATTATTCACATTTCCTAAGTGATATTGCAAACGTTTTGGCCATGGTTGTTCGTAATATTTTTTTCAATTTACATTTATTTAAACTGCAGTGACCCCGCGTGGCGTACCTTAAACAATGTTGAAACACATTTGTGTAACAAGTTAAAATTATTTACAAAGACGAAATCTCTTAGCATGGATTCACACATTAGCATGGATTGATTCCATGGATTTATTACCGTGCGGGTGTCGGGTCCACAGTGTGGCAGAGGGGGGAGTCAGTGGCAGTGCTTGGGACTTGTGTTGTGAACCCAAGTGTAGGTTAACGGGGCCCCTTCACAACTAGTCGACACTCACCATCACCACCGCGACTTTTCTATCTGCCTATATTAAGGGGTGACAAAATATGTAAGGTCATCCACACACGTGAACATTTAGGCTTAACCTCTACGTCAAGTCGTCAGTAATTACACAATAATAATTATTTCTTACTGGGGTAACTAACTCATAAGGAGTAATCATAGATATAAATGGATATTAAATCTGTGGGAGTAATAAACATAGAATAGTAGGCTTTGATGAGGAATGGGCAGCAGCGTTCCTCTTATACCGGGTGGTATAAGAGCAATAGTAATAACAATGTAACCTAGCAATTTTAACAATTTTAACCTAGCAATGTAATGCGACCTTTGTCCCCGATAGATAGCGATAGGCTCGCCAACTATTACATGGGTGGGATCCAACATAATTGTCGAAACGTGGGTGTTGATTCACCTCTGCCTATCCCTTCGTGGATAATTTATGTATGTAACTATTAAGGAGTAATATAGCATTAAAATGGTTCCGAATACCCGACTTGTCTCCATTAGTTGGCGACAAAAACAGACGGCGTGTGGTGACGGCAGAGTAGAATACAATTGTCACCACCCCAAATCTCTCCCGTGGGTGTCGTATAAGGCGACTAAGGATAAAACAGTGATGAGGAATGGGCAGCAGCGTTCCTCTTGTACCAACCACCTAGCAATATACTGCGATTTTTGTGCCCGATAAATGGCAATAGGCTCGCCACCTATTACATGGGACTTGACATAAATGGCGAAACGTGGGTGCTAGTTCACCACTGCCTACCCCTTCGGGGATATAGGCGCGATTTATGTATGTATGTATGTAAAAACAGACCACTCGGTGTAGTTATCCCTAACACTCCAGCCGCCCACGGCGCGCATTCATCTGGCATTCAGATCTGTTATGTCGCAACTTCAGCAACTTGTACTACTTACTTACGCATAATCAGCTGTGCCTTATTGCTGGAAAATCATATTTATAGGCGTGAATGTCGGGCGAGCGGCTACGGCACAATATATCGCGAGCGCAACTATCTTCCACCTTAAGGCCAAGCTCGCACTACGATTTTATTATTGCGACACTATTTTAGAATCGCGCTGTAAAATATCGCTTAAAGTACAGTGCACGCACTGCGATAAAAAATCGGTGGTCTGTTGTTCAGTCTCATAATGGATTCGGTATATGTTGCTTGTCTCTATTTAGTACGTCGGAGGGAACGAAGAAGAAGAAAAATCGCCAGAGCTAATCGCTAATCAAAATTGAGTCTACAATTATTGACATAAGATTTATTTTTAAATGTCACTGTATTTGATTTGAGCTGCTCTCGAGCATTTCTATACAAAAATAAGCGAAATTAGTTACACCTTATTACAATGGCACAAAACTCTATTTTAAACGCGTTCAAAGTATGCTCTCCACTCCGAACCCGGTCTGTGTGAACGAACTCTTCGCGTCTTTCGCGGGAGTCGTACGTTGGTGACTACAATATCAGTCGCATTAATATAAATTGAGGGTATTTGAACAATATAAATGAATGTTAGTAAAATTACTACAAAGAAAAAGAGATCAGAAATCCCTCCATCCATAAATCACACTTGCTGATCCCCGAAGTGGTAAGCAGATGTGAATGCCATGATTCGACTTAAAAGGCATAATAGTGCATTTATTAATTGAAGCTCTAGAAATAGATAGATCCTTATCACAGCCTTGTAAATTTTGTCAATAGAATAACATAGATTTGTACTCCTGTCGAATAAAGTACTTAACCAATATTAATGTTATGACGTTAGTAAAGGTCAGCGTTCACTAAACCATTTATCAAGTATCTTATAGGTATCTGCATTGACCATTAGTCGAACATTCATTAATTGCTATATAATTAATATGCTAATTAGTTAGTTATATATCCATGACATTTACATAATTATCCGCACAGTGTAGCTGTTCTCTCTTACTCATATAATTTTAATCACATGGACATCTAATTCTGGTAAGATTAATTACGCGAAAAGTACTTTAATTTTAATTAATGTATGTCACTAAAAAATTTATGAACATGAATGTTGAGAGATGGAGAAGAAGGCCTCAGAGATGGATGTATTGCATCAGAAATGATATTAATGTGAATGGAGTGAAGAAGATGATGAAGAAGATGACAACTAACAAGAGTGAATGGAAGAAAAACACATTATACTGCGCCGACCTCTAATGGGATAAGAGAAAGAGGATGTTAAGTCTTTGTTAACTCGACGATTTTTTTATGCTAAACAGGGTAGCTTTTAGCCTTCATCTCACCTAATGGTAAGTGGCGATAAGGGCCGAGGTTGGAATCGAGCTTCAAATGAAACCCTCAAATACAGAGGGGCTAGCTTTCTTGACACAAATCGTCGGAACACAATAAAGTTTTAGCTCCTGGGGATCGAACCCGGGACCTCTGGATCTTAATTCCGGTGGGCGAACCACTAGAGGTACAACCCATCTAGCAGAATCGGGTGCTGTAGCACACAGTACAGAAAAACGGCTCTTACAAAACCGTTTCTATACTCATGTGGCTGTAGGGCGCTATGTAGGAAATCTTCTGGGCTCTACAAATAGATACAATCATCTAGGGCTCAGCTCTATCATTACCATAGCTCCGTTTTTGAACTATAAATCTTGTGGAAACTGTGAGTTATGCCCCAATATGAATTATCGGAGTCTGGGAACCGATAAGCGCACCTCTCACTAAACCAGGCCGCTACCTAACTCGGGGTATTGCACGAGCACAGCTAGGCTCAGTTGATAACTTCGCTAATGTAACGCGTCCTTTAGCTAACAACCGTTTGAAGGTGTTCAGACTGCCGATATTATGTTTAAATAAGATTCTGTCACTGTCACACTATTGAAATAAATAAAAATTAAAAACACCGCTAGTGTTTTATTGTATTTTTATATAATGTGTTTAAAAAAATATGTAACGGGCGGGAAAAATACTGAAACGTTTATTGACGGTCACTTGTTTTTCCCTGTGAATGGCAATAGGATCGGCGGAGTATGTACCTGGAATAAGCTAACGCCGATGTGAAAACACCTCTGCCTGAGGGAAGAAAGGCGTGATGTATGTATTTGTGAATGTGTATATGCTTGTTTTTTTTTAGATTATGTCAGATTAGATAGCCTAACCCCTGAATACAGAAACGCTACTCAAATTTAGGGGACTGCTTAAAAAGTTAAGTGGACATTACCTGTCAGAATTTGTATGGAAAAACGTCAATTTTGACAATACTTAAATGTTAAGCAGGACTCAAACTTTAAATAGCGTTTCTGTATTCTGGGGTAAATAGGTACAACACGTTTTGAGAAATTCTACCGCTGTAATGCTCTACTCTGGCTGGATATCTCGAAAACTGTAATAAACGGAACATAGATCACAGTGTTTACGACTGCAGATGCAGCTAAGACTTAACGGCTTTAAAGGCTCCCTGAATATGGGGCAATTTCGAAGATATATCCTCAATCCAATAGGTACACATTGCATTAATGGCAAATTTATTTAAAATATAATTATTCTTGGTGCGCGTTTCTTTAAAGATAAGTTTTTCTCTAAATTTTTGTTCGATGGTCCTTTTTTCGGCGCAATCGAATTTTTGAGAGATTATTACGTAGTATTTCGTACGTACATAAATAAATCACCTAAAAGGGGTAGGAAGAGGTGAATTAACACCCGCGTTTCGACAATCATGTTAAGGGCCCCCCTATGTAAGGAATCCTAATTTCATCTAAGGGAACATAAAGTATAGTATAGTATTGCTAGATGGTATAAGAGGCGGAGAACGCTGCTGACGATTACTGATTGCAGTCTTAGCCCACAGTCGCCTTGTACAACACCCGCGAGAGAGATGTGGGGTGGTGACAACACGGGAGTTGTACAGTACTGCTCTGCCGTCGCCACACGGCACGCAACGAGCTCAATCAAAATCGCCTTTTTTTTGACGGAGTGGAATGCATTTACGCACCATATCAGCCGCTAGCTAGACGACTGACGTGTGTGGGACTCGCCCGACCTAAAGTAAACCACTCCGGTATCCCCAAGCCCTTTGAGCGGGGAGAGTCTGGGATCCGCCGTGAGGCAATTCACCAGTCACGATCAAAATCGCCTAGTGTAAACCGCCCTTGGACCGGACACGCGTTAATGGCCGCACTCGATTTATCTTGCGGCCGAACAATTTGACAGTATTAATTGTGGTTCATACTGCGCGCGAAATTGCAGGTTGTTCCACGTCCTCAGATAACTCCTTCCAATATGACAGCGACCGACGTCACCTTGTAACGGAACGGTGTTTGATTGTCGGTCCTATTAGGGGCCCAAGATTTAAGGCACTGGTATCGGTCACTAATGACTCATTTAAAATTCACAATATAAGGCACTAATAAGTACCTTGTAATGATGGGCAAAGTTCATGGAAAGAGACGAGTCGGGCGACGGAAAAAGTCCTGGTTGCGCAACATCAGGGAGTGGACTGGTGTTACCTCCGTAGAACAACTGTTCCGGCTCGCAAAGAACAGAGTCGATTTCAAAACGCTGACGGCCAACATTCAGGATTGAAGAGGTACGAGAAGAAGAAGAATTGGAAGTAAAAGAAATAAAACAGAGTACTGTATGTGATATGTAATTATGTAATAAATACAAATTCCTTTTAAACATATGGAATAGTTCCAACCTTGTCCTTACAACAGTTCTAGGCTTTTGAGTGAGAGCTAATGGTAACACTGCCAATGTGCAATTACATTTATCTTTACGGCCCATAAATTGGTGTCATTACAGATCCTAAGCACAGTGTTTGTTTTGCATAATTCATGATATGAGTGTGCAGTGTTGTCAGGTAATCAGGTGTAATGAATGTATTAGCATTCGTAGGTACTTGCAAGTCGACGGACAGGTACAGTCAGAGTCGTTATTTGATGAATACTTCGGTACAGTCAGTATACTATACCATATAAGTGGATTAACACTTTCATTATCATCACCAGCCATCATCCATACTGCCAAAACCTTGAGCAGTATGGATTGGAGTGTTGTCATTCCAATCACTCTCTCCGTTCATCGGTCTCTCGGCATGGTCCGTTCCGTCTCTTTCCTATACATTCATTCAACACAAGCAACTTTCCGGTGTGATGGATATGAATCAAAAGGGTGTGGATGGCTTGATGACGTTTGACCTATATGAATGGAAGAGGAAACATACTGCGCCGATCCCAGATAGACTGGGAACAGGGCAGGAAGAAGAAAGAAGATAATCTACTATTTGGTCACCATTATCCAGTTCCATTATCTAGTTCATTAATAAAGAAAGTAGTCTTTTATATACCTATCTTGACTAACAACATGCTGTTTAGATAAAGTGTTTTGTTAATATTTTATTTATCGTGTGCCTTTTAAGTTTTATCCACAAACAAGTGAAGATAACCGTGCGTCATTGACCTCACACGTCACAGCATGTTTATGTAAAAGAAACCCAACAACAAATCGCGGCTGTCTAAAAGGAGTACAATTTCGCCTGTCGCGCTTAAATCAAGCCGCGGGTAGTCCACAACTCCACACGCTTCAATATTGATGGGCCGCCCCAGTGACCCGCATCGCGGCCAACATGCACCATTTGAAGAGCCCGCACAAAGTAAACCAGGAAAAGCTCTTTTCTAAACAGTCTGAGTATATTTATTCCGGCGACCTCTCTTTCTGGCCGTGTGGTGACGGCAGAGTAGAATACAATTGTCACCACCCCAAATCTCTCCCGTGGGTGTCGTACAAGGCGACTAAGGATAAATCAGTGATGAGGGATGGGCAGCAGCGTTCCTCTTATACCACCTAGCAATGTACTGCGACACTTTTGTGCCCGATATATGGCAATAGGCTCGCCACCTATTACATGGGACCTAACATAATTGGCGAAATGTGGGTGCTAGTTCACCTCTGCGTACCCCTTCGGGGATATAGGCGTGATTTATGTATGTATGTATGTATGACCTCTCTTTCAAAATGCAACAATTTTGGAATTCATCGTACTTACTCTCTTCTACACTTATTTGCTTTCCCGACGAGGTCCATAATATTCTAGAATAATATTACTATAACACCTCAATGGTTTTGCAATAACTACACCTCGCCAATGACGTTCGAAGATGTTAGTTAACTTGCCGAAAATTCTCTAACGTTTTTCTCATTGAAAGACAAATTTAAATTCCGATAATTGCCACGTGAGTTACGTAAGTGTCTAACTCCAAATATTGCCCCGCCATTTAATTTTGAAGCCCCTCAAAGTACCTATTCTTTGCAAGAACCTCTTACAGGGATGAAATAAAAACGATCTCACTGTTCAAACAAACCGTAAAGACGTTCGTTTCGCGTTGAACTCGAGTCGAGAACCTCTTCAGGCACGCTACTGTAGGTAATAAAAAACGAAGAGAACTGCGAAGGTTTGGAGGCAATTTCCTCAAAGTACCTACATACATAAATCACGCCTATATCCCCGAAGGGGAAAAGCAGAGGTGAACTAGCACCCACGTTTCGCCAACTATATCAAGTCCCATGTAATAGATGGCGTGGTGTAATAGGTGGATTGCCATTTATCGGGCACAAAAGTCGCAGTACATACATTGCTAAACTAGGTGGTATAAGAGGAACGCTGCTGCCCATTCCTAATTACTAATTTATCCTTAGTCGCCTTGTACGACACCCACGGGAGAGATTTGGGGAGGTGACAATTGTATTCTACTCTGTCGACACCACACGGCCACTTCTTCCAAGTTATTTATTTAAATTCATATAATATTTGGTTGGCGGTTGGACATTTTTCGAGTCCGCCTGTCTAGCTAACAACATCTTATCAAAATCTGCCGCCATAATAATAATGTTACATACATAGTACATACATACATAAATCACGCCTACATCCCCGAAGGCGCAGGCAGAGGCGAACCAGCACCCACGCCTCGCCAATTGTATTAGGTCCCATGTAATAGGTGGCGAGCCTATTGCCATTTATCGGGCACAAAAGTCGCAGTACATTGCTAGGTTGTTTAAGAGGAACGCCGCTACCCATTCCTCATCACTGCTTTATCCTTAGTCGACTTGTACGACACCCTCGGGAGAGATTTGGGGTGGTGACAATTGTATTCTACTCTGCCGTCACCACACGGCTGATAATAATGTTAACATCATTATAATTATTATTGTGTTCCGTCAATTCGTGATCAGTCAACCCCTCTGTGGTTCGTTCCAGGTGAAGCTATCAGCTCTTACCATCAGGTGAGACGATTGCCAAGAGCTGCCATTGCCAACTGCCAGCAATAGGGCATATTCCCAAAACTCGTAACGTGCAAGTTTTTGCAACTAGCGGTTGAGCTTCTTAAAAATATTATCTGCGTACATTGATAGGTGACGTCAAGGCGACATTTTGATCTTCATTATCGAAACCAGATACATTTTCGTGGACTCCCTCATATGAATCATGGACCCCCATTTTTTTAAACCCAAAGTATACCCCCGCTGAGTCGCCCGTGAACCCAGGGATCCCTGGAGATGATGATTTAAAAAAAGCATTATTTCACTTACAACGTTCACCCTATGTGCAACAGGCATGATTTCAACTTGATCAGCTACAAAATCAATGTCAACACTGGACGTTAATCAGTATCAACAACCAAACCAAGTATGGTCAGATTACAATCCGATGTCCAATAGAACCATAGAACGGTGAAAGCTGCGGTCGAGAAAAAATCTCCCATGAGCGTCAATGATGCAACGGCTCATACCAAAAACGCAAGGACCAACTCTATTACAAATCCCAACAACCATATAAGTGATACGCACCGGAAATTCTCTTGCCTAATACATTATTAATCCAAAGATATTTCCAGGGAGGTTATGTTTATGATAATTGTATTTTATTGAAATGTGAAGTGGAAGAGAGAGAAGAATACAATTCCAATCAAATTAAATCAAATTTCGTTTATTAATACCGGGTACGATTACAATACAACACTTATGAATCGTCAAGACGATAGAACATCGAAGACCCATTGCGTCCAAGGGGAAAAAGGGCAGTCCGCATTATGGCTCTGTGCAAAATGATGGGTCTGCAAAACCCCCCTACGACCCGATTCACTACACTTTGAATCGTCAGGACAAAAGTCATCGAAAACCCATGCGTCCAAGGGTAAAATAGGGAAGGGTGCATTATGGCTCAGTCCATAATAATGGATCTCCAAAACCCAACTACGACCTGATTCGCCAACGAAGCGCTGACTTCGACGCATTCAATGCCAAAGGTCTAAACGTGTCAGAGCCCTGCGCTTACGCCTCACCAGCAGAACGGCACGTAAGTTGGTCCTTAGCAGTTGTGTGTGACATCGCAGGTGCATTGTAAATTTTGCACCAGATACAATCAATGCAAATGGCACTACCCCTACCTCACTCAGGAGGTCGTACTAGGGGCGACATTATAAGCGTTATAATCTATACTAATATTATAAAGCCGAAGAGTTTGTTTGTTGGCTTGGTAGGTTGGTTAAACACGCTAATCTCAGAAACTACTGGTTCAAATTGAAAAATAATTTTGTGTTGGATGGTCCATTTATTGAGGCTATAGGCTATATATCAACCGACATTAACGCGAGCGAAGCCACGGGCGACCACTAGTAATATAAATATGACGAGGAATGCGCAGCAAAGTTCCCTGGTGCACTGTCTGATTGGCTGTTTATGTCATTGTCCACTGTAAATTAATTTAAATTTGATACAATGCGAATTCCGATTATCGCTTATATCACATTTATTTCTAACTCTCTATTTCTGTGTCACGTAAATAAGAAGTCGTAGGTAATAAATACCTTTTGTCATTAATTACAATAAAGAATTGAAGGTAACTTAAGCAGATGAAAGTCTTTGAGAAGGTTTTTCCACCGTATATCATCATAATCATAAATATTCATAATTTAATGATATAATATTTCCGAGACGTATCGCATCATTTAAAATTTTCAAAGCTCATCAACGCTTCCTAATTAGAAACAAAATACACGGACCATGGAAAGACGAAATGCGATAGGGCAGTAAACTTTCCAACCAAGATTAGGATCGTATCCCGGGTGAAAGTCGAAGATGTCACTAAAGTGTATCACGTGCCAGTAGGTAATGCATAGAGCGCAATAAACCTTAAGGTTAATTAGAATTGAATTCCAAACAAATCAATCAAATCAATCTCCGTCAAGAAACCGAGAAATGGTTGATCAGCGAAAAGTGCGACAGCTGACGATACAAATGCAGTCAACTCAACATTAGACCATATGGACTGTTGTGGTAAGGCAGAACGAGATAAGCAATACCAAAATCACGAATACAAAATTTCTGACAGAACTCAGAATATATCCAGGATCCGATGGAGCACACCCGGCTTGGAGGAAGATCTTCCCTTTTCGCTGATGTTGCGGCGCAGGTACCTTCTTCAAGAAATGAACGAATAGCAACGTTACCTCTATTAATTTAAATACGATATGGAACTGAACTGATGCCGTAACGATTTTGAACACCTGATTCACTCAGAGCAATCCATCAGCGAGCAGAGTTAATTCCGTTTTCATTGTCACTGCGGATTAACACCTACAAAAGTTTTATAGGCGGCCTTTCAGGGAATTGGGTTGCCTATTCATTTGGATGCACCGCTGTCGCATGCGTGGGCGCAGCAAGTGACATTACTATTTGAACCCATTCTATTAATAGTGCCTCCATTCAAGGAGACTTGTTTCCCTTAACTCCGTAAAAGATACATCCAAATTATAAAAATAAAAGTTTACCGAATACGTAATACCTAAGATAAAAGATACACGATAATAAAGATTGATAATAAAAAGCCTGTCGATCATATTGATTGAAATAGCCATTTTTGAAATAGGTGGCGGGACATCAAAACATAGCTAATGTAAACATAACATTAGCTATGGGACATCAAAACATAGCTAATGTAAACATAACATTAGCTATGTTTTGATGTCCCGACAACTGAATTTTTGAAATTTGTATAGTGTTGACGTATTTGTAAATGGTTAGGTAATTTGACAAAATTTTATTTCACTTTTATTTCTTTATACGCTTCGCGTTGTAAGCAGACTAGATTTTTTCGAACTTTTCCTGATTGTTCCTTGTTATATTTGAGGGTTTCAGGTGAAGCTCGATTCCATCTTCGGCCTCATCGTCATTTACCAACAGAGGGCTTAGCCAAGTGGCTTATCTATTCGAACGCATAGAAAACAAAAGTTTGAAACTTTCGTATTGTCTTCTAAAATGTATGAAACTGACGTATTACAACGTCAGTTTCATACATTTTGTATTCTATGCGTTCGATAATTGGCCACTTGGCTAGGTGAGATGAAGGCCAAGAGCTTTCTTGTCTAGCATGAAAAAAAACTATGCTTGTGGTAGGTATCTATTCATAAAGCTGGTGAAGAGTTTGTTTGTTTGGTTAAACGCGCTAATCTCAGGAACTACTGATTCCAATTGAAAAAATCTTTTTGTGTTGGATAGTCCATTTATCGAGGAAGGCTATAGGCTACATAATAACCGACATTAACGCGAGCGAAGCCGCGGGCGACCACTAGTCTTCTATAAACTCGCTGGATTCCCGCCTATTTGATCCTTTTGGGTCCTTCTTTTTATCACCAAAGGCGTTGTTGTAATGCAAAACAGTTCTATTTGTCGTACTGTTATTAAAACAACGACCTAATTAGAAATTTTGCCATAATGAGTTAGAGTAAATTACCAACCTAAAAGAAGAAGCTCTACAACTTTGGTAAGAAAAAAACGTGCTTTTTCCTTGCGGAATAAGGTTAAAAAGAGTATATTATTCTTCTCCCTGTGAGCGCGGGGTAATAACTAAGTCAAAAACAGTTTTTCGTCGATTCCCATTTGCAATTTAGGATTCGGTCGTTGTTTTATTAAGAATGCGATATTTATGTTACTTCATACCTGTATGACGTCATCGCACCGCATCATGAACCTCCGCCTGTGGCGCCGGCGCCTCGGCGCGGGCTCCGCGTCCCTCTCGATGCCCTCGTCGTCCGTGTCGGCGCGGCCCACCTCCGACGACTCCTCGGAAAGCAGCTCGCATTCCTCATCATCGTCTGGAACAACACAGACATGTTATCTTAAATTAAATACATATAAGAATCGAACCTATTTATCCTCGAAGGGGTAGGCAGAGGTGAACAAATTGCAGCTCAATCGCTTTAAAATGGGAGTGGATGTCTTGATGACGTCCGATCGATATGAAAGGAATGAAGAGGAAAACCCCAGACAGACGGGGAACAGGGCAGGGAAAAGATATCCTCGAAGGTGTAGGCAGAGGTGAACTAACCAATAATCATGTGTGGTCGCCAGCGGCTTCGCTCGTGTTAGTATCGGTTATAATATAGAAAATAAATGGACTATCCAACACAAAAAGTATTTTTCACTTCGAGTCTGTAGTTCCCGAGATAAGCGCGGTCAACCAAACAAACAAACACTTCAGCGTTATAATATTAGTATGTATAGATATGTGGCAAGCCTATTACCATCTATCGAGCGCAAATCGCAGAACAATCGCAGTGCCCAGTGGTTATACCACGGCAATTGCCCATTCTTCATTAGCTGTTTTAACCCTCAGGCGCCGTGTACGACACCCGAGGGAGAGATTGGGTGACAATTGTATTCTGGTCTGGGAGGGCTGATAATGATGTTTAAGCCGCCTCCGTGGTCTAGTGGTTCGCCCACCGGAATGAAGATCCAGAGGTCCCGGGTTCGATCCCCAGGGGAGTACAAATTTGTGCTCGGCTTGGTTGGTGGTAGGACTTCTTCGAAGTCCGCCTGGAGAGCTACTACCATCTTATCAAAATCTGTCGCCATAATAATAATGTTAACAGCATTATTGTTTTCCGACAATTGTGTTGTGATAAGATAGCCAGCCCCTCTGTGGTTGAGGGTTCCAGGTGCAGCTCGATTCCATCTTCAACCCTTATCGTCACTTACCATCAGAGATGAAGGGCAAGAGCTTCCCCGTCTAATATAAAAAAAAGATGTGAAATTTAGGCATTTGCAATTTCAGCGAGTGTCAATAGACACTAAACAAACTAACCAGTTTTTTTTTCACTGCAAACTCGCCCAACATTTCCCAACAAAGCCTCCACATCCAATAGAGCCACGAACATTGTTAATCCGTCACAGACCTTGAACAATAGCACGTGTGGTCCGATTAAGCGTCTATCACGATCATGGACGTAGTATAAAAACAGGACTGAGCACTAGAGCCGAAAATACGAGCCGAGTGAGATGTATAGAAGTGGGGTTGTTCGTCCTCTTCTAATTATCATGTCAACTTTTGTTGGGGGGGGGGCAATTGCGAAAAAGGGGCAGAGAACTCCCCTCCGACTCGTCTTTTCTCTGATATAATTTGTTTTCCAAATTAACCTTATGCCGTACGCATATGTTTTGTTTTCATCATTATCATCATCATCACCAGCCCTTTTAATGTCCCCACTGCTGGGGCACGGGCCTTCGCTATGGATGGAAGAATATAGGGAGATTGGGCCATAACCCACCACGCTGGCCCAGTGCGGGTTGGTGGGTATTAACGAATGCAGATGCAGCCGGGAATAACGGCTTAACGTTCATGCACGGAGCACGGAGGAACTCAAGAAATAATGAATTTTTGGTCACCCATCCAATGACCGGCCGTATCGACATTGCTTAGTTTACGAAATCGCAGGCCAAGCGCGCTATGCCACTGCGCTAGCGAGCTCCTTTTTTTACTATAACACTATTTTGACAGTGCTCAGTCTTGATATATTAATATTACGTCCATGATCACGATCCAGTTATTGACACCGTGCGCCGACGCTCTAACGCCAGCGAGTTGCGCAAGCGCATATTTGCGCGCGCTTTGTGCGCGCCGATGACAGCTTCACTCTTGACATTGGTCACGGAGTCAATGGGCCCCATTGTTAATGTATTAATGAAATATTTTAATGATGCAATGATTGACGTTTTTTTATCAGATTTATATATCACTGTAATCTCATTTTTGTTCAGACGATTGGAAATTAAAATCTGATTGTGCCTATTGATATGTCGTCATGCATCGCCAGCTATTTAATAGTGGGGCATAGGCTTTAAGTAGACGTAGTCCACTGTGGATTAGTGGGTGTTAACGAATGTTGCAATTATATTGGTTACAGCTCGAATGTTGGGTTCCCGTGTAATAAGGTGGCGGGCTTGAAATTATTGCCATCGATCGGGTACGTCAATCAATAAAATGGCAATATGTCGGTATAGTGTTTGGTGGTATAACAGGAAAGCTGCTGCCCATTACTCGTCTTCTTCCTGCTCTTATCCTGCTCTAAGCGGGGTCGGTACTCGGTAATCGCTGTCTTAACCCTTAGTCGCCTTATACGACGCCCGCGGGAGAAATTAGGAGTGGTGACAATTGTATACTGCTTAGCCGTCACCACACGGCAATTGTACGTATAGAAACCAGTATGTTGTAAAAAAAAATTGGCCCGTTTAGTAAAATACATAGAGGTGTGTGCTCGATGGTAACATATATTATAACACAAAACTGGATTGTAACTGTAACAATAAAGTCTAGCAGCGCAATGAGCATTTCAGAAGTAACAGCAAATAATATTTACAGTCGAATCAATTGATGCTCAAGCGACAAGACCTATTTATATTAAAGGCATAAAATAGGAGACTCACGATATACATAATAGACTGCAAATGGAACCCATTGCTTTACTGGAGGCTTTATTGCGTCCATTACGAGTATAATGTGCGAATGTGTTGTAAGCCTTAGTGCGTTGTCCCCGACACGTCTTATGAGGAAGTCGCAGCCCGTTTCAATTGGGTGTCGTATAAATTTAATTTGGGATGCATCGAGTTTGTTATGGGAATAATTTACTGCACAGCGGTATCATTCTAATGATGCAGTTTGCTTTGATGCGTAACATACGATTATAAATACTACCGTAAACAAGCTCACGCAGTAGAAGCTCGATAGCGCCTGGGCATGCGATTGCGTAAACCAAGCAATGATCGGTAAGGCCGGTCACTGGATGGGTGACCAAAAATGTATAATCTTGAGTTCCTCCATGCCAAAGCTCGCCTTTTTATACATGAGATACCCGCTTTAGGCAGCCTTCCCCTAAAGCACACACGTACGCTTTCAATATCCTAACCTAACAATATCCTAACTCGGTTAGCATTTACGCGAGTACCTAATTCAAGTAGGTACAGACGAAATGATCAATAGCAATCTAACTATCAGAATTACTTGCAGGCTGGCGAAAGCGAAAACTAAAGCGCTTCCTTATTGCGCTATTGCCTAAGCTATACTATACTTGTCATTTGTAGTCCTAAATAAATTCAATCGCATCGCTGCCTAAGTTATAGTTCTCACGGGAATGGTAAACAATATTTCATAGGCGTGCCGAATCGGTAGCGCCAACGTTAGGCACCGGTGGCGCCAGGCGCTCTCTCAGCAATAAACTGTCCGATACAAACTAGCTCATTAAACACAAACTTTATTTGCGTTCCGCTACCACACAGATCAATGCGCAGCGACCGCATCAACATGTTTGCTGAGCAAACACAGCTTTGCGTGTTCCTCTAAAAGGGCCATTTTAAGCAATATCGCCAAAGCAATTCATTTTACCAAATCCAAACGTTATAATTTTATCTATATCCAATTAATGTATTGTATTGCCGTGTAGGGACTGCAGAGCAGCATACAACAATCACCATCCACATCTCGCCAGCGAGTGTCGTAAAAGGCGACTTAGGGTAATGACAGGATAGCCTTCCTCTTATACCACCAAGCAATATACTGCGATTTACGTGCCCGATAGATTGGGCAGTAGGCTCGCCACCTGTCTTTAACATGGGACCTAACCTAATTGGCGAAAAGTGGGTATTAATTCACCTTGCCAACCCCTTCACGAATTATGTATGAATTAATGTAATGTTTGCATTTTGCAAGTTCTTGTACAAAATTCCATAACCGGTAAATTTACACAGGGGATTTGTTCAAGATAAAGTGACCATTTTATGATTTGCAATGTAATTCATAACAGGATCACAAAAGAAACTGCAGATGTTGCCATTTTAGACCCCCCGGTCATCACGTCTCGAATGCTTTGTTCGGCAAACACGGGGGGACCGAGGAAAAGCAATCGTCGCGTCTACGATAGCTTGCGTAACGGATTTATGCGAAGTGGCCGTTAGCTTACTGTGACTCACTTCTGATAGCCTGGTACTGCGCCGCTGGCCCTGTGAACTTTGCCGGTGAACTGTTGAACCAGCCGACAAAGAACTTGCGAAATTCTAACTGGGCTATTATTTAAGCAATGTTAAGCATAGACGTAACTTGTAAAAATTAATGTTTTCAACTTTGCCATCAAGCATTTGGCTAGACGTTTTCGTTCAAGTTTATAAATTCCTAGCTGATCGGGCATCGTTGTTTCCTCCTTATCATCGGGGGTTATAAAAAATAGCCTACGACTTAATCTAAGACTTATAACGAATATGCACAAAAAATGTCACTAAAATCGGTCAAGCCGTTTTGGAGGAGTTAAATAACAAACACTGTGACTCGAGATTTTTTTATATATTAGATTAGAAGATGAATATTGTTATTTAGGGCCTGTTTCACAATCGACAAGTAAGTTCTAAGTAGCTTACTTCGCAGATCATTTGACAGTTGTAATATGAAATATTTGTCAATTGAACTACCAAGTAAGCTACTTCGAACTTACTTGTCGATTGTGAAACAAGCCCTATATGTGATAGGTATATAAAATACATAATAAGTATACAGCAATGATAATCTTTTCTACTCTTTATCTATAAAATGTTATTCATACAGCTGAGTTGATAGAAGGGATCTTAAATTTACACTTACCATATCAACGGAACGTTAAAAATTGCCGTGAAACAAACAACCAATTTTACAATTTTGCAACTAAGGTCTAAATAAACTAACACCGATGCGATGTTAAAGCAAATTCCGCTATGTGCACTTTTATAAGATTTCTACATTTCCGCGTTTGCGCATAGTTCACCGGCCTATCCTATCTACCGTACAAAAGAACTGCTAAGTACTTATGAGCACTATACTACGATCTAAGACCTCTTATGTGCTACGTGCAGCAGTTAGAAATTTTAGGTAACAAAATAAAACGTGTTTTAAAAAGATTTGTACACATATATTGACAAACTTTAAAAGTGCAATAAAATCTTGTCATTTTAATTATAATTCAAAACGAAAGCTATAATAATTTAGAGCTTAGACTGAGCTTAAACTGATTTATGAATCGTCCATGTATATGTAAAAGTGAGACCTAACAACGGTAGATGCCGAAATTTTACGGCCTACGTGGTCTTAGAGTTCGCCTACCGGAATTAGATTCCGAGGTCCCGGCTTCGATCCCAGATCACAAAGTAATATGTTTGGTTGGTGGTAGAACCTTTTTCAAGCCCGTCACAATTTTATCAAAATCTGTATACATAAAAAATAATGACTTAACAGTATCATTGCGTTCCGACAATTTGTGATAAGACAGCCAGCGCTGGTTGAGGGTTCCAGGTGAAGCTGTATTCCACCTTCGGACCTTACCTATACATGACACCATAAGGTGAGATGAAGGTCAAGCTAGTCTAGCATATAGAACATGTATTCATTTAAAGTATCTAAAGAAGACATTGTACTCAGACGCGACTAGACATATCCTGACACTAATGCGACAGAGGACAACTGTTGCAGAAGCCAATAGGCCCATTCCACTCGGAAACCGTACGTAATAATCGTTCGGTGCCGTCTAAGCGTCTCGGAAACACGTTACTCCTCCGTGGGAGACAATAAATAACTGTTAACCGTTGCCTGTTGTCTCCGAGATAACGCCAGCTTCCCATGAGGCTGCGTGTGGCGACTGCCGGTTCGTTAAAGCGGGGAATCCACTACACGCACATGCCCGCGGGCATGCCTGCAGACATACACGGCGGACCTCGCTTCTATTAGGTCTGTGCGATGTTTGCCTAGTGTAGGACCGTCACAGTCAGTCTGGCCTATACAAACGAGGTCCGCGCGGGCATGTCCAATGTCCATGTAGTGAATTCCCCGCTTAAGTGCCCTCCGGATACATTGTATCTCGCCTGTGACATTAAAACTTTTACTGCGTGTGTAGTACTGCACGTGCTATAGGATCGAGTGTACGGTCCGTTGGTTAACGTACTTTTTATGCTGATTACATTGTTACGGACATTAGCGTGGCGGCAAATCTACCGCCACTTCTTTCTGAGAAGAACTTCAATAGCTGCATTGTCATTCTTAGTTTTACCAGTAAGTAGACTAAGATGCATTCTTCTTCACTTTTTCTTTGTGCTCATCTTTTTACGTTGATTTTGCAAGCTACTTAGAACCAGTCACATGTAAGATATCAAAACAATACATGCATACTCGTACGTAAATAAAGCCTATTTATCCCCGAATGGGTCGGCAGAGGTGAATTAAGGTCCACGTTTCGCCAATTATGTTAGGTCCCATTTAATAGCTGGCGAGTCTATTGCTATCTATCGGGTTCGTCAATTACAGTATATTGCTAGGTGGTATAACAGGAATGCTGCTGCCCATTACTCATCGCTGTCTCCATCTCCTTAGTTTCCTTGTACGACACCCGCGGGATAGATAGGGGTGATGACAATTGTATTCTGCTCAGCCGTCACCACACGGTATAAAAATACGATCCAGACAATCAGATCTACAGTCTTATTTCAGATACAAGAGTTCTCTTGTACAACTTTAACGAGTCACGCTAGAAAGCTGTGTAATCAAGACAGATTAAAACGCATTTAATCACTAGCCCCATAAATTATCAGGTAGCCGCGTTCGCGATCAGCTGTACTCGAGCCGATCCATCAGCTCGCTGAGGTGTTAATGTGGGCTATTAATAACAATTTATATCATTGTCCGTGCACCATAGCGGGCAAGTGGCAAGACTTTCTCCATCGCAACGGTAATGGACGCGGCACAAAGCCTCCCGTGATGTGGTGAACAGTTCTCGGGCAGGAAGGGCAGATTATTACATAAGCTATCTCAGGTATAACATGCGGATATCGACGGCTGCCACAACAAACGCGAACCAACTCTTAAGTGGCGTTTTAAATGCGTCGATGTACTTCGCCATTATGTGTGGAGATTTCTGTTACGATACATTTGCACGGCATTTGGCGTTATATTTCACTATAGATACTTTTTCTATCAGAAAAGCGTGAGTTTTTTAAGGGCCTAGGCTGATAGACGTACAGCATCTGCCGGATTTTCAGGGAAGACCTTGAATGGTCCACCTTTCATTCGAGCACTCCCCTGATAAAAAATTTCTACGCCAGGCGTACCCGAGGGAATCCCGCTACCGCTGATAGCCCTTTCAGGGCGCTTAATTCGATTCATTAAAAGAAAAGTCGCTTAGTGAATGTCAGTAGAATTGAGACACACTTTATTTTTATTGGATTTATCATATAGATTGATTATTGACTAAACTATCCGATATAACAGAATACATAAATTAGATTGATTAAACTATCGCTTTTTGGCTTTAAAAGGCAGAAAAGTCGTGCGACGGTAATGGCCAATTCTCTATATTCTTACATCCATCGACAAGCTCAAGACATTAAAAAACCGTTGATGACAATAGTGGAGGTTAATTGTGGTTTTGATGTCTTGTTTTACATTGATTTAATAATGTTGAATTTCATTATAATGTCACTCACAGTCATGTTCCCGAATTCTTACGAGAATGACACAAGTCAACCAAGAAGAGGAAGAATGAATTACTTACATTCGTTGCAGACCAAACTGGAATGTCATAACTAACACACAGTAAAAGCTAGTAAATTCTTGTGGCTATGGAATTTAGAGTTATAACATAATATACAAGCTTACATTTTCCTGAGACAAGTCGACAGTAGCTAAAATTCCGAAGTCTCCCGTACCACTAGGAAGTAAGTCCACAGCAAATCAATATTGCAGTTTTAAAATTTTTCTCCAATTCTATTCCTTGAGAGCAAAGAAGTTTGTTGTTAAAACATAAATTCTCTGAGAGAAATTGTTCATTGATTGCGAAACAACTTGTTTGTTAGTTAATTGGCGCGATTTATTGAAACGAGTGATCTTTACTAATCAGCAATGCAATTTCTCTGGTCCAAGATACACCTTGTCCAGAATACGTCCTGAGCTGGTTTCAAAATGTTGAGCCTACAGTCTTGTTAGTAACGTGAATATGCAAGTGTAGTCTAACAATAGTCACCAGTTAAATCACTTTTAAGGATTGAAAATATTATGTCTATACTAATTATAATTATATTTTGACAAATGAACACAGACATTCGTTATCAAGTATCAAGTCATGGAGGTTTATAAAGACCGTCATCTAGTATCTTTATCACAAGTGCTTATGCTACTTACTTTGTGCTAGATGATATTTGTGAGTGTAAGAAATATACATTAATATGACCTCATTTCAATGCGTTTGCAAATTAAAACAAACACCAACGCAAGCGCAACACAGCACGACTGATTTGAGATATTCCCATATCGTGCCATAAGTGCAATGTAGCGGTATTTTGCGAACCAAACTAGACGGTAACCATTACGGTGGTAAAGAACGGGATACGAGCTCAGGACTGTTGAAGTTAACAAATTGGAAACAATTACACTTTGATTGGTTCAGTAAATCTTATAATCTCTTGCTGAAGCTTTCTTAACAATAGCTTAACGTGCCTTCCGCGGTATTGTTTCAGAACTATTGTTCTGATAATGTTACATGCTGTTGGGCATACGATTCATAAAAAGAGTATCCGTCTAGGCACTGTCGCGTATGTCATGTGAGATTCAGTATTGAATTTAGGACTTTAATTAGGTCTGGAAGATGATTGGAGGCAGGGACAAGAGGCGTTAAAATACCGCCCCTTGTTATAGCAACCGCACAAAAGCATACATACTGCACAGTCAATAGGGTAAGGTGTCACCGAAAATTTCTTTAATCAATTGTGAACTTAATGACCGGCATGTTAAGATGGTAATTTAATAGGAGATTCTTATCAGTTTTGTACTACTGTTTATTGCACGTCTTTATAGAAAATGTTCCCTAGAACCTAAATTGTAGTCACCGTAGTACATATAACGAATGGCAAGTATCTGTAAAGGCCATGATCCCCATTATGGACAGATTGGTTATGGAAAGTGAGCCAATGAGACTGGGGTAGATGGTAGCACTGGGAATCTAATAAATTAAATAAACATACACATAATTATTATATTATGCTATCATTTAACTTTATATGAAGCGTTAGGTACTTTATGTGAAATGTAGTATGGATTGGTGTTGATGGGCATCGATAGTGAGGAATGAAAGAAAAATGCATGCAGCGGAAATGAGAATGTTATGATAGATGTTAGGTGTGTGGGGTGAAAAGACATGATTAGAAATGAGTACTACGTCCGGGAATGGGTACGGAGAAGATCCGATGATAGAAAAATTGAGAAGCAAACAGGTGAGTGTGGTACGGGAATGTTATGAGGAGGAATGAATGTTACGTAACTAGGAATATGTTGAGTATGGATGTGGGTGGATGGACCTAGAATAAGAGGAAGACAGAAGACACGACGGATGGATTCATGCTCATATCTTATAGAAGGAATGCAAGAGGAATACATGTGTGCGATAAAGGTAACGGGGAACGAGGACTTATAAACCTAAAGTTGACACAAATATATTTCAGATCAAACACTAATATAATTTTTTACATTAAAATAAATAAGTTTTTGAATATTTTATGTTGCCAATTCGGATAGGAATCGACAACGAGGATTTATATTTATATTATAGATCTATTACGTAATTCAAGTAAGCAGAGATCAATAAACCCACTTCGGACCACCTTCATCTTCAAATGTACGATTGCACCATTGCACCATCGCATCCCAAAGTCGTTAATAAAAATCTAAATGCATTTTCACCAAGTGTTTTTCATTCGTATATCTTAAGACACGTTTGTTTCACGGTTATGACTAATAAACAAAACGGCACGATTAACCGCCTAATTAGACAGAAACACACAAAGCACTCTTAGTGAAAGTGTAATATAATTTTGGTGTCACTTAAGCTGCTGGAGCTCAAAATGGGCTCCTAATTAACGTGCATTATGTCAAAACTTTATTTACGGTCCAATTTAGATTATTGTTTTCTGTCAAACATCGTTAAAGTTTTATTAACTGCGGGGAACAACCTCCAATATACATAAACGTTGAAATGCGCTGGGCTGAAGTGAAAACGGGTTTCTAAAACACTTCAATATTTTTCTAAATAATGGAGGATTTAGAATTGAATTGAATGGGACTAACTTATATTTATAACTTTTTTTTAATTGTTTATAATTATTTATTACTGGGAACAGGCCTCAAAAAAATTGAGGATTTTTTTGGGGCCTGTTCCCAGTCTATCTGGGGTCGCCGCAGTATGTTTCCTCTTCCATTAATATCGGTCAGACGTCATCAATCCACCCATTCCCTTTTGATTCATACCATCCATCACACCGGCAAGTATGAATGTATAGAAAAGAGTTGGAAAAGACCATGTCAAGAGATCGGTAAACGGAGAGAATTATTGGAATGACAACATTCCAATCAATACTGCGCAAGGTTTTGGCTTAGGTTTTACACCCGGCCGCCTGCCTAACACAAACTCTTTGGATATGCTGTGGTTCGTAAATTGCGCTCCACCATTCGGGTGCCCCAAGGTGCTTATTGGTCTACACGGGGCAATGTTCCTTAGTCTACTTTTACGACACCCCTCTGGGGCTGACACATTTTACACAAAATTACAATTATTTAACTGAATTTTAATAAGACGACTTGCACTATCTGTGATCTATGCACATATTTTCACCCGTGGGAAAAATTTTGAGGATGCTTTCCTAGTTAGTAGTATAATAGAATAGGCCCAACTTTCATCTCAAGGCCTTTGTTGCGGTGGCCTTGCGGCAGCCTCCGCTGTCAGTCGGCAATTAAGAGGTGGAAAAGTGGAACGGTGAAATGAAGTTTAATTTGGAATGCACCAGTGTGAAGGTGGAACGGTGAAATGAAGTTTCATTTAGAATGCACCAGTGTGAAGGTGGCGTTTCATTGCCGCGGAGGATGTGCACGCTATGCGCGCTCAGTGCGCTTTTGATTTCTTCTCTTGGCTGTTAGTAATTGACCCAGACCAAATCTACTGAGAACACTAATTGTGTACAATGCTTGGTAGTTGCAAGGACTACCAACAGATGGCGTTGCCTGCCATAAAGCATCATATACCACATTGATCATAGTCCTTCGAGCCGGATAAACAAAGCGACCTATGGATAGTAGTGATTTATTTATTTATATATTTTTAACTTTCAAGTTTCAACAAAAATGGAAGAAAAAAGAAACATAAATCACACAAAATACATATGATAATAAAACAAATGCGGACGTGACAAACAAAACATACCGCTGTATAACATAGTATAGATATAGTAGACTTAGATACAAAATCTCGACAACAGCTGTCAAGGCAGTCTATCAAGCTCTATTCATCACACTCCGATGCGTCGATAACGTCAGCGAACTCATGCGCATGTAAAAATCAGTAATTGTAGGGTTACCACAAAGTTAGAAAAAAACCCTTAGTCGCCTAGTACGACACTACTACTAGTAGTACACCCGCGGGAGATAGGGAGTGGTGACAATTGTATTCTGCTCACCATCACCGGCACACGACAAAATAATAACTACTCAAACTTATACTTTTACATATCTACATAACATCATCTGTGTCCGGTTCTTGATACTATGTGACAACAAAAAAAAATTACCCATACAGCTTTAAGACAAACAAGAACATCAAGAAACGGTCTTAAAATGAGCAATAAATGTCCGACTAAATTAAAAAAGAGATAAACTTAATCAATTAAGTTGGCAGGTACATCGACTTAAGTTTAAACGTTATTGACAAGCAAAATAATTAAGAAAGCCGATAATAATTTTTAAGCATTTAACACAGAATTCTTTTAAGAATCCTTATGGTCACATTATAGTAGTTGTTACGAATTCTTTAAAGATTTTATGCAATATAATCTGATGTCATGTAATATCCATATATACGTAATATATTTTTCTATCAAATTCTTAAGTTTTTACAAAAATATAATTTATTTTGGGTAAAAGTAGACACGTAAAAACAACGTGGTGTAATTTTTTAAAATAAGTCTTCATGCCTATTGTCGAAACGTGGGTGTTAATTCTCCTCTGCAAGGGATATGTGTCTATCTTCGTGGATATGTGTGAGCTTATGTATGTATTTTAGTTAATACAATAAGTCTTTAACTAGTGACGTAGCACAACGTCGATGGCAGTAACCCTACACACGAAAACAATGCAACCGAACCACCCGTCGCACCGGTCGCGTCATTGTATTCACCTGTCCGCTCCGACCGACTGACCCGTATTCGCATCTCGTACCGATACAATCGAATATTATCGATATTTTCAATTCGATCCCATCGCCCACGACCAACAACAGTTATTGGAATGTATTAGCCGTGAACTTCGGAATAGATGTTCGATGCTGGTATTCGATTGTTGTAGGTATTGATTGATATTAGCGGTCGGTACTGTTTAGCCTTATAATGGACAACATTCTTTTTGGGAAACTAAATCTAAGTACATACCGGCTGATCATTCAGTAGCGACAAAGTAATTGTGTATTTTAAATAAGGTACAGCTACATCTAAGTACTTTTGACCAGTCATTCTTACATGCACAAATGGCGGCTTTATATCCAGAGTAGGCAGAGGTATATTAACACTCACATTTCGCCAAGATCCCAAGTTATAACAAGGTTTACTTACTTACAGCCGTTGCACGTGGCATATTATAAAGGCAAGGCCTCTATATTATTGAAACGTGCAACGGCTGGTTGGCAAAAGCTGATGATGATGATCTCGTAACAAAACCAATGTAAGCCCAAAGACAAATCATCACCGACGACATTTATTGGTACTAAGGGTAAAGACAGCGATGAATAATGGACAGCAGTATTCCTCGTATGCCACCTAGAAAGATACTGCGATTTTATGTGCCCGATAGATGGCAATAGGCTCGCCACCTATTACATGGGACCTATAAATTAACTGGCGATTATTGGGTGTTTAATTCACCGCTGCCTACCCCTTCGGGGATTTAGGCGCGATTTATGTAAGTATGTATGTTAATAAATACGACGCGGTGAAGTCCCATTACGACCCCGAACGGTGGTCACACTATCAACAGTCGCTAAAGCAGGTGTTTTTTTCAATCGATCTAAATAAAATAAAGAAGGCCTTAGATAAGCACATACGCGGTACGTCCGAAGCTATTTCTGGAGTACACCTGCTTACTTAATTCAATGAACAATAAATTTATATTCATTAAAACCATACAAAATGTTTACGATCGACAGTATTTGAAACAGGTTCACTTTCGTGTTAACATAAATCATTAGATAATAAACAACTTTGCACCAATCTTATTTTACGCAGTATTTAGATCATTATTACTCTTAAATCCAACTTTACAGGTCTTCCTAATGGGAGAATGGGCTTTAACCTACCAGGGCAAATGACTCCCATCATCAAATAAACTTCCGCAAAAATATTCAATTCCTTAAAATATATAATTAACAAACATTCAAACTTTATTAAAGCAATCTACGAGCTTTATTTGGCCGCTAGTGTGAGTTTCGGCATGCATACACAAGCAGCGTAAGCCACAATTACAAAAGATGCAGAAAACTCGACAAGTTAATTTAGATTGAGCGACTCTAACATGGAAAGGGAGTTGAAAGACAGGCGGAACAAATAGTCTCATTGCATTGTGAGCTAACGCGTTGGGGGGCGCCCCGACGCAGGCAGGAGTGAGCAGGCCAAAGGTCTAGGAAGCGATAAACATGAGCGAAATGTCATAGTTGTAGACAGACTAAGGGCTAATGCAGACCGCTTTTCGCCCGTAAATAAATCACACAGAGATCACACAATTGCATTCCAGTTCGCAATATGCGGTGCAGACGCTGATAAATTATGCTAGATTTCCTCAAAACCTTAACATACATACATACATAATTCACGCCAATATCCCCGAAGGGGTAGGCAGAGGTGAACTAGCACCCACGCTTCGCCAATTAGGCTAGGTCCCATGTAATAAGTGGCGAGCCTATTGCCATTTATCGGGCACAAAAGTCGCAGTACTTTGCTAGGTGGTAGGTATAAGAGGAATGCGGCTGCCCATTCCTCATCACTGATTTATCCTTAGTCGCCTTCTACGACGCATTCTACGGGAGAGGTTTGGAAAACCTTAACGACTCTTGAAAAACCAATTTCATATTTTTGTGTTTCTTTATTAAGATAAAGACACAAAATTGTATTCAACAGAGAACATTGCAATGAATGTGCGGAGTGACAAAAATGTATAAGATGGAGGATATAAATAAGAATAAAAAATAAGTGCCGTGTGGTGACGGCAGAGTAGAATACAATTGTCACCACCCCAAATCTCTCCCGTGGGTGTCGTACAAGGCGACTAAGGATAAATCAGAGATGAGTAATGGGCAGCAGCGTTCCTCTTATACCACCTGGCAATGGTACTGCGACTTTTGTGCCCTACAAATGGCAATAGGCTCGCCACCTATTACATGGGACCTAAAATAATTTGCGAAACGTGGGTGCTAGTTCACCTCTGACTACCCCTACGGGGATATAGGCGTGATTTATGTATGTATGTATGTAAAAATAAGAGGAATGCTTCTTATATTTTTGGTTTACGATATGAAATCAATATTTGTATATAATATTATATTATCTGAACTGGGAATCTTTAAAAGGTATAATTAAATCTTGGTTATCGTGTTCACTGCCTGACATTCTCCGAATGACAAGAAAGCAAGAAATCAATATCTGATTACCCATCATATTTTCACTGTCAACAAACTAACTATTTGTCGTCTGCCAGCTTGCATCTTAAAAGCGATCTACGCAAACCCTTATGCCAACAAGCGAGATAGAAAGTGAAAATGAATTAGTCTTGGATAACATCTGCACTGTAGGAATCCACATTTATGTAACACCTACACGAAAGCAGTTACACGAAAGCAGTGACGCGAATTGAAATAAACATTACCGGCACACATGAGCTTGACCCTGAAGTTAATTTGTAAATCAATTACCCTGCAAATTTCAATATTGACGACGATACCTGAAAGGCCTGTTCACTTTTCTCCTATAAATAACGCTAGATAAGAAATTAATATTGATAGTGTATAAGGTGCAAGGAAAATACAATTAACCCTCTATCTATACTAATAGAGAAGGTAAACGTGCACTTATAAAAACATGACAACTGCGCAAAGCGTTTCTGGAAAGTTGTTGAAGAAAGCAGTTCAGTTTATGTCTCTTGCTGCCGCACTCAGAGACGTCAAATAACGTCAATGAGTACTTAACGTCAAAAAATGACAATTCAAAACTAGTCGCTATTCTTGCCGGGTCTAAATTTTTTGAATGAAAATTTTTAACATTAAATACCCATTAAAGTAAATTGACGTCTCTGAGTGCGGCAGTTAATAACTTAACCTTTCCTTCCCTTACCTTAAGGCACCTTAATTAGGCTACACTTAGATCTCCATTAGATACAGCATAGACAGTGCCATATTCATGAAGACTGCAGCACCATTGTGCCGGAATGCGGTGGGAGTGGGAGTATGTAAATAGTGAAAAATTTCCCAGCATTGTAATTTTTGTTCTTTTAACTCCAACTTACACTAAGTTATTCAAAATGGTTTATGACAATGAAATGCATAAATGCTGATTATTTTACACTTGGAGTATGAAGAATTGAACAATTCCATCAAACTAAGAACTAAGAATAAATATGAACTGGAATTCAACAAGCAAACAAAGTACTGCATTGACTTTGTATCCAGTGTTAAAGCCTATAAAGAAATTCAAGTCTCAGATAATATCAGAGACCATTACAAAGATGACACTACATACTTTAATTGACCCAACTCCTGCAAAGTAGATGCTTCCTGCGGTAATAGTGTGATCTGGACAGAGATTACAAGTTCAATGTCCACCAATCCAGCTAATAAACGAGACTGGCATTCTGCAAGTAATACCACCACATTACTCAATGAATAGAATGAATGAGGGAAAACACATAAAACTGCTCAAGAGCGTGTTTCGAAAACGCAAAAGCGATAGAACCTGCATTGTAGTGCTAGCGACCAAAGAATAACTTTCCGTGCAAAGCTATTAAGATTGCATTTCAAATGTACCGAGAAACTATTGCGTCCCCCGTTAGTCCTATGTGGTGTTATTGTTTCATGAAGATTTATGCTAGGATCCATTTTCCGTACCGAGCATAGAATTATGTAGAAAGATACATACATAAATCACAACTATAAAGGAGGAACCAGTAGGCAGATGTGTATAGTGAATTGCAGAATGATCTCTAATCAACCCTCATCTTCCAGCCCGTCATCTAGGAAGACAAGGAAAGTCTAATAACAATCAGGGGCTGACCTATGTCAAAATGAAAGGGTCAATACGTCACTGCTGTAAGCCATTTAATTTACTTATTAATGTTAATACATAAAAAGGACGTTTGTAATCAGATACTCCATTCAACACAATCAACGGCCTTATTTATTCATAGCTACAGTATATCCTATATTGTATCGATCAAATAACAAAATCTATGGTATCAAATTATACGTCCATAATAAATGTCAAAATTGCGCAATGAAATAGAACATTGTTGCGGTCATGTAAAGTTTTAATAATAAAAAGAACTCTTGAAAGTCTGAGCTAGCTCTGATTTACAGTTAACTGTACTAAAGTCTTTAAACATTAAAAATAAATTAAAAACTGGCAACATAAAATAGGACAACACAGTTAATTTCAAAAACAATTACCTCTTAGAGTAACGGCAATTCAATCAGTTCTCACAGCCTGACATCTAACGCGTTACTCGGCAAACATGACCATACACGAGCAATGTGCATTTCATTAGCGCACTGTCTTGGCACACGCACAATACAATTAAAAGTAAAAACACAATTAACTCCGACCTGGATTTGAACCCGCACTATTATGGTGAGACCACGCACCGGTGCAGAGTAATGAGACCGTAGAAAGTTCCCATGGACCACTGTCGCACACTTCAGAGCTGGTGGAGTCATCAATAACATAAGTTACACTTAACACTACATCGACCTCGAGACGCAGGGTTCGATATAGCTGTAATTGGCATACTAAATTGATTTATGAAGTCAATAGGAAATTATTCTCTCGCATTGCTGGTAGTTTCCAGAAAAAATGTCTCCTTGTGGGTTGATGAAAATGTTAACAAGTTTACCTAATTAACAGTATCTGTCTACATCTAAATTGTTTCAAAGTAATGACTTTTTAGAAGAAAGAAAATAAAAATGAAGTGTTTACATAACCAAACTAGAAGAATATAGCGATGATGATAAAAATAATGATTGTAGATTTCATTAAATATCAGTTCCAATATATGATAAGAATAGCTACAACATTAAAATTAATTTTTACCATATTACAAAACACGTGGTTTTGGTCATTCAAATTAATTATGTACTAAAATCAAATAACAGAAATGATTTCATTTATAAAAAAAGCCACAGCACACATACTTACTAATAAACATAAACTAAAAATTAAATGCCTATGTCCAATCCAACCTAACGGTAGTTACACACATCAACAGCTGATCAGTGTGGGAACTAGTTCTCAATTTATTTAGTTCCACAATAATGTTAAGATGCATACGCCTTGGGGTGATACGGGCTAATAGCGAAATAACGGGACGAACCAAGCACTAGCCCCGACGTATCACGATTAAAGCTATCACGATCACAGCACGATACAAATAAAGTTTCAATTACTCCCGTCACAGTACCCGAAAACCAACTTCGATTCAATTTGGTGGGCCAAAACAAATCGTGCAAAATAGAAAAGTGATGCGTGCCTTATCGGGATTTCATGGGCGTTTTTGAAATTTGGATACCACTAAAAATGGTAGTGCACTACAAAACATAACATTTTATATTGAAGGACAGTAAAATATTTCAGAAATATAAAAATAATACTAGTCCTGAACGCTGCTGTCTTACTAATCGCATCCATTAGTCAGATAGTACAAGGCCCGCAGGAATTAATATGATGATGAATGGTGATAATTGCACCCTGCAATGCCATCACCATACAGCATAAATTTTAAATTGAATTTGGAGAACCTTTACGCATATTAAAAAACCTATAGGACCATAGAGAACATTAGCATTATTATTTGGGGAAAAAAGGTGAAACCCAACAAGCGATAAGGCAAACCGTTCGGGACCCACCGTTTTGCGCAGCACGTATTTCACCTGGCGACGTGACAGACGAAAAGGTCAACAGGGTGAAAGTTCAGCTCAGCCACTGGAGAAAACTAAATCGCTCGGGCGCACTTGACTTTAGGCTGCATTGTGATGGCCACTGCCACAGCACAGTTTCCAATTGCATTGCTCATTTGAATTCGCTTTCCTTTGAAGTGGTTATAAAGTTCGATTTTGAGGCAGTGAACCTGCTTTCTATATTGGAACTTAAAGTGTTTAAAATGCGTTAATTTTTGTGGTAGCAAACGAACAGTCAATAAGCTGTTGTCACTTGCCAGTCAATGAAAGCAACAAAGAAATTATTAATTATTTAATTAGACAAGAAATCATATTATCTACAAATGCTTCTCAAATCTCGATCATCCATATAATGAATATTGAGCTGTAAAATTAATGATAATCTAAATATAAAAATTTCATGTCTCTTGTGTTTGTTATAACTCCTCCGAAACGACTTGACCGATTGTTTTATAATGTTTTTGTGTATATTTGGTAGGTTTGAAAATATGTCGTAGGTTATTTTTTATAGGGCAAAACAACGTTTTCAGGACCAGCTAGTAAAAATTGTTATTGGAAACAAAGTTCACAAAACCATGGTTTACGTTATCTGCGCCACCAATCAATGTTTATACGTTTATTATTATGTTAACTCCACTTCCTGGATGCCCCGTTAAGTTGTTACAATTGACACTAATAATTGACTTACCGACATCATCGCAAGCTGTCATGTCTGTGATAAGTCTTTCAAGGTCCGGTGTGATGAGGCGCTCCTCATCCTCTCCGTGTTGGTAGTCCAATGCATGGTAGATCACCAGGGCCAGGTTTACCACCAACTGCAACAAATAATAGTAGTGATTTAGTGGTGTTTGCTAAAAATATTATACACATTGAGGTTGATAAGTTAAAAAATTTTTAGATGTCTTCCATCAGAAAGAAGAAAGAAAATACGCACATGCTACCAAATGCTACGAAATCCTCACTCTTTCCTTGAACTGTGACTGTGTTTTGTTTTGTTTATTTGTTCAGCTAATTTAAGCTAAACCGAATATTGGTCAAGACAATGTTTCAAATTAGTAATTTAAGTTGAAGGTAGAAATATAACTTAAAACCCGCCTTGACACTAACCAAATCGAGATAAATGTGATCTTGAGACTTACTACTAGAAAGAGAAAGAAAGAATAATTTTAACTAAGTTTAAATGTTGTAGGTATACTATTACAAACTGTATGTATACTGTATGTAGACAAAGAAAACAATAATTCAGTGAATGATTCGAGTACGCATTTAGACGTGTCATTCGAACAACTAAGCGATGTCAATGCTATACATAATAAATGTTATTATCCTGAGAATGGCTACTGTTACTAAACTTACTACTCTTTCGTAACGCAACACACCTTTGGGTGGTACAAGCGGAATCCTTTAGCGATTTTTTAAAATTTTACGTCATATAGAATAGTCTTAAATTAAATCTAAATTAACTGACTTTGTGCCCGTGACTTTGTTCGCGTGTCATACAATCAGAACACAGAAGATATGCACTTGCAGGTTCAACTATAAACATTTCAATTATTTATGGCTATGGGATATTTTTCCTATATTCCTTCCATCCACAGGCAGGCCTCAGAAGCGGGGTAATCAAAGAGCTGGTGATGATTTCTAATCCGTCGCAAAACTTGGACATTAAAGAGCTGGTGATGATTTCGAATGAGTAAAATTCCTCGCAAAGCTTGCTCCTTAGCTCCACCAACGGACATAGAAGCACCAAACAGCGGATGCGTAGACCGTGACTATCAAAGGCAGTCGGCGGAACATCCAGTTGTTCTCATTGCCCAACTACAGTACTGCTGGCATCTGAATGCAACCGCTCCCGCCTTGCAACAACTCCACTGAGCGGACGTTTGGAAACAAGATTAATGTGCCCATCGTGTGACCTGACACACGATTGATCAGCGCTTCGAATCCATTCGGTATGTTTATCAGATCCACAGGTCAACTTGAAACAATTATTCGATTAATTCGTAAACGCCGTACTTGTTCCATGATTTGAATTGTAATTGGGAGAATATTTACTCCAATGTGAAAGTAAATTGGCACGCCTTATCAGCAAATATAGTAAGCATTTGAATTTGAATCTATCCCCGAAAGCTTAATAGAAGTGAATAAACACCCCAAAAGTCGCCAAAAATATTATGTCCCACGCTTGCTACCCTATTTCTGATCAGATATTTACAACCCTTGTTCATCTTTCTCAGAACCCACAAGACAAATAGGGCATCGGTGACAATAATTGTATTCTGCTCAGCCGTCACCAAACGGCAAATCTTAAAAATAATTGAGAGGAATTTAAAATTTCATTTGCAAAAAAATCTAAAACTACGATAGTGTATGGTGCTGAAAACTAGAACTCTTCAATGACTACTACGCTCTAGTGCCGTATTAGTTTCAAACTAGGGCACCATCTCAAATGGTAATAACCATCATCCGACATCCTATTATTTCTGTCCAATAGCCAAATATATCGGGCAAGCATCTTTTATCGCTGCCATTGTATGCAAATCACGTGCAATATGGTGTTGCATTGTATTGCGTCAGAGCACGCCACTGAGACGGTAACCAACACAGTAAAGAGATTCGCAGGATGCTAACAAAATACTTTAATGTTAATTTCTCTCTTATATTTTACACCATTCATGACCATTGCCCTAGCTAGATCTGTTGTTGTTAGAACCCACCAACCGTACTTGGTAGCCCATTCTTCGGTATACTTTTATATCTGTAAGTGAGCGTTATGGCTTACACACAGTATAGAATTAACTATGCAATCTCATCACACACATTATTTAATTGTAACCAGATCAATTCAGTGATTCAGTGTAAATATCACCTTCAGTACAATTTGATTAGTTACAGAACTTCGGTAAGGTTTGCTTTTATCTGAGCCTAACTTGATTAGGAGAGCTTAATATTTAGCTTAATTTTTACAGTACCTGTAAGCTTTTTATGATGAAGACTTTTAATAATAACAATATTTACGATTTGAAAATTGGTTTTATTAATCAAAATTTTCAGAATGACTACCGAGTTGGCATACTGAGTAAATTTTTCATAGTAGACATTACACATACCGCTATGAATGAGCACAATGAAAGTCCTTTAGAGGCTCACTGACTTGAGTGATGCTGATGGACGCGTTGGTAGGTTGTTGCAGGATGCTGTTGTTTAGAAAAAGGTCGAAACGAAGCATTTCCGATCATTGAAATGCTAATAAAAGGCTCATTAAGGTCAAACTGATATCGCGTTCTTTATTAGTACCGCGTCAAAAGTGAGTCTATTGGAGTCACTAGCGCAAATGATCAAAGTTATGGTTAGGCTGGAAGTGAAGGTAGATTTCTGAAGATGAAGATTCATTAAATAAAGGCTTTTGGTCTGAATTACCCCAATTTTTTGTTCAGTTAATTACTGTTGACATAATTCCAGAGAGAGGCAGATGGAAATCCAGATCTGCAACAATCGAACAGTAAAGTTTAGAATATTAATCCTTTCTAGTCGAACTTGTGTGGTCAGAATCGCCAATTAATGACGACAACCTTTTCCTAGTGCTTGAAATTTCGGCTTAGTTGCAAGAATTAACGAGGACGTTATTGACAGATGAACAATATCAGAAACATGTGTTTTCTATTCTTGAGACATACCACAAAGGTCTTTTAAAAGTATCCCTTTCGTTCTTAATTCTATTCTATTATAGCGTCTATTGTTAATTGAATAAGATTCCCTACAAGAAGACGTTAAATTCGCATAGCACTAGTAGATAATAAATTAAGCAAATCAATTACCGAGCGGTATTACTGAACGTAATGAGAATCATGAACTACTTCCTGACTGAACTCATCTATGGCTTAAGTAAGTTTTTGTGGCGTCTCGGAGAGATGTGTCGTTAGTGCCAGCAAAAACCCTGCAGCAAAACAACCTTGACTCTGCACAAGATATTTGCTCGCACTAATGTCCCATATGAAATAATGTCCAATAGCTCTCGTAGCAACCACCCACCACGAGCGTTGTTTACCAGAAAAAGAACCCCTTTCGTTCTAGAATCTAGACCAAGAAATCGACTTTTGAGCATTTCTCAGAAACTATTATGGCTCCAAAAAAATTGTCAAGTAAAGTTGTAATTATATTACGCCTTTCATTTTTCTGACAGGACGCCATATTTGTGAATGTTTACCAAGTGAAAAACTGGCCACTGGCATACATACGAACCGCAGGAATACATGTGCAACTCATTATATAATATATGGACTATTTGCTTTAACTTACATTCAACTGCACTTGTGTAAATTGTGTAAATATTGATGTCAAGAACCAAAGAAAGTATAAAATCTGATTCTGGCATTGGCGTGGTAAAGTATTGCAAAGAACCTGATCATTTACAACTAACAAATTAAATCCTGATCCTAAAACTACAACTGATGAAATAACGCTAGCGAAACAACAGTGAAAGAGCTCTATTACTTTCGTTTGATTCTCGAACACTCGAACCAGCAATTACTAATACAGGAACCGCGTCAATCGATAAGTCATCCAGTTCTTACACGCCGTTATTAAAATCACATAAACTTCGGCTCGCATGATTTACTGAGCCATCGTGTATAGTTGGCGAGACTGCAATTTTTCACTCGTGACATTAGGTCCAACCAAAGTCGTTCTGGTTACTACAATGTGGCTAAGCAACCGACTTGCAATACAATGCAACATTACTTGCTATCTTCTTTTGTCGCACTTATAGAAGAAGGCGGTTTCGATGGTGTTCTTATTTAGTATGATAGATCGCGTGACGATATTTAACACGAAGCAACGTTTTCCATGACTGGAGAAAGATTGGTGGTGAAAATTAAAGAAAGTCGATTTCTTCAGTTTCTCAGCACAGGTAACGCCATTTCAGATTGCTTCCGAATTAGAGGAGGAATTAAAAATTTCCCGGAATATAGACACGCCCTGGATAAAGATAACAAAGCACGTGGGAACTTGAGATACTTACTCGAACACTTTCTTGTCACCTGTCTGAAAACCGGCCATCGAGACCATCGCTCAGCTAAAACAATCACAGACCGAACGTCCTGAATAAATAAACCCGATGAATGTGTACCATGCCCAAATGTGAATGAAGATGCTGCTTAATAACTCTGACAGATATATCCGATACAAGAACTTCCTTTCTGGAGTTTGTTCTCTGGGTCATACTGCATAATAATTTACGGCTGCGAATTAATGATAATTCACAGCGCCATGTGGTGAATCAGTGTCAATTGATGCGCGCGCGCAGATCTGTTTACCGTGTCAATAGCCGTCAATGTGATTAATTACTGATCAGCCATAGCTTTTTGCAAAGTACCTACAAACACTATGTTAATGTTTATCGGTATAATTATGTAAATTACAATTATCTATTTCAGTATCGTGTAAGTAACGATGACAATAATTATTATGAATTATAATAGCACTTACATACGTCAGATCCAGAATACAGTTTTCTCCATCCCCTTTCAGAGAGCGGTGAGAGTAAATTGTAATCTGCTCTGCCGTCACCCACCAGACGATACCAAAAAGGTTAGCACTCATCCAATCTTAAAAGATCTTTTCGATCTATTGCTCCCTTTTCCTGAAGAGGTCACATTTTGCACCTGTCACGAATCTAGATCAGGGCACGAGGGTTTGCCTAAAATGAGCTGACTTTCACCTAGGCCCTTGTAGGGAAGACCTCTCTGGAGTGACCGAGTGAACGCGAGAGCTGAGGTTATCGCTATCCATCTTGTAACAATTGAATGTTGCTTTATGTGGACGATGTAATAGGACCAGAATCGTGCCTTCAAAATCACTCCTACCTCAAGGAAATAAGAGCGATTTACTATCACTAATGCTCTATAACAAGTTGTGCCGACTGTACAGCAATTTGTTTTATTGAAGCTACTAGAGATATTTGTATTGTTTACGATATGGTTATTGAAAATATCAAATAGGATATCATAAAAGACAAACATTCGAAAATGACGACTTAAGTTTTCAAATAGTGTTCGCTAACGTTACGCAATATGGTGAAATAGAAAACAGAACCTATTCGAGACACTTTACCTTAAAGCTATGGCAGTGCAATTTTTGTAATTGAAACGGTTATAAGAACAACGCCCAAAATTGTAGAAGGTATATGAACAATTAAGGATAATAGCACTATCAAAATTCTTAATGGATGTTGATTATGCAACTAGTAGCCTGAGGATTGCTAATTAGAAAGGAGTAATTTAAGAGTTGTGTACAACCCGATGTATCGCTTCTTGAATACAAAAGAGATACAACTCAAAATTGCATTTCTGCAACTATAAATTTTATCGTGATACATTAAGAGTACACAATATTATGCTTGACTAGTCAAATGATGATAATATTGTCAAATATCTCCAATCGATTATCAACCTAAACTTGTCCAAAAAAACATTGCCTCGAAACCTTTTTGTGGCAAAATGGGAAGCCTTTTATAACAAAATGGTCTAAGGAGTACCCGAAACGAATCCGAGCATTCATGTATGAGGACAGGGCTAGACGAAGCGAAAGAAATGTGCAAGGAATCGTAACAAACGTAAAGATAAGTGATATCTGTCTGTACATTCATATAGATGGGATCATAATAATATAAATGTACCTATCCTGTAGCCTTTTAACAAAGTAAGTTGTTTACTACAGTTGATGCTCACCTTCGCTAGACGAGGAAGCCAATATTCCAATAAAGGCACAACTTTTCCAAGTACGCCCACTAGTCTATCTATTCATAGCACCAATTAATTAAATTTAGCCACAAGTAGACCTAGTCAGGCTATCTATAAATAGGCGTATCACGGCTTATGCTTTCGACTGAGAAAGGCTAATGGGTTTCCGATGATAGAGGAAGGAAGCCGCACACGTGTACGTGTGGCGTTATCGACTTCTTAGTGTCGCCGCTTGCAGACATGTAACCATATACATAAATAGATCGAGGCCATAGTGGTTCTCGCTGACGATTTTCTTCACTACAAAAGTCTGTTACTCTTACTGCCGCACTCAGAGACGTCAAATAACGATAATGAGTACTTAATGTCAAAAGAAGACAATTCAAAACTAGCCGCTATTCTTGCGGGGTCTATAGTCTGGATTTAAATGAAATAGTTTGACATTAAATACTCATTAGGGTTGATTGACGTCTCTGAGTGCGGCAGTTAGTGTCTGATCAGACTGCCCCGCTCGAAGAGGAGAGCAGATTTAAATAGCATTTAAAATTGAATCTAGACTTATCGACTTAAGGTTTATTTTTACATGACACTGTAACCAATTTGAGGAGCTCGCTAGCGCAGTGGCACAGCGCGCTTGGCCTGCGATTGCGTAAACTAAGCAATTTCGCTAAGGCCGGTCATTGGATGGGTGACCAAAAATGTATGATCTCGAGTTCCTCCGTGCTTAGGAAGGCACGTAAGCCGTTGGTCCCTGCTGCATCTGCTGTCGCAAGTACCCACCAACCCGCACTGGGCCAGCGTGGTGGGTTATGGCCCAATCTCCCTATATTCTTCCATCCATAGGGAAGGCCCGTGCCCCAGCAGTGGGAACATTAAAGGGCTGGTGATGATGATGATGATGTAATCTTTCGTTATCATATCCTCCTTTACACAATCCATCCATCTCTTGGGTCTTCCTCTCCTTCTACGTCCTGCCACGGTTATGCCTAACATTCTTCTGCCAACATAGCTACCAGTTAATCGCCAATTGCGCAATGTAAACATGTTAGCAAAGAGACGGGCGTCACGTCTTGACCCGAGGAGCCCACAATCACATCACATGGCGCCCAATTACACTAACACAATTCCGCGCACAATTGTTAATTAATTTGATTTGTCGCCTGTGTATGGCATCAACGCGGCGCTACATGGAAAATAAATATTTGGTGTCTTGTTTATTTGGTCTTCATGCTACAAAAATACCCCCAAATATACATTATTTATCAGAGCCAGAACAAGATCCTCTTGGCATAATTAAAAATTGTTTACCCATGGAAACTTACCCACTCCATTTAAAATATGACAGATGCGTCGTATTTATTGGCTACTTTCATCAAACGATAATGGCCGTTCGAGCTAAAACTCTTAACGCTGTGTCATTACTCGCACGTCAATTGTAATGCAAATCCAAAGTGAATTCTTCGAAGTCACCTTACGATCTTAAATAAGCGTATTGCTCGCAACGCCGCGCATCCGGCAATCTCGCAAAACCCATGCAATTAACACTTCTTTTCATCAAATGGCTAATTTACGTCGCGCACACGCAAATCTGCATGTTATTTGCGAGTAAACACTATGATTTGCACTTATGACACAAACTTTATGAAAAGATTACGATTATAGTCACTCTGAAAATGATTTCGCTTTCACTGTGGCATTGCATAAACATTTCCACTGTGTTGCTACACGGGGAATTGTCATCAGATATACGGACAGTTCGGTACCTTGACATTTATTGAATATTACTATTTAGGAGATCAAGGACAGGGCTGCTTTAATTTAATACTTATTCATATATGTATCTCTCTATTCATACCTATTCATTTGTGTTGGAAGTCAAACCACTTCGTCACTAGGTCTATTGTTATCAAATCTTTTCAATAGAAGTTAGCTTACCTTGTAATTTTAGGAATATTATTGTAAACGTTGTTATAAGAATCATGAGATAGTACTTAAAAAAACACGACACATTCCATGCCAGGAAAGCAGCTGCGAAACGAAGAATATGTAAATAAAACTACAGACAAGACAATGTGAAGGCGACTTCGCCATGATTTTTATTTTGTATTTAATTCGTTATTCATTTAAAAGTCATTAGTTTAACATCGTGTGTTGATGGAAGAGTAGAATACAACTGTCACCATTCCTACCTCTCCCATGGGTACCTCAATAGGTTTCTAAGGTTGTTAAATATCAAGGAATACGACCTAGCAACGTAACTATAGTTCACCTCCTATCAATGCTGCGATTTTCGTATATGCTAAACTAAGATAGTAATAGACTATCTGAGTCGCTCGACCTATTACTTAAAGCTTACGAGCTTCTGCCAACCCCTTTAGGAAGAAGCGTGATCAATGTGTGAAATTTTCTGAAAATGTAGTGTTTAAATAAAAATAAAGAACAAAACGAAGGAGCTCCTTTGATTACTAACGGATTCCGCGGTAGTGGAGAGAGAGCTTTGTTTCTAGAAGGTACTAGGGCTAGGATATAGCCTTCGATAGACAATGGGCATAACCTATCAGGCTGGTAAATATTCAGGAGCCCACAAACAAGAACAACCCTGAGAGGCAACTTATGTTTTATACAATAGTCGGTGATTGAAAGCGGACAGAGTGATTCGATCACAATGCCCACTTTGGTAAACTTAGGCAGCGGCGAATGTAAATGGATTTGGTTCGCTACTGAATTTAGACAAAGATCTTACACTATTTACATTATACACGATTTAGGATTTGAAACTCTGCATTCTTGGGCTAAATGTTTTGTGTGGTGTCTTGAATGATCGCGTTATAATAATGTAAGTAAGGTTAATAATAGCTAAGGAAGTTGGTCAGATCCTACAACTTCATAAAGTGTACGAACATTAAGCGTAGATATAGGATAGGCTTGAACAGTAATCCATGTTCTAATCTCAAAATTCATGGCGTCAATCAACATATTATAATAGAAGACAAATTAGTTTTTTTGCGTTTATTATGCCTATAAGATCCCACTATTGGGCTAAAGGCTCCCCAACAACCCTCCATCTCGAGCAATCCCTAGTCAATTCCGTCCATGTTTTGCATCATGACTCCAGTAGGCCTATTCACAAACTTTTTTTGACAGTTGAAAGTGATGATCACCGAACTATTTACTTATCCATTACTGTTTTCACAGGACAAGTGTCACTATAGCGTAACAGTAAAGTAGTAATGGATCAGTAAATAGTTCAGTGATTATCACTCTCAAGTGTCAAAAAAAGTTAGCGAATAGGCCTGCAGATCGTCTCTCCACCTCTTTCTAAGTCGACCTCGACGCTTTTGACCAACCTGAGGTATCCACTCTGTGGTGACCTTTGCCCAGTTTTTGCTTTCAATCGTATCTTGGAAGTCCAGTGGGTACTAAACCGATTAAACATCGACAATGTAGCTAGTTATTAAAAAACAAAAGATAAGGCTCGTAAAGACATCCGTCCTAGATCTACGGTTGTGTTTTCTAATGCATGCTATTGTGATGAAATGGAGTTTTCTACAAGGAAACAGCTCTCAGTGAATCCATGCAAACATGTTAATCCCCTTTTAAGGCTTTTACTGCTACTGAAGTGGAAGTTTTCAACTTCCTGTTCGCCGGGCGCCGGCACTGCCCATTTGCATAGAGCCATACAACTTTCTACATCGTTCGAGAGATGGCGCTGTCAACTTGCGCAATCCCCATAACTCCCTGCCATATTGTTCTGGGACGATGACAACTCAAAAGGTTTATCAGGCTCAATTTACACCGCGACGGAATGGAAGCGAGTTTTTGCAACGAAATTGTACATAGCGTAATTGTCTTAGTACAGGTAGTTAGTATCTAAGAGTCAAATTAGGGATTGAAATTATATTTTTCAAGTATACAATACTTAGGTGCTTTATTCGCGACGTAGATTAATTCAATATATTTATAAATTCCTGATTTATATTGCAATTTCTTTTGTAATAATACATACATATATAAATCACGCCCATATCCCCGAAAGGGTAGGTAGAGGTGAACTAGCACCAGCGTTACGCCAATTATGTTAAGTCCCATATAATATGTGGCGAGCCTATTGCCATTTATCGGGCACAAAAGTCGCAGTACATAGCCAGGACAGTGGTATAAGAGGAACGCTGCTGCCCATTCCTCATCACTGATTTATCCTTAGTCGCCTTGTACGACACCCACGGGAGAGATTTGGGGTGGTGACAATTGAATTCTACTCTGCCGTTAACACACGGCCATTTTGTTATAATACATACATACATACATAAATCAGGCCTATATCCCCGAAGGGGTAGGCAGAGGTGAACTAGCACCCACATGTTAGGTCCCATGTAATAGGTGGCGAGCCTATTGCCATATATCGGGCACAAAAGTCGCAGTACATTGCTATTGCTAGGTGTGCATTGATTTATCCTTAGTCGCCTTGTACGACACCCACAGGAGAGATTTGGGGTGGTGACAATTGTATTCTACTCTGCCGTCGCCACACGGATTTTGTAATAATATTTGTAAATTATGCAATTTAAAACACAAGGTTGCATATCGATAAAAAGTTTGAATAGTTTTGCACCATTAAGGTGATTGCACACTGCACACACATCAATTTTTTTTTGTGCAGTGGAACTTTCCAAATTAGCAATTTTGACTAACCGTTTGTTTTAGTTCGATCTTAACTCTGGTTGCACCACAAAAAAGTAGAATAAGGATTTTCATGCAAATTATAAGTACCAACCCCATCTGATGCTGAGTGGGATTTGATGGATGTATGGATGGATATGAGAGATAAGATAAGATGAAGCAGACGCAACGAACTCTCCCAGAAACCGGTTACAAAGAAAAACTGTCGCCGCACCAAAACCCTCGCCTCCGTACGTCACGCGTCACACCAATAAGGACATAGACAAATAACCGCGCTCATGTTACCCAAGCGGCATGCCACGTGGCCGCGTTGTGACAACACCACAACACAACACTATCGTGTCACATCAACTTACATAATCCACAACAAAAAGAATCGGTTACAGAATACAAAAAGGACGGGCCGACCGACCGACACGTCATTCACTGAATAACTCGTGATATACCTCGCCGCATTCCCTTAGGGGTACTCCACACTATAATTGTAGAGGAGCTCGATAGCGCAGTGCTTTTACGTGCTCCGCCAGTGATTGAGTGAACCAAGCAATGTTCGCCAAGGCCAGTCATTGGATAAGCGACGAAAAATTTACTATCCCGGCTGCATCTGCAGTCGTCAGTACCCACCAATCCGCACTGGGCCAGCCTGGTGGGTTATGATCCATTCTCTTCAAATCATAAAGACAATTACATTTATTTTCTTGGTAGTCACACCTTTACAAAATAAGGTGATGTTGATGAAAACTATGAAAATACGGTCCATTATCTCTGAATTCTTCTATCCATAGGGAAGGTCATGTGCTGAAGGCAGAGCAGAATAAATTATTGTCACCTCCCGCATCTCTCCCGTTGGGTTCGTAGGTACAAGGCGTCTAACGATTAAGACAACAATGAGTACCTAATGGGCAGCAGCGTTCCTCTTATGCCACCTACCAATGTAATAATATACCTCCCCCATTAAGGAAATGCACCAATGTGATTTTTAGAAATAATATAAGTTTAGGAAGTATCTGTTAGGTGTACAACAGGAACTTGGATAGTAAGTAGGTTAGGTATCAATAGTTTTTAATATCGATACCTTGACGATATCGATATCGAGTTTTCGATACCTTGTCGGACTGTCATGTGTATGTATTGTGCCGTGTATGTACCTACTGTCTGTGTGTGTTTGTAGTGGTGCTAATATATAAAATATGGGTATTAGGTATATTATTGAAAATATAGGTATAATCTTTGGTTGTTGTCTAAGGTGTCATAATTAAGTACATAGTTTTAATATAGCGCGGCGGAGTAGTGCTCACAAAAGGAAAATTTAGGCGACCACGGAAGATCAGCGTCGGATGTCTGTGACAACCGACACATGCTGAGTGGTTGTCCTTTTAGTGTCACAATTATGTAATACTTTAGTTAAGATTTCTATTGTTGCTTTCGTGTCACTAAATAAGTATTTTCTTTCTTTCTTTCTTTCTTACTGCGATTTCCGTGCCCGATAAATGCCAGTAGGCTCGCCACCGGACCAAACCTATTTGGCAAAATGTGGGTGTAAGATCACCTCTGTCTACCCCTTAGGGGATATAGGCATGATTAATGTATGTATGTGTAAGGAAGGCCTGTGCCCCAGCGGTGAGAACGTTAAAGGGCTGCTGGTGACGATGACAATGACGACTCCGCACTATACTTCGACAACTTCGTGCGCGACCCTTCTATGAGAGACAGTGGCGGGGACGGGGCACTCCAGATGCCAGCGGGGGCGGGCGATGCGGGGGGAAACTCGCTCTTCCCCGCATCACCCACCCCCGCCAACATCCAGAGCGCCCCGTCCCCGCCACCGTCTCGTACCGCAGGAAGGTCGCGCACGAAGTTGCCGGACTACACTTAGTTGTTTTTTAGCCATTTATGTTTTACAGCCGTGTGGTGACGGCAGAGTAGAATACAATTGTCACCACCCCAAATCTCTCCCGTGGGTGTCGTACAAGGCGACTAAGGATAAATCAGTGATGAGGAATGGGCAGCAGCGTTCCTCTAATACCATCTAGCTATGTACCTACTGCGACTTTTGTGCCCGATAAATGGCAATAGGCTCGCCACCTATTACATGGGACCTAACATAACGGGCGAAACGTGGGTGCTAGTTCACCTCTGCCTACCCCTTCGGGGATATAGGCGTGATTTATGTATGTTAGCCATTTATCGGACTGTAAACTGGATTTCGGCGACAATACACTCACCCACATTACGAGCGAAGTATGCCCTAAATGCCCTAAATTGCGCAAGCGTGGGCCAGTTTTGCGTAACAACGTCCAATTACGGACCACAACATAATCGGAAAGCGAATTGAGCGTAACAGCGTTTACCGAAATTTAGTTTTAATCTTTTAACTGGTTCACTGGTGGCTGTGTCAAAACATGTTTTAATTTAAAGCGATTACATACGACCTCATTAAGGCGATCCTGCACTGATAGTGTGACGTAAGCCGCGTTCCGTTTTACTTTAATTGACAAGAATTTTCTTTTTTGCACTGATCCAATCTCGTGTGTTACGCGTGCACCCTTGATTGTTTGTTCAGTTCATTTCAACATTCAAGTAGTTTTGATAAACAAGACAAAATGTATTATGAAATTTACAATCACCAGCATGTCAGACTTACAGTTTTACTTTTCAATATTTTTTTATCTTCATCATCATCATCACCCTTATCCTATCCTATTATGTCCATCCTCATTATCATCATATTATCCCTATCTATTTGGGATCATTATGATTTATGAATCTATCTGTAAAAATAAATATAAAAGTATAATATGCCTAGTTGGTTATGTTGGCTAAGTTCTGTGCCCGAGCCTCTAATTATTTTTTTTACTATCCTAACCTATTTCACTCTGTAAATTATGCCTATTCAATATGCATTGCAGTGACATGTTAAATTTCACAGTTTATATTGCGCGCTACAGTCTTGCTACGAATGCTACGACGATTATTACAGACATATTTATAGGCTATCATAAAATTCAATATTGACTATAATTAAAAATGTTTATGCAATGATTAATTACTTCCCTGGACATTGCCTTTACTTCATGCAAGATTACCTGCTCAGCAAGCATTGCGATCGTCTTAATCTACCTGTCACTTTCACTGAGAAGGTGTGAGAGAGAAGGTTAGACTGAATCGACTCTGTATGCAATTTAAGTAACTTAACTTATTATTTTAACGAATAACCAAACTAACAGAAAAACATAAAATATGAATTAAATAGTAACAATAACAAAAATTAATAAGACGATTTTTAGGAGCTCGGTAGCGCAGTCGCTTTCGAGCGTCGGCCTTCAGTTCCGTATAACAGGAAGCGGCAGAAAATAGTATAGCAAGATAATCATATAAAAAAAAATTAAATTACTATTTTGATTTTAATTAGAACACTATATAAATGTAAAAAATATTAGAACAAAGATTATGTGTTTAAAACGAGCTTTTTCTTTTTTCCAACTTTTCCTAACTGTCATAATCTTTGTCAACTCACCTCTGCCTACCCCTTCGGGGATATAGGCGTGATTTTTGTATGTATGTTTGTAAAAATGAAATACGCTCGCCGCCATATTGTTATGGACGCACCCTAACGAGCATCCGCCGCGTAACACCGGTAACGCGTCCGCGGAACATCCGTGACAATGGGCAGAACACAATGCGCGCGCGACTGTGTGTCACCACAGTATACCCAGAACAGTAATACGTCTTCATACAAACTGGTCGCTGCCCAGTAGAATGTGTGCTTTCGTACTCAGCGCCGTGTAGGCACGCACTGTAGAGCACATTAGCACACATTGACATAAAATACGGGGGCATAAGGTTTCGGTGTGATCGCGCGTGTACAAGGTGATTGCACTTCCGCTCGCTGCTCATTCGCGGTCGCAGCCGCCGCTTTATTTATTTATTTATTAAGGAAACAAACAGTATACTAAAATAAAATAACTTATACATATAAATGTTACATAAACCAATCAAGTTTCCACTAATTAATTTATTTACAACTCTAGCGTCAAAGCAAGTATGCTATACCCCATTCACTTGGGCTTGAAACAAAAAATATAAACAATCTTGATATGTCTCTTTAAAAACAAGTAACAAACATCTTCAATTATAGACAAATAAAACTGTTAGCTGCTTTGAAATATTGGTGCTACAAATTTTTATTATTGTATTTTATATTAAAAGACATATCAGGATTGTTTACATTTTGTCACAAGCCCAAGTGAATGGGGTATAATAACTCGCCGACAGGCCGCAGATAAACTACTGGTCTGGGTATACTGTGGTGTCACCGTTCCTGTGTTCTTTGCCCATTCACGCGAACAAACACGCCTTGTTTACCAGGTGTGTGTGACCAGTTTAGAAATTACCAGAATAAAGCGTAGCACTCGCTGGTAATTAGCTGGTTGACAGCCGATTACGTCACACCTGTGTTGTTTGTTGTGGCGTCCGTTTTGAAAAGGAATAACATGTTGTTTTTTTGTTAGGATCGTGCTATTTACCAGTTCTTATAACGGAACGGGAGGCAAATGGGAGGGGGGCGGGGGAGGCCGCAGGAATTATCATAGTAATAGGCAGTAGCGAACGTTTCTCCTATGTGTCCAATAAATGGCAATAGGCTCGCCACCTTTTAAGTAGATGGGACATAACTTAATTAGCGAAATTAATTACTTACTTCTTTATTCACTTAATTTAATTAATTAATTAAGTCGGCTTACCCCATCAGGAGAAATAGAGAATTCACAAGAAATATAGTATAAAATTGCTGTGATGCTTTACTTTTCAAAAGTAGACAGAGAATGATTTTTGAAGAATACCAGAAAATAGAGATGGAAATCTCTTGTTTTACTACTCCTTCGTCGCGTAGCGTCTTGTCGATTTATAAGCATATTGTAATAATATCAGGTATGAATACATTTTTTTAGAAAGGCATGTTTTTCAACACACTTCACTCACGGGTGTATAACCAGTAAAGGGAAAAGCTCTAACAAAGCCCTTTGTATTTTAAACCTTAGTGTTGTTTGATCTAAAGAATCCATTACTGTCTATCATTCACATCATATCATAAATATAAATCACCGCCCGCTCCCGTTGTATTTCTGTTTTGAGGTTCGCAAATCTTCAAAGGTCAAAAACACGAACACAATCCATTACCCGAACTTATTCTTCTAAAACGTCGATAGCATTTCAATTTACATAATGCTCCGTAATAAGTTTATAACTATTATATTTATTATACACAGCGCGATTGCATGTTAACTCATTCAATTTCTCTGTAATACCGGAACGCTTCCGATGGGGTATTTCAATTAGGAAAATAATAATTCTTTCAGAGAAATGCATTTCGTAATGTTGCAAACACAATGAGCAGTTTCAAACCAAAGCAGAGCAGTAACAATATCTAATTTCTTTGGCGTTATTAAGCTCCCACAGTAAAACGGTTGCGCAACAATGCTCTCAGGGAAAGGTGAGTGTGAAACAAATGCGTTTATTTAATTTTATCAGTTATCTCACTTTTCGGATCCCCCGTCCAAGGGATCGTGATTTTGCAAAATCAACATTTTTATTATGAAACTCTTTGCAATTCGTTGGTACATACACAACACTACTTTTAATTTTTTCTTGGTGATTGTAATGTAAATGTAAGAAGAAATGTAGAAAACTTACAACCATTGTATGTTCTAAATTTTAATAATATAATGATTTTTTTTTTTAACTTGACTCTGAGATTTCTAGATTTTCCTGTTGCTTTAAAACTGCCACACACTCTTCATGCTCTTCATGGCTAAGCTTTCGTTCTTATCCTGCTGACACAAATGACGTAACAACTTCTAATTTAATTTGTTAAAATGTCAGTAAATCATAAAGCAGATATTTTGATATTTTTTTAGAGAAACCGGAAGTATGTTACTTATTCATCATACAAATAATAATCGTCTTTATTTACATTACGCTACATTAACATAATTACAATTTCATGATTGATAAAATAATAATCGTAATCAACGAATAAATAAAATAAGAGCGAAATGAGTATCCTGAAATTCTAAGCGACGAATTCCGGTTAATCTGGTTGGGTATTCGAAGACGGGGACTAATTTAGTCAGCCAATCACAACAGCAAACAGCCCTTAAAATTTCCATCGCCGCTACACCGGGCGCTGGAACTACCAGGAACGCATAAAAGCCAAGCAAAGCTGACGGTCGATCCCGGTGAAGCTAGATGGGAGCATGAAACACGGCAAATAAGTTACGTCCAGAATGGTCCCGCCCACTGAACGGGAAGGGCACCCTTCACTCGACGGGCTTTACATTATTACCTCTCCTCGTTTCGTATACTTGCCTAGTACTCGGAACGTTGTTCAGTATGAAAACGATGGAAAATTTTGGGACGGATTCCCCCGGTTTGGTTGCCATAGATATGAGTGACCGTCTTATAGTTATATCTCCCTGGTAGTCGGAACGCCGAACTGTACGGCAATGGAAATTTTGGGAGCATTCCGCATTCCGACGCATTCGCGCTCACCGCTGTGCGCTTATTGATTCCTAGTAGCGGGCACGCCAGTTGGTATGGAAACGATGGAAAAATTTTGGTGGAGCTTGCTTGCAGGTATTATCAATAATTTATATATTCCTGGTAGTCCGTGTGTTGGGTGTCGAGGCTATGGACAATTTTCGGGCTGTGTTCGACGAGGTTCAGACGCCCGCCGTACTCCTTACAGAGCACCGCTAGTCATTTATAGCCTCCTGGTGCTCTGCTCGTTCGGTGCGGAGGCGATGGAAAATTTTGGGACTGGGGGCGGTCACTCAGGGACCTTCCGTGGCTGTGATTGGCTAACGTTTATCAGTCATCTAACACATCACCTCATTCCATCAAAATTGAAATATGCAGTTTAATTATCCATTTCACGTACATAACTTCTGAATTACTTACAGCCGTTATGCAAAGCAGTTTTTTTATTACTTTACACGATCGATAAAAAATTAGTTTAGAAAAAAAGGCCAGGACAAAAAATGACAGTGACGCGCACGGGTTTGAAATCCTAACGTGCGCGTGCGTATAGCGCACGAGTATCGTTATGCAAATGAAAGATTTATTTCATCGGTTGCGCAACGGTCATCTTTTGATAGGGTTGACATTAATTGGTTAATTGGAAATCTGATTAATTAGAGTGTTTTCTGAGAGGATTTTTCTTTCTGACAACGAAGACATTCCTAGACTTCAAAAACATGCTCAAAAAATTGATTATAAAGTACTAACTGCCGCACTCAAAGACGTCAAATAACGTTAATGAGTACTTAGCGTCAAAAAATGTTAAAGTTAATCACTACAGTTACTATTACTACTCATTAAAGTTAATTGACGTCTCTCGAGTGCGGCAGTATGTACGATACTACGGTCCTAAAAAAGAACTCAATAAACCCAGCATAGTCCCAAGGGAATGCCATTTTTTATCAATAAAATGTTTAACAATGCGAATGTTAGAAAAACGACATAAACGTCGCGCTTTTTTCTCAAGAACAGGTTTATTAAACCCATATTTCACAGGCATGCTAGGCAGGTCATCATGGCATGTCAGCCGTGTGGTGACGGCAGAGTAGAATATAATATAAGTGGGTGTCGTACAAGACGACTAAGGATAAATCAGTGATGAGGAATGGGCAGCAGCGTTCCCCTTATACCATCTAGCTCTGTACCTACTGCGACTTTTGTGTCCGATAAATGGCAATAGGCTCGCCACCTATTACATGGGACCTAACATAACTGGCGAAACGTTGGTGCTAGTTCACATCTGCCTACCCCTTCGGGGATATAGGCGTGATTTATGTATGTATGTATGTATGTATGTTAGGTAGGTCCCATGTAATAGGGGGCGAGTTTATTGCCATTCACCGGGAACAGTAATTTATAAGACAGTGCACTATAGGAACGCTGCTACAATTTAAATAGTTCCCGATTTATGGATTTGTGCGTGGTACTCGGAGGCCAATGGTTTAGCTTTTGTAATCTCTTTTTTGTGTATCTGCGTTATGTAATCTACCCCGAGCTTATCGGTGATTATAACAAATAAAATATAACACATTGATAAGATATATTGTCACTAGGTCTGTAGTGTATTGACGGCAGAGCAGAATACAATTGTCACTCACTATCCCTAATCTAATCTCTCCCGCGGGTATCATAATGTCACAAGTCACAAGGCGATTAAGGGTTAGTTAAGACTGCGATGAGTAATGGGTGGGCAGCAGCGTTCATTTTACCACCTGGCATAATTATGGCAAATGGCAAAAGGCTCGCTGTCGCCACCTATTACATGGGATAATTGGCGAACCGTGGGTTAGTTAATACACCTCTGCCTACCCCTTCGGGGATAAATAAATAAACAAAACAAAAATCTTAACACTTCACTAATTCCTGATGATAGTATTTGTTATAGAGTTGGCTAACAATAATTGTTTACGTTAAGCTCGAATAGAAAAAATTACCTCGCTCATCGTTTTTATATTCATTTAATCGACAGCCCTGCTGTTAAACAGCAGGGGTGCCGCGACAGTTCAAAGTAACATTACTGGGCCCGATCTTCGTTCAATTAATTACGTACACACTGGTGACTCGGAACTTAAGTAAAAAGAGCACTATGTTATGCTATTATATCATTACGGCGTAGATTTCACTGTCTCTAATGCATGTAATAGGATTCTGATCGGAATAAATGTATCTATTAGTTGAACACATTAATAATCATATTTTATTCATAATTGTTAAGCTGTAGGTACTCTAAAATACAAAAATATACTCGGAATCGACTTACTGAAACTTTGTAGTGAACCAACACAACATTCATCTAACCAACAGTATCTATATCTATATATCTAGCTCGCTACAAATTGCCTTTTTGTAAATCACATTTACGTTGAGATTTTAAAAATATATTATGAAGACATCCCGGCCAGTGTTTTTAGTCATGACATCATTCAACCAACTGCTTTTAATATCGTTACTCACACCACTATTAGGTAGGGCATCAATATTTACTTGGGATTAGTGACTAAAGAATAGTTTAATTTGTGGCAGTGTACAAGGCAAATTATGTCAAGATACATTTGAAAGGAACAAAATTGACAATGCAAGAAACAAAGTCGATTTGTCATATCGATAACCAACAATCGCACAGACACGAACAATCGATTAATCTCGACACAATTTGACGTCACCTACACACAACAAAATCGGACACGAGCACATTTGAAATAAGCAACATCGAAAGTGAAATCACTTTCTAACTTAAAAGGCAGAGCAATAATCAGTGTAATCGCGAATATCGAGTCAGTGGGCGGGCAGATTGAAACACAACGTCCTCGCGAATCGCCCACACATATCGATTACGACAGACAGAAGCAAGATCTGGAAACGGAATTCGGAAAGTTGGAGAACATAGTGTTAAAATGTCCACATACGGTTTCCTGAAGCGTAAGATACTGATCCACTTTCGGTCAATAGGAGGCAAATGCCGGTCGTGACATTTTCAAACAATCCATTTTTTATATGATAGAACATAAAAATATGAGAAGAACAACAAGAACAAAGAGAAAAGAAAAGAACGAAGACTTTTACTTATTTGACTTATTTTCGCAAGCGTATGCAAGCGGGAGGCCATGAAATCCTAGTCGAATCCCAGTGCCGACCACAAATAATTTAGTAGTGAAGTAATAAAAAAGTTTGAACAGAATAAAATCTCATTTGTGAGATCCAAAGCTAAAAATATTAATCTGGGATCTAAAAGTGGGATCCCGTAGACTCCTTTAGTATTGAAACTTGAAACGTAGGTACATCAGTATAAGCATGCATACTTCACAGGGAACTCCATTGACATGGGAAACAAGTTAATCTACAACTGCTATTCAATGGTTTAATGGTCAGCACGCAACAAGACAGTGCCATTGCGGAGCAATATCGTAAAATAAATAAACACACCATTATTATATTGTAACAAGAGGAAACCATTCACAGACGACCAAGTAATTCTTATGTTGATGCAATAAGAGTTCCTTTAGCTTGGCGTTTACTGCATCAGCTTTTAAATGCAAAAAGGCTTTTCAGGTAGGTAGGTAGGAAGGTGCCTACGTATAAAACGGCAAACATTTCCGCAATATAAAACTGTACTACTATGTATTACTTTACGGAACTGATCATTATTCAGAAAGGACTAAGGTGCTAAATATACTGCTACAAATTGAAGATTTCGTACAAATATAAATGTTATACAATTATTTGTAAATGCAGCATACCTAATTATACACATTACAACTTTCATCCGAGTGCAATTTGCAGCTCTCAATACGTTATGCATCCGACTATTTTCTGTTATTTATTACGCAATAAACTTGTTGCTTTTACCCTAATTGCGCTTGCTTGATCACCTTCTCTGGCTAGTAGCCTGGCAGACTCCGTAATTATATAACTGCACTAAATATTACATGCAAATACAAAAAATATATATGGTATGATGTCTTCAGCGATCCGGGCCGCTGTCTGTACCATTCGGCCAATCAGATTTTATTTCTTCTAAAATTTAAGTAATGTTGAAATACCTACAGACTGAGAAATTATAATAAAATAATTCTGGAAAACTTATTCGCATTCAAATATTAAGACACTATGTTTTACTACAATTATGACCACCTCCACTCAACTTCAATGTCCTCACCAGTCAGAACTCCGAAATTGCAAACTCATAGACTTAGATTTGGCAAGAAAACATTTCCATATTTTTTTACAGTTTTGTCACTTTAGTATTTCCAAATAAAATTGTCTCCCACGCATAATATTCTTGAGATATAAAATTTTACATACATACATAAATTAAGCCAATTTATACCTAAAGGAACGGGCAGAGGTTTATTAACACCCACATTTCCTTAACTATTTTCGCTCGCACATAATTTAGGCGAACGAGCAAGTTTATACAAAATTTTGAAACATAAAAACAATATCAACTGTTCGCCTAACAATATCGTCACAGTTCGTGGGATTATGCAAAGCAATGTTTGTGTAATATGAACATTATGCGGTATGAATATCATTAGTAAAGTTTGTTATTGAATGAAATTCGCTATGCATTATATAATTTTTGGAGTATTAGGTATGCGATCAAAATTTAACGCTTGACCTGTATACTAATAAATTCTGAAAGCGCTTCCAATTTAGTTTTGAAAGATAGATGGCGCGTTGCATCTACTGGACTTACTAATCCTCTAATTACATCGAAATATCAATTACAAACAAGTTGGTCTAGGAATTCTAAAGAAAAGTAGATGATAACCCCAGGGGTGTCGTTTAAGTCGATTAAGGGAGATGCCCAGTGATTACAATATGCTAAGCACTTCATTCATCACCACCGTTACGGTGTGATTGATGATATTAATCAAGGAGTGGGAGGCTTAATGACGTCAGACCGATATGAATGGAAGAGGAAAAATACTGCGTCAACCCCAGATGGACTGAGAGCGGGGCAGGGAGATTAAATATAAGATTAAATTGTCTGATATTTTACCATTAGTAACAACTTTTAACAACTGATTAACTATGCCTCAAAAAACCCTGCCCTGGGTTTAGGCTTCCCTTTTGGGATATAGGCGTGATTTATGTATGTAAGACGAAATCCGCAAAATGCAAATATTAGACAAGGAGATGGAGGGTTCGCGTGACGGACACCTTTCTAATCATTTTTAAATAGGATTACGTGGAAATTGCGTTTTTCGCGTGGCGTGGTCATAATTTGACAAGTCGCTGATTGCTTAATGGAAACGAAGATTGAAGTGGGCTGGTACGGCGCACGGAGCTTTTGAATGAATAAATAAAAACCGGCCAAGTGCGAGTTGCATCCCGCGCGAAGGGTTCCGTACCATTAGCTATATATTAAAAACAACGGCAAAAAATCATGTCTGCTGTATGCCCCCCCCCCTAAATATGAAGAGACGAAAAGTCTTAGCATTCCATGGATTGTCCGTGCGGTCCATAGTGTAGCAGAGATGGGAGTCAGTGGCAGGGCCTGGGATTTGTGACCCAAGTGTAGGTTTAAGGGGCCTTTTGACTCCTTTATTCTGTTTATTAGGATGTATTTGTAATTATAGCGGCCACAGAAATATATAATCTGTGAAAATTTCAACTGTCTAACTGGTAAGGCCTGTTGACAGATGGACAGACAGCGGGGGGCTGTTTTACCATTTCGGTACAGAACCCTAAAAAGATGGCGCTTACGCGGCACTGATCGTTCGAGACAATTACATAAGACGCCCAATCACGGTATTGTTTTCACAACAATGGACACTGTGTTTGTTTTAGACCTTTATTGAATACGTCTTTCTTCAGGTCAATATTAGAAATGGTTGTACTCGATGTTTCGGACTTTGGACAATCAAGTTTGCTGATTGTAACCTTTATCTATTTAAATATATGCCTAAATCCAATCGTGAGTTCTTCTGTAGATTTAAAATACGTAGACATTCCATTTTAATAATGTGTTAAAAACTTACAAAGACTTAATATCGGAGTTTGGCTTTTCATTTTAGTCTAGCCAGAGCCTATATTTGCCAGTATAACTTAGGGTGGGTGGATCTTAGGGTGGAATTCTGCGGTTGGGAAGTTTTAAAATAATAACTTTTGTAGAGAACCACGAGTTTCTCCACGTTGAGCCGTTGATCCCGGTTAATATCCACGAATCCTCCCAAAATGCGAGTGCCCAGGCAGTGGGGGACATTAAAGAGCTGGTGATGATGATGATGGTGATGGGCGTATCGCGAGCACTGATTCACAGGACATTGAAGGCCAAACCTTTGGCCCGCGACAATGCAGCCATGTCCTATAACAGAGTGGAAAGCGAACGATCGATCGTGTCAATAAATCGACAATGCACACCGATCGATGCTTGTTCCAAAGCTCAATATAATTACAAGAACACGTTCCGTTTGACCTTTGTTATCCGCATCACGTCACTTTCGTTCAATAATAACAACAATTATTGTTGTTAGGCACCGAAGACCTAGCGATGGTGAAAGCGCGTAATTAATACCAAATATCCCAGTGTATACTGTATCAATAGAAATCAATGTTATATAGAATCGATTATGTGCATGTCAAATGATTGTAACATTTTCAAATTAGTAAAAACCACAGGTCTAAACTTGTTTACACAACTGTGGTTAAAGATATTGCACGGCAAGGATACTTTTCTACCAGAGATGTGTGAGAAAAATGTGCCGTACGAGGATGACTACTAAAGGTGCTTTTTCACCAGAGATGTGCGATGAAAATGTGCGGTACGAGGATGACTGCTAAGGGTGCTTATCCACCAGAGATCTGTGAGGAAAATGTGTCGTACGAGGATGACTGCTAAGGGTGCTTTTCCACCAGAGATGTGCGAGGAAAATGTGCGGTACGAAGATGTGTAGCTGTACTGCGGAAATGTGTGAGGGTTACCATCAAAAATGTCTCTTACGATTTCGTGTTCTATCCTAGCAGGTATAGAATACGCAATCGTCGCAAACATCGCAACACATTTCTAGCAAACATTACTCGCAACACATCAATACCTAGCCCGGTTAATACCTACAATAGGGGCGTAATCAAGCAATACTTAGAAACGTTGTTTGTTCTAAAAATATGCCAAAAAGACTCACTGTTGCAGGAACGCAATTTTGAGGGGCATCTGTTTAGTGGAGTGATTCTATTGGTTCTCCTCAAACACATTCCTCGCACAACGCATCCTCGCACAGCTCCGGTGGAAAAGCACCCTTACGCACACAAGAATGGTGCGTAATCACTACGTTAATTAGATTCAAAGTTACTCTGACACCTTACAGCACGCACCCCCGGGCGCAGTTAGTTCATTATTCCACTTGACTCAAGCACAATGGTCCCGAAGAAAGTCCACGTACAAAGCGGATTCGTAACATTACGTATCGAACTTTCGTCGGTGATAATAATGCAATCGGAATTAACAATCTTCAAATCAGAAGCGGGCCACGCGAATTTCTACCTTCCCCATTACAATGTAAAAGTGTTGTGAAACGCACTTTTTCATGTTGTAATCTAGTAATGAGGTATAAAATTGGTATTAGCGGTCATAATTAAAACTTTCCCGCAATGTAACATTACCAAGTCACGTCGATGCTATCGCTCAACTCTATGGAGGAACAATGAGCCAATGGGAATGGGCGAAATGTATCCAACCGGCGTCAGCCATTGTTATACAAGTTGAAAATCATTTTTCTGAACATAATCTGAATATTGCGAAGCGGACTTTTTAGCACTCCATCAATGGTTTCAATACATTTTTATTTTATTGATTGGCACATTTACACACCACAATATTCGCATCACAACATACAGTAGTGAACCTGAAGGAAGATCAATTAAGTATATGTATAATAGTGCACAGCATTCGTAATATAAGTATTTTTCTTAATTTTATGTACAGTAATAAAATTAAATAAATATATACTCCCGTAACCCCATTTTTAAATAATAGGTCCGATTCACTTTTCATGAATAGGTTAGGTACTACTTATACATTTTTATGTTTTTTAGTTTACCTTATATCGTCTAACTAAATCAACGGTATGGCCATATTAAATTTTTATTGCCTTAAATATAAACAAAAACATATATTATCAGCTGTTTTACGCATTTATATTACGCCAAAGTTTAATGACCCCCAAATACCTGCACAGTCACGCCGAATGTACAGATACATTGCGCACAATTGTACTTAGCGTGTAGACCATAATCGACAACAACAATTCGATCGAAAGCAAACGACAAAACTATTACCTACTCAAATAGTTGCACCAAACTTTGAGAGTATGGATAGAAAAAACACCAAAATATTAATTATTATTATATAGACATTATTTTCCCATAAAGGCTGCTTTTTCATCCGAGAAAATGTAGATAACGAAAAGGAAAATCAACTATTATAATTATAATTGTCCTATTTTGGTAGTGATGTATATTTTCCTCCTACCATTATAAGCTCGCACATATTTGGTACGCAAGCAGCGTAACGTAACGGCGGCGGATACTGTACCTAACTTTTATGACATTTCATTGCCTAGGAATAGGGATTAATAAAAAGTTAATATTAATTAACTAAATAAAATAAATAGTTTATAATATTTTTTGTATACCTGCAACATTTCAATGTTTGTTTGACCTTGCATAAACTTACTTTGAATAAAACTCTGCTGTTGAAAAACCATCTTTTAATTATCTCCTCTCCTGAGAGTATTCACGCTAATACCTAGTGCATCAGAAATAACTTAAGTTTACATCGCGAGAGAAAACTTTAATTTAAATTTCACCATTCATTTTTTGCCTGTCCGTACTTTCGACCTGGTGGAACAATCTTCTAAATTTTATAACACACGATCAATCTCGTTCGCGAAAACTTTCCTTGTGAAGGTTGCTCCGTTCGGAGCAATTTGAACTATTTCAGTGAAGGGACCCGGGTGACAGACTTTCGATTTCTTTTTCTCCATTCTGCTCTCCAAAGTACGAACAGAGTAATTGACTCAGCCGTTAAACAAGCAACCAGTTAGTTGACGACGCAGTTGACATTTTGAATATAACAATTATCCAGTATTTTGCAGGCTAATGAATATTCATGGGATGTCAATCATGTGATATTGAGTGATGCAATTTACGAGGGAGGGCTTGATTGATGGATATGGTGTCTACGGTTTGATATCGCTATACAAAACAAATCGCTATCGCCAAGCCGTACAGGCAATATAGGCTCTAAATTATCTAAACAGGCAATGTGTAGGTACCTATGAACATGATTATGTTTACCACATTTAGATAATATAATAACACAGGTACTATAAAATGTCTAAAAAGACGGAAGTAATAATCAGAATATTTCTTTTCACAGCAATTATTCATTTCTAACACTAACCCATAAATCAATATCATGTTTAGAACACACAATGTTGCTAATTCTTAATGAAATTATATATTTTGGGAATTTAATAAGAGATATATTCCTATTTTTTTGTCTGACTTCTAATCAAAAGCAAGCGATCTATATTATAAGCTACCCGGAATCCAGAAACAACTGCCAAATATTAAACATTGGCATATCTAATATACCGCATTGCGCAACATACCTAGTTCTTAGGCTTGAGAAGAATCGCTGTAAAGGACACATACAGTCGTACTCAGAGACGTCAATTAACGTTAATAAGTACTTAATAATAAAAATTTCAATTCAAAACTCGTCGCTATTCTTGACGGGTTTATGGTCTAGGTTTGATTGACATTTTTTTGTATTAAGTACTCATTAAAGTTAACCTACGTCTCTAAACGCGACAGTTAGCACACTAACATAACATTTGCTACAGTAACCTAACACTAACAACAGCAAACCGAAAGAGGTTTGTTGTCAAGCAGAGGGCGGGTATGAAACCTCAACCAAAACCTTGAGCAGAATGGATTGGATATATGTTGTCTGTCATTCCAATCACTATTTCAATTCATTGGCTCTCACGATATGGTCCGTTCCATCACTTTTCTGTACATTCATTCATCACCAGCGCCTTTGCGGACGATGAATTAAAAGGAAGTGGAAGGCTTAATGACACACATAAATGAAAGAGGAAACTTACTGCGCCCACCCTAGATAAACTGGGAACAGCGGGCCTAGCACGGGGACGTGGACAAGTCTCTCTCCACCACTTGACAGTGTTTTGTCACGGGAATTAGGTAGAGCGAGAGGAAAAGATTTTCTTTCCCCCGAAGGAGATGTGTCCACGGCCCGTGCTACAGGGGCAGGGCAGGAAGAAGAATAGGTACGGGACGCACGCGCCCAAATCCACAGCGTATGAGATACAATGTACAAATGCACGTTCATAATGAGTAATCAAATTAGATGGCTCCATTCAGTACCACTTATTTGATTGATCGGCGACGCAGGTTGGGAGAAAACTGGTTGGCTTACGCTCTCGTTCCAGTGAAAGCGATAACAACAACATAACGATGCGATCATAATCAACTTGAATGAGTACGACCTGTGTGTATCTATAATGGAATTTCGTTATGGTAATTTTGTGTGTATTCCTAAGGAAAAATTGACACCAAAATCTAAGTGTTTTATGGGTATTTTCACTGAATCAACTCACGGTTCGAATCATGTAGGTAGTTAAAAACCAGCTGGCTTTGTGCATGGTTTGTTAATAAATACTATAGCAGAGAACTAGTGGTTTACAAGTATCTTGTATATGAATTTGAAAACAGTCATCAAATAACTTAAGGTTACTTTTGTGCAATTAAACTATTTATCACATTTTAATAAAATGAGCGATTTCTTATAGCTTCGACTGTAACGCAAGCCGAGCAACCAACTTTTCAAGGCGCCCAAGTTTGAGAGCAAAAAATATTATGTTCGATGTACCACATAGATGCAAAATATGTTTTTGTACTGTTCATTACTCGAACAAGAGACAGAAGAAAGTGACTGAGTTCACTTTCGTGCGACGTACGGGCCAGTGTTTTATCTCTACGGTTATTGACAGTTCGCGTGAAGGTTAGAATTTCACTTGTTCCAATGTCGGCCGCCATGTTTTTTGTTCGAGCCTCTCCAATTGGAGGACTATCAAAGTGCACTGTCAAATGTAGAAAGGGACAGGGAGTATTGACTTACCAAAGCTCCTCTTCTTCTTCTTCCTGTCTGTCCTGTTCCCTGATTATCTGGGGTAGGCGCAATATGTTTCCTCTCTTCCATTTATGTCAGATGTCCTCGTGCCATCCACTCCCTTTTGATTCATATCATTCTTCACACCAGGGGGCCTACCGCCTTACTCGATTGCTAAAGCAAAAGCTATAGTTTATGACGTCATGCTCTCATTTCGCACCAAATGTACCTAAACTATCAGCAATAGCTTTGAACAAATGATCACCGAATGATTTTGTATGAATTTGGCACAAAATCCGTACCGCCTAAAGTTCAGGATGGCTGCTACCGTAAACAGTGCATTGCAATATAGTTATCATCAGCAATCGAGTTAGGCGGTAGGCTCCCAGGACGGCTAATGATGAATGGATGTTTAGAAAAGAGACGGAAATGTCCAGAGATCGATGAACGGAGAAAGTAATTGGGATGACACTATTCCAATCCAATAATGCTCAAGGTTTTGGTTTAGGTTTTATAGCAGGCTGCCTGCCTGACACCAATCTTCTTTGGGTATGCTGTTGTTGGTGGTTTTCCATCCACCATTCAGTAGCCCCAAGGTGCTTATTAGTGTTTACGACACTTTTTAGCTGAACAACTAGAGGAGCTCGATAGTGCAGTGGATTAAGGCGCTCGGCCTGCGATTGCTGAAACTAAGCAATGTTCGCTAAGGCCAGTTAATTTGGATGGTTGACCATTGTGCACCACCGTGATGTATGTGTGTATGGCCCATTCTCCCTATATTCTTCCATCCATAGGGAAGACCGGTGCCCCAGCAGTGGGGACGTAAAAGAGCTGGTAATGATGATGTGACGAGCTGAACAACACACAAATCCAATTGGTGTTTTGTTTTGTGTTCTTCCATCCATATGGAAAGCCTGTGCCTGGGTGACATTAAAGGGCTGGTGATGACGATGTGCTGAACAACACACAAATGTGATTTATATGACACAATGGCACGAATGCACCGGTCGCGGGTCGCGTGTCGAAGCGCGCAGCGGAAGCGCCCAAGGCCCGCGTGTGACCTGCGCCCGCGCACCCTAGGCTGTTGACACCGATGCTGTGACACACATACGCGCGTGTACATAAAAATGACTCACCCAAAATAAACTATCATCGAAAGTATACAAAAATGTTGTTTGACTCGTTCGCTCATTAGATGGATGACCTTTTTTATACACTATGTGTATTTAAGAGGAGGCAAACAAAGGGGCTACTTGAAAGAAGACGCCGGTTGTAAGGAAAAGTAAATACATAATTAAAAGTACACAAACTTTTGTTTTGTTCTAACGCCGCCACCGCCCACACAAATTATACAACATACAATTATTATAAAGCCTTGAATATAATTCTTACATAATACTGAACTAACAGATATTTAATAAACATAATATTTGTGTTTGAAAACAACTTACATACATACAAAAATAGATAACACCTATATTAGGCAAAGGTGAACTAGCACCCACTTTTCGCCAATAAGACAGGTTCCATGTTATTATAGCTGGCGAGCCTATTGCCATCTATCGGGCACATAAATCGCAGCATATTGCTAGGTAGTACAAAAGCAATGCTGCTGCCCATTACTCATCGCTGTCTTAACCCTTAGTCGCCTTGTACGACACCCGTGGGAGAGATTTGGGGTGGTGCCAATTGTATTCAGCTTTTCTGTCACCACACGGCAGATTCTGATATTATCACATTAATTATTTAAGTAATACCTACCTATTGCTTAAATATTTTAAATACCAAAGATTTCGTATATAAAAAATATCGTAAGAGATTACAATGAATATTTTTCGATTGGTTGCTGCGAAAACGTATAACTTTGGCATTTAATTGCGTCACATTGTGGACAACACTATCTATTGTCACATCAATGAGACAAGGATCTAGAATAAAATGGAAGATAAACTAATTGATGAACGGGGGTTTAAAGGTGAACTTTGGTGAAACCAAAATACGCAAAACACCTATTGGCAATTCAATTATGTTAAAAATAACCCGCGTAATAATAAACGATTCCACAACAAACATTCAGTCACTCATTACAAAAATTTAAAAATGTGATAAAATATACTGCGCGTTCTCGTTATTAACATCATATCGAAAAATTCTAAATTTTCCAGACAATGCATCCATCATCAGCTCTATAATGTTCCCCGGACGAGATTTCCTTATTGTCAGGTAGTCAGTCAGCCGAGAGACCCCCACTGTTAGACATACGCCTCCCCCAAGGATCTCCAAACCGATCGGTCATGCGTTGGTCGCATCCATCGGCTTCCCGTGACCTTTACCAGATTTTCTGTCGTTTTATTCTTCCAGTCCTCTTTATTCTTCACCAATTACTTATCCACTCGTCTACCTATCATATCTTCCTTCAATCCATCCATCTCTTCTTTGGCCTTTCTCTCCTTCTACGTCTTTCCAAGTTCATACATAACATTCTTCTGCCAACATAGCTTCCATCTCTTCGCATAACATGACCAAACCATCCATGTCTATTACTCCGTAGCCTCTCAGTCACTTTCAAAGTTCTTTAATCCATCAAATACATCGACATAATTTATCGAATAAAACACAGTCGGAATCTTACTCTTGATTTTAATGCCTTCGACTGTCTAATGACATTCGGCAGCAATAAACACACTACAAAACTACAAACAAACTACAAAAGGTGAAGAGAACTTTGTGTGTTCGGTTGATTGCCCTCATGCATTCAAAGCAGCAATCTCATCTATCACATCAACATCGCGCTGAAAAGACTAGAAGAAAAACCAAAAGCTGGCTGTAAAGCTTGAATGTGGTATAATTCTAAACTAACTCTTAACTAAATAGCTCAAAAACAAATAATACAATAGGGATGATGACACTGACGAAAGAATCACTGAAATAATGATTTATATACGTGGTGTAGTTTTTTAAAATTAGTCATCATGCCTAGGTATTATAATTCCAGAAAAATTGTTACAAGCTGCATCATCATAATCATCAGCCCTTTAACCCCTTAACAAGACCCGAACCCTGGGCTCTCCTCGCGAGGGCCTGGTCCCAAAGCTATTAGCGAACGGTCCATCCCGCAAAATTCACGCGGCCCCCTAACCCAGATCACCTTACCGGTCGCAGATTCCGCCGGTGAGAGTTTCGCTCGAAATCAACAATAAATATGGAAAGTAATTTTACGAGTGGCACTTAATAAGCCAGTGAGTGAGGAGCTCGCTAGCGCAGTGGCATAGCGCTCTTGGCCTGCGATTGCGTAAACTAAGCAATGTTCGCTAAGGCCGGTCATTGGATGGATGGCCAAAAATTTATTGTCTCGAGTTCCTGGTTGCTTCGGAAGGCACGTTAAGTTACTACGTAAGCACGTCGTTAATACCCACCAACTGCCGCAGCAACCGCACTGGGTCAGCGTGGTGGGTTATGGCTCAATCTCCCTATATACTATATTCTTCCATCCATAGGGAAGGCCCGTGCCCCACCAGTGGGGACATTAAAAGGGCTGGTGATGATGATAATGATGACGATGACTTAATAAGCAATACGGAATAGCAAGTCTCCATAATAAACGCCAAATTGTTTTCTTTGTAAATCGTTCGCTTCACGACGACGATGACGCCCCTTCGACGTTGAACGGTTTGACGCGATTATGTTAATGACGCGTTAAATTTGACTTTAAGCACGTAATTAGTGGCTGATATTACAATATTGTACGTTATAAACGAGTCGACCTTTGCTGAAAACCGTCTGAGTGGTGTACTTCTTCAAGCAGCTGATACTGATAATGTTTTAGAACTGACGTTATTTAAAAAAACAAGATGTGATCTAGTAATAGGACGCGCAAAGGCAAGGCATGTAATAGAAAACATTTACATATTGTATGTTATGCCCTTGAGTTTGTTTATATGTTTGTGCAACACACATTTTGATATTAATACAAGTTGATCCATCTTTCAGTAGGCATTGACACTACGCTTACTACTTATTAGGCTTGGCGTCAGAACTTCGGCAATAAATAAAATTTGAAGCACATGATTATTCCAAAATATAAATTTCTTTAAACAGAAATAAAATTAAAGTTTTAATTCAACACGAATCCGTTGAAAATTAGAGCAAAACACTCGGACTAAGATGCTGACCTCGTAAACCCACAAATGCATTAAGGCCCACACGAACGTAATCGATAGTTCCGATTGCAAGCCGAGAACAAGTGGTCCGACTGGTTGCAGCCACAAGTGGACCAGACCTTTCGATGTTTAATTTTGGGTACACCATAATAAGGGTCAATACAATCAAACTTGCGATGCATATCGTTGGCTCTTACAAAAACGATCGTATCTGAAACTTTCGCTACCTACCTGATTGATACAATTTCGATGCTTCATTCTGGGTATACAATAATAAGGGCTATACAATCAAAGTTTTGATGCATATCGATGCTTGCAAAAACGATCGTGTCTAATACTTTCACTACCAAATTCATACAATTTAGATGCTTATTAATCCTATAATAACAAATTATAATTGCGATAATTATTTTCTCAGCCATTATTCGGCACAGCTGGCTCCTTACAACTTACGACAGATTACGTAGGCACCGCCTATGTAATGATCGCAAACTTGACGCAAACTAACATCTGAGATGTAATTTTTATGCAGCTGACACAAATGCATGAATCATGCTAAATACTATATGTTGTGACTCCTATTGACAATAATAATTAGTTATATCATCACTGAAATATTCATAGTTTGCAATAAATTAAAGTATAACGAATTCCACCAGCTGGCAATCTATAAAAAAATGCAATCAGATTAATTAAATTTTAATTCAGTCAAAACGTCAAAACAAGACAAGAAGCAAGGCATTAAGTATTGTAGCGTGCTCAGAAAGCTACACCGCTAAAACAAAATAATATCAATTGGTTGCAATCAGAAAGTTACTAAAAGTGGCGCTACGGATTTGTGGAGCGCACAGCGTATCAGTGTATCTTCGTTGCGTGATTTATTGACCACTGACTTATTTAAAAGTATGTGCAAGCAGCCTTGTACACCTTAAATAACTGTAATGAATTCCTTGTTGAAAACTACAATAATCTACAATAAGCCCATCACTCATCACATCGACGAACCAAACAAAATGCTCACAAAGGAAAAATTAAGAACGTTACAGCGGTATACATCGAAGAAACTTTTTATACCGAAGTGTTCAACAAACAGAATAAAAAAGACACGTTAGTTATCTCAGGATTCGACTTTGTCTATTTTTGAATCACATAAAAAAGCATTGACAGGGGATGCATTACGTTCCAAGATAAATCGTTCCGTTCCTAACAAGACGCAACGAGTTTAGTTAAGTGTTCATCTTTGAACACAATATGCCACAGTTCAATTAAAATTAAATTAAAATCTCCATTAATCAGATCAGGGAAAGAGACTTGTAATAGTTGTAACCTTTTATCGCAATAACATTTTACCTTGAAACAAAAATAGCACTTCATCAATAATACTAGAAGTATCGATACAGTTATGCAACTATGCAAGTTGACAATGACATTGTACAAGTACAACGCTATTATAGACAGAGGCGTCAAATAAACTTTTCAAATTGAGCTCACGCTTTTTTTCATCCTTTATAAAAAATCTACAATTAATACGGAAATCGTTGAATATAATGTTAAATAAAATAAACTTTATCAACCGCCTGTTTTCAGCCTGCTAGAACCACTAGAATATTTAACGCAATATTCGCAGGTGGAATCACAATCCTATTTGGTTCAATGTAATACGGCACCTCATAAGCCGCTAATGTTAATATTATTATAAGGTAATTATATCGTCCGTTAACTAAGCAATGTAATTACATGTCTTATGTTGCGTTACAAACAAATCTAATTGAAGGTTTTTGACGTAAGGCAATCCCGGTCACGGCCTCTAATTCTCATTAAAAAAAACCTAACTTAAAACTACCTACAAAAAATAATTCCCACGACTTAATCCACATAGAATAGGTACAATTTAATTCGATACGGGCTCTTTCCGTGGAATGCCAGGGTAATTTTTTTGTTAGGATGTTCCGGTTATTACGCAGGAGCAGTCAAAAGTCTTCACCAACCAGTGTCGAGAAGAAAAAATGTAAAAGACCAGTGAGTTCCAACCTCTGATTCTTTGGTAACTGTTGATTATTAAATTTACTATTAACTATACAAAACACCTGCAAATAAACGCTGTAAACAATCGAACAAATCAAACCCAATTACATACAATAATATATCAATAATTGGAATTGGTACTAACGGTCAGAGTACTAAGGGAATCATCATCATCAATCCCACTGCTGGGTCACAGACCTTAGCTATGGATCTATGATTGTGAGGAATTAGTTACCATAAAATATCTCTGTCACGCTTGCGATGTTATAATAGTTTCAAATCTTACGTATGAAAATTGTCTCTTAAAAATCATAAATTTGAGAAACCTAAATAAAAGCATTTCCAAAATAGGGTCAAATACACCAAGCGGCTGATACAGTGACACACATTGTCGGATATGTACAAAATTATGTCATAAAATATCCGAATCGCGCCCGCGGACGGTGCGCAGGCGCATAGGGTCACCCCCGCCAACCCTTATTTCAGTCAAGGGAAATCCTTACACTACCCCTTATAATAAGGTTTATTTTACAATGGCCTTATTCATTACCCGCACCAGACTTCGTTTTTATTTTTTGGTTTGTTGTTAACATTTATTGCTTATTTATATTTTGTATATGAACTAATAAATATTAACCGTAATGACCGGTTGGAGTAGTTCGTAATAAAAAATGGGTATAATTTGAAAAGCAATATCACAATGAATGTATTTATTGCACCCCGCGGTTTCCGTTATACATAAGATGTTGGTGAATGTCCCAATTTTGTGTTCCTTAGTTCATGTTTTAAGTTTCCTAGTAAACTATTGCCCTGTATGGCATGAAATATTCGACGAAAAAGTATAGTGGAATTTAGGTTCAAAAGCGTAGTCCAATAATTGTCAGCAATATTCCAGACACTTTGGGCCCGCTATCGAAGTACCAATCAAAACCAAATTACAAATACGTGCACATTTTATGTTTCTATCATTTACATCGCACCCAGGGTCATTTATCAAGGGGACTCAGGGTTAGGAACCTCGGACAAACTAGTCACATCACCGGAGAAGAAGGCGAAGAAGTAGGTATGCCTAAGTTATAGTTTAGATCTAAATACTCTTCATATTATAATTATACCTGAGCAAGAAAATTTAATACAAATAGTTTGTCCGCAGAGCAACACATCCTCCTGGACGGTCGTGATGTTATCATCATCATCATCATCACCAGTCCTTTAATGTCCGCACTGCTGGGGCACGGGCCTGCCCTATGGATGGAAGAATATAGGGAGAATGGGCCATAACCCACCGCGCTGGCCCAGTGCGGGTTGGTGCCGCGACCAACGGCTTAACGTGCCTTCCGAAGCACAGAGGAATTCGAGATAATAAATTTTTGGTCACCCATCCAATGACCGGCCTTAGTAAAATTGCTTAGTTTACGCAATCGCAGGCCAAGCGCGCTGTGCCACTGCGCTAGTATAAATATACTTACCTAATTAGCATATTAATAACGGATAGCTATGCCATTCGACATCACGATCACTTTTAATATCCATGAAACCAGGGCTAGGCTAACATAGAAAACATCGGAATGCGAACTCGTTCCAATAGCACAAACAGCTACACCTTGTGAAAATCCAAGAAAACTATCTAATAAAACTATTAGAGCAAATGAGGCTCGTAATATCAATAATAAAGTCAAAAGCGAAGCCGCGCAAGATGTACTTATATACATGAGTATCGGCCGCGGCTTACAACACTTCTCCTGCTCGGTTTCTAAACGATTAACTAAAAGAGCTACAATTAGGGTTGTTGGCTGAACAGCGCTAACGGTTTTTCTTTACCACATTAAATCATGATATTCAAGGGAAATTTGAATAACATAGATCGGAAATTGAAGGTTAGACGGTTCTTGGAAAAAGCGTGCTTGCTGTGTCAGCCTGCACTACCATAAAATAATTCGAACACAAAATTACAAAACAACAAGCCAAAATTATAAGTTCTCTTAGATAGATTTATAATCTGGCCTTAAAATACATTGAAATTTCTGTTAATATTCATCAATCATTGCGAAAACAAAACAAAGCCACCGATTTGTGAATGATACTGTTCAATTGTAATAAAGAAGAAATTTAATTAATTGGGTGAAACAAATTAAATATGCTTCACTAATAAATCAAATTGCATAAGGTCTTTGCTCAGACGTGAGAAGATATAGAAAATGATAATGAAACAACAAATAACGCATTAAAACATTCAAAGGCACCTAGACTTGCTGTTGATTAACAAGCTGTAGAAATTCGTTCTAACCTCGTTGAATTAAGCGTATGCGAGCAGCGATCTCTGCGAACGGTTGTAATTGTTAATGAACATACTCAGACACGAAACGGAATGAAAGTGGAATAAGACGGGAAAGGAAATACTGCTCAAACCAATTTCGAAAGTACTGAACACAATTAAATTACTGGCTATACATAATAGGTCCTTCCTATGTAGTTTGTATCGTTGACACGTGCTATTCTTGAGGCATTTATGGTCCAGATATTAAATATGTATACAGTTGAAAAGAGAAAAAAAACATACGGTACGAATTGAGTAACCTCCTCCGGTTTTACGTCGGTTAAAAAAGGTTGGTATTGTTTCAGAAATCTTTTCAGACGTAATATACATACTTTATTACGGTGAAAATTCAGACGCTACATCTATTATAATTGTCAGAAGTCTTAATATTAAATGAATCTCAAGGTTATTCTTTAAAATATATAACAGACCCACTGCATCTGCTATTCTTGCTAAGTCTGCACACATTACAGAATAACAATAGTAGCGTTTGAAGTGTAGATGTAATTGGAATGCATAATAACCATAAAATGTTACCACAGAATAGCATAATTACAGGTCTGAAACAATATTGATCAAAAAGGCAGGTGCCAGGGACAGCTACGAATGTCACGACATTCCTTCAAGGGATCACCTGCCGAACACTTGCCCGCAAAAACATTCACATATGCTGTCGGAGAACGTTAAGACTCCGCTAATATTAAATTAGACGACTAAAAACCCATAATGACACGGCGCCTGCATAATGACGAAACTGGGATAATTTGAAAGATATTTGTTATTATGGAGATATAAGCTCACGTTTCTGTTGTTAATACGCATGTTTATTATGAACATTCAAATAAGTTAACATCAAGACAAAATACGTCTAATTTTATACGAGTACATCATACAAATAAAACCTAAAAGATAATAAGTTAATAAAATCCTTATGCAAAAAACCCAAAGATGATAAATAAGAAGAAAACATAATAAAAATACGGTAGTTTGTTTTCCACTACAGCTACAGAGATTATTGTGAAGATAAAATAGCAACTGGTAAATCAGGACCTAATACTTAAAATAAACTCTGAAAGTCCAGGATTCCTTTGATTTAAAGATAGACTTAAACAAAGGGAAATAGCTATCGAATTTGATAAAGAGCCGATAACGTTGCATGGCGCTCGCACGACACACAATAATTCGATAGAAAGTTTAGTGTCCAACCTTTAGAATGCAAAATAATGGAAAGCTAAGGCTTCAGAGAGTAATTCTGATGACCCGCCAACACTTTGTAATACACAGAGCCTGAGTTAAGAAAGAATATATAATTACAAACAAATGAACATGTCTGGTTCTCAATTTGACTAACCTACAACATTCCGAAACTAGAGGTAGAAATTAAAATTAATTAACAAACTTTGTTTAAAAGATAAAAAATGTAAATAATGATGCACAGCTCGTATGTTATGCGCTTGATGTTAGCATGACTTGCAAATACAAGTTACGAACCTTATAAAGGTTAAGAAGAGGCATTTCTGTGTTCACGTAGGGCACTTGGCCTATTTCTACTAACACACTTTTCTTGTGCTTTTTGGAGACCTACCAAAAGTGTTGTCTGGCATATACTTTTTCATTTGCTTGAATTCATAAAAACTAGGTCAGCACGATTTTATTTGTTTAATTCTATCGGAATTATGTGTTGATTCTGTCATTACATAGTAAACAGATGAAAAACAGTTAACTGTAATGTAAACTTCAATAGTGTATTAGATTACCATGCAAATGATATACAAGTACGCCCACAAAACTAACTCAAATTACTCAATGCAAACATTTGCTAATTATCAGACTCGTGCAAAAACTGATCAAACATTCAAAATTATCGCGTAAACACTAACGAACGTTCAGTTCGAACGAGCGACCGTTTAACGGTCGCACCGAAACTGGTTTGGATGGAATCAAAGATACTATAATGACGATATATCAATGACCCTCGCTAGTGGTTTCGACGATAAAACTCGGAACCCGAATCACACCGGCAACACTTTAGGTAGTATTAAGCAAAGTTAATGAGTTCAGACCTTTCAAACTGTTTCTTTAAATCTAAGTGGCACAAGTACAAATATAAAATTGGTTATAAGGAGAGATGATACAGAAAAGCGCCATCTTATATGAAGACGATTGATAACAAAATAGTATTGATGAAACCAACTGAAGTACCTAGCGACAAAACCATATCTAAAAGTTATACTCAAAATTAGTTCTTGTCTTATTATTATTCCATGACATCAAGATGGAATCCTGGAAAACTTCATCAAATCTACATTAAAATTACTCATAAAATGATTAATGATGAATGATTATGAATATTACTCATTAAGACTATAAGATAATTGGTACTGATAGTTCACTCTATCGCAATTGCATAGTAAACCATAATTCGCTTCTATTCTTTTATTTCATTTAATTGAAGATTATCTCTATAAAGCCACAACTAGCATTATAACATAAGAAAATAATAGAATACGAACAGCCAACCAGAGAACCAGATGTACTAAGGTGGAACTAATGTTGTCTTTTTTAACACAAAGAGCGATGCGGCTAGCATAGACATAGGATGTAGCAGAACTAAAGTGTGAAGTTTATGATATCGCTATACTTCTGCGCAAGATTTTTTTTAAAAGAAACTGAGGAAATCAATGTAGTAGAACAATTGCGAGAAAATTGTGTTAATGTTATCACTTCGTATGCGAAAGAATTAAAAAAAAAAGTCGCGCAAATGATGCCGTAATAAAAATAGTCAATGGAGTGTGTTAATCTGAGTAGGAAGCGAGTATTGTGGTTAGCAATGATACGGCATGATACGGCTGTATAAAGTCAACATTGCGGTCGTCAGCACGTGGTTGCGTAGCCGCAGTTGCGGGAGATGTGCGAAAGATCAATTTTCTCCTCATTTGCATTTTTCCTGACCTGCGGCAGTCATGGGATTATGTACAGTTACTCCATGGGAATTATCTGAATTTCTACAATATACAAAGTCGTCGAAACCAATTTAAAATATGACGTTAAAATTTACTTCATAACGGGATAATAAAATACAACTTACGATTTATATCCACTCATCAACTTTATCTAAGGATATTTTATTGACTTTACTTTATGTTGTATTGACGATCATTCTAAAAATACTGACGATTTCTATGCAATTGATTCAATTTTATGACGGAAGACTATAAATTAAGTAAGTCATTTAAAAACTGCAAAGAATAAGGCAGTATTATATGGATGGAGACTGATAGGACTTGAAGTAGGTGTACATATATCCTTAGACATTTTTGATGAGTATATAGGAGTTCCATCTGTATAATGCAGATCAGTAACATAATTGTCAGCTTATTTATGACATAAATGCGTAATTTTCTCTTAGCACAACAACTTAAAAATTATTAGGTGTTTTATGTCTGATATTAAGGCAGATCATAGCTTTTATTTTAAAAGTTAGAATACATCCTTAATTTATTCTAAACTAGGCATGTCAATATTTCATAAACCTGTTATAATCCAACAAATATTAGCATTTGGAATCTGAACTGGATTTGGACATATTTTTTACAATATACTATTAGAATACTTGTTAATTTGGTTGAAATACTTGTCCGGTTAATTCAGGTTTTACATTCAACTCGTTCGTGCTGTGTGATTAAAATCTCTACATTTATGTTGGGAGTTTGTACAAGTAGAGTGTAGATGCAAAAATAGAATATGTACTATACAATTGAGCTATCGGGGTTCTTTGTATACATTCATTCAGCAGTAGCAGCTTTCTGGTGTGATAGATGATATTAATCAAAAGGGAGTGGGTGGTTTGATGACATCTAACCGATATGAACGGAACGGCATAAACATACAGCGCCGACCACAAAACTGGCGCCGACGGCAAACTTGGGAACAGGGCAGGAAGAAGTTGATGATGACCATGGAGTTATCGAAATACAGATTGTTACCAATTCAAATATTCCTATCACAATATTTATGGCATTGCGATAGTACCTATGTAAAGGGAGGAACAAAACTTGCTGAGTTTCTTGTCCGTTTTCTTCTCAGAACAAGGCCTCCTGGTAGTTTACAAACGGCTGGCGTAGCTGATTGCGCTGATTATTGGAAACCTTTTGACTTTGACACACACGTTTCGAATGTTCAACGTAATTATTTGACGATTCATGAATATAAGTAATGATACCTAATATGAACTATTTTATGTTTTTTATATACTCTTAAGGTGTATGTTATGTTATGTGTATAATTAAGACGTGTATTATACAAGAACACTTTTTGGTCACTGCAAAAGTTTTTGGAATTCGTTCAGACCATCAAACTGAACAAATTTCACTATGGGAGCAACTCCAAATTCACGAAAAAATAACAGTTGTTTCATATATTTGGGTCAAGTAGGTATTATCATTTTGCATGAAACAGTTGATATTTTTTCGTGACTTTGGAGTTGCTCCCACGGTGAAATTTGTTCAGTTTGATGGTCTGGACGAATTCCGAAAATTTTTGCAGTAACCAAAAAGTCTCCTGGTATGTTATCTATATATGTTATCTGTATTATTAAGAAGTGTATTATATAGAATCTTGGAGCCCAATGCAGCATAACCTATGCGGCATATCGAGGCCACGAGCTCAAACATCGCGCTAACGGTCCAAGCCGCGCCCTCCGCATCACTACATTATACCTTCCAATAGATATGTGGATAGTAATTTTTACACCTGACGACGTGTGATTATAAAAAAGAAGTGTGAACAATCATTTCGAAACGAAAGTGTTTTTTATACAGCTCACTGCTTGATGTTTAAAAAGATCGCTCGCAGTGGTCGTAGTAATTCAAATGTTAAACAACAACAACAGAGGACAAATTTCTTCAAATACGAGCGAACATAAAGATGTTGCAAGACTTATCTACACCATTAAGTTATGGGCAAACAAGAAAGGGAATTTCAAAGGAACGCCGAAGATAGAAGCTAGTCGCTTTGGTAATAAGAATGCGCCGACGTTCTTGAAAACCCTACAGCGGGCGATAGAGCGAAAGATTTTAATGCTGATAATTATGTTAAGCCTCCCAGCCCTCGACCATTAATACACGGTTCCCCATAATTGCACCTTTGGTTCATTAACACGGGAACAAGAAAACACCATAAAGCAATCAAGATAAGCGGCTTCGAACAAGTTAGACCTTTAGTACTGTATGTAGACTTCGTGGTTCGCGGGTCATGATGGACAGTCGGTTCACTATGTCAGTGTTACAAGAGGAAATGATTTGCGGTCCGTCCGCGGTTCGATTTGGGTTGTGTACAGCGAATATGATGCCGGATTCTTTTTTACATGATTACCAGCGAGAATTAACAATTTGTCAAATGCTATGCTGCGATTGCAGTATTCTGTTAAGTTTGTTCAGTTAGTCTTCCATCCATGATGCCCTGGCAGCGAATAAATAACGTAGAATGTGTCAGCCCCGACTCACACCAGCCCGGCTAGCATGATCACCCAAACACGATATGATATAGCCATTTATCGCGTTGAACTTACAAAAATCATTGGATTTTTGACATTTCAAAGCGATAACTGGCTATATCTTTATGATTTAGGCTTAGACGCTTATTCAAGTGTTGAAATCCAATGATTTTTGACTGTCCAGTGCGATAAACGGCTATATCATATCGTGTTTCGGTGGCCATGCTAGCCGGGCTGGGCTGTCTTAAAAGTCGTCTAACGCAGATTGTCCGGTGTAGACCAATAAGCAACTTGCACGCGAATGGTGGAGGGCAAACCACCAACAACAACAGTCCCAAAGAGTTAATAAGGGGCTTATGCCCGTTTTCACCATTAATCCCTAAACAATTCCACAAACAAGACCACCCCTTTACTTAAATTCGTTTTCACCAAGCTTTTTAGGGGTTGCCTAACTAAGTGACAGACTAGTGATGGCAAACACCGTTCTTTCTATTAAAATAAACTTTTAGGTGGAATATTTTTATTAATTATCTGAAATACAATAAGTAAAAATATTAGAAACTATTTATAAATTAATAAATTTAATCTATTAATGATTTATTCCCACTATTTTATAGATTTTATAGCATATTTATAAGACTGTATGGCATGTTCCTTGGTCTCATAGTAAATTCTCTATTACCTTTGTTTCATAGCAACGCTTGTTTATATCGATTATTGTCAGTTCTTGTCATATTACGCTAGAACTGTCACTTAATTATTAGGGGGCCGAACATCGGCCTCCCAAACTTTAGGGCCTCCTTAAGCGTTAAGAGTCACATGTTTGTTGGTGAAACGAAAAATTTTATTAAGAGCCACCTAAAACTAGTTAGTGGTCCCTTAAAATTTAGGTATTGATGGTGAAAACGGGCCATTAGTGACCCAACTCAGGGTTTAAGATGTTGTGGTGGCACAGTCATTCGTGCAATGCAACGTTCGCTCTCAGTCAGTCAGTCACACGCGCGCCGTGTAATCTGTAATAACCAACGAGCAGACTCAGGCGTGACTAGACTTGACTAGGCCACATCGAAAAAGCTTTAGAAGAGCTTTTGTGAACAGTGTTTATACTTGGCGTTCTCTTATATTCGAGCGAGCACTAAACATTTGAAATGAAACAACTTTAACGGATTTATCTCGCGTACATTTAGGTGCCGTGTGGTGACGGCAGAGTAGAATACAATTGTCACCACCCCAAATCTCTCCCGTGGGTATCGTACAAGGCGACTAAGGATAAATCAGTCGTGAGGAATGGGCAGCAGCGTTCCTCTTATATCACCTTGCAATGTACTGCGACTTTTGTGCCCGATAAATGGCAATAGGCTCACCACCTATTACATGGGACCTAACATAATTGGCGAAACGTGGGTGCTAATTAACCTCTGCCTACCCTTTCGGGGATATAGGCGTGATTTATGTATGTATGTTTGTATGTACATTTAGGTGTTTGGCGTTGTTAGTATTTAATCTCCCCGTGACCACGGCCGCTGGAAAGTGATCGAAACTTCGGGTTAAATAATAACAATGCCAAACATCAAGTCGAGCTAAATCCGTTAAAGTTGTTTTATTTCAAGTGTTTATACTTGAATATAAGGAAATGAATAATCATCATCACCAGCTCTTTAATGTCCCTATATACTTCTGGGGCACAGGCCTTCTCTATAAATTAAAGAATATAGGGATAATGAGCCATACATAATCAATCACGCGGACCTAGTGCCGCTTAGTGTGTATAAACGATTGCAGATAAAATATTCTATTTAGATACAACCGTACCTAGCTTCCGAAGCACGGTGGAACTCGAGATATTTTGACCTCCCATCCAATGAGCGACCTTAACGACCATTGCTTAGTTCACGCAATCGCAGGCCGAGCGCGCTCAGCAGCCACTGCGCTACCGCGATCCATTTCACCAATAAATGGCGTGGCGAGTACACTCGATGCGCGGACGTATGCGCAAGCGCACACGGTCAAGGCTAACCCGTTCGCTTTTTATCGGCGGCGGCGCACCAAAGTTCAGCGCTCTCGGCTGGCTGGACGCACGTTTTTACGCTGCCGGCAAACACGCTTCCGATATCGTGACAGATGATGGGAATGAAACGAAAAGCTATTGATGTTAACACTTGTGTTATTAATTTCAGACTCCTTAGAATGTGCCGCAATAGAATAGAATAGTTGCAATAGAATGGATTTCACGAATTTAAAAATCGTACCTATGCACCTGCGACTGAGCTGAATCTAGAAAAATATTAGGTAAGTCCTAAATAGGATGTCTTATTAAAAGCAATTCTACATATTTTAAACCTTTAATAATAATATCCCACTGCTGGGCAAAGGCCTCCCCCGCAACGCTTGATATCAACCGATCCCGAATTCCGTCCATGTATTGCAGTACCTATGCCTCCAGATCGTCTCTCCCCACAAAATATTATTTGACAAAAATATTTTCACTGCCGTTAATTACAATATATGCATGAGACAAGCACTATTTTATGTCAAGCCACAAAATGTGTTAATAAGAAACCAACAATAAATAACGACAAAAATTTAGAACAAGGTCACGAATTGTCTCAGGGCACTTTGAAATGGACAATGGAACACCATTTACAGTCAGAATACGTGGGAGTGAACTTTGAGAGAATCTAACACGAAAACTAGGGACAATGGGAACACTAAATAGCATTTCGACAATTTCATTTGTGGAACAGACCATAAAAATAAGCTTGCTGTATGTACGTATTGTATATGCAAAACATGTGCCGTAACTACATGATGACAGCAACAACGTTGTTGAAGAAATTTCTGTTGCCAATAATGTTGCGAGCGTTGTTAGTGAGACAATAAGCGGTGACAGACTTGTGACAAATGGAACAATCAGTTTTGCCAGCACTGAATGTTGACCACCAATTAGTTAGACATGCCAACTCAGCTCAAGCGGGGCTCTAGTTCAACAGCTGGTACCCATTGATAAATTGTCCACTGCATACACATGGTACTAGACACATTCTTATTGTCTAGATTAATATACCATTCACTCTTGAAGATCTTTCTAATTCTTGACTTACTTTCAAAATCAAATCTCTCGTAAGTAATTCTTGGCTCAGCTCACATAATAACCAAAATGGAATTCATCTACGGTACAAAACATTGTAACTGTTCGCGTGGTTACGAAACATTCCCTAGAACATATTAGAAATTTCCTATCAAATGCTAACGGTCTTGGCACTATTATATTACTATGAGGAAATCTTATCACTGACCCCACTGTAGAAGCTCGACGCTACAACGAACCAATAAAGATTAGCTATTGGGATACAGATTCAGTAGAAAAGAAACAATTTAAATAATTTCTAAAATTATTTTTGAACGCCTATATATTTTTTTTTATGTTATAATATTTCAGAGCAGCATTACTTCCTAGAGTAAACACTAATTATATTTATTTTTCGAAAGTTCTTTCGGGACTATTTGTAAAGAATAAGATTCTAAAACAATAATATTATTTTAAATTTAAAATTAATACTGAAGTTATTCACACACTTACAGACATGACCAAACAAATCAAGTAGAATGCTATAGGAAATTGGAATGAATCGTAAACTGGACTTAGAACCGGGGAATCAATGTCAAGTTCAACGAAACACCGGCACCGCCCGAAGCACCGCGTAACAACCCAATAACCGTACGCAATTGCAATACCTTCCGACTAATCGTAAAATGTAATGGCTGGTCAATAATTATAAGCAGACTAGACTTTATAGATAAGATACTGGAATTAACCCAAATTGGTGCGACTGGTCTTGAAGATTAGCTGTTTCATTCAAGATCTAACGATATCCAATGAAACATCAGATGCAGCGTAATTGTCAACGGATAAAGCAAAGGGGTCCAATTCAGTAAATGGAAAGCGTTTTGACAATAACCATAATTTCGTGTCGAGTAAAGAAGCGAAATCTTCACAGTGGCATTTTCACTCGCCGCCTACAGGCTAACAAAGATAACGTGACCACAGACCGCAAGCTTGCACGTTGAAAAGCAATTGTGATAAAACCTGCATTTAAAATATTGATCTAAGCATTTGAAGCGGCCGAGTGCAAGGTGTTAAAATGCCAAATGATCTCTCGCTAAGCGCACGAGTGCTTCCGTGCTATACACGTTCAATGCCGTGCCTTAGAAGGAACGTTGGGAATGTCGTTTATCCTACAGATACAGGCTATGCACACTAAGTGCTGTCTGAAAAACTAAATGTAAGTGTAATTTAGAAACATGATATTAATGCCAACCAAACGATAATAAAAATTACTATCACATACGTGGAACAATTTACAGTGTGAATTCTGGCAAAATTTCAATAGTAATAACATGCTTAGATTCGGAACTTTGAAGGCATTATTATAGAGGACCTAAGTAACTACAGCGCTCATCAAAAATATTATTATGCTAACCTTCTAAAAAACAAAATAACGCACAAAATTGTAATATAAAATGTGCCAAATAACATAAGGGCAATAATGCAATAAAGTATTTCAGAATACACACATTATTGTAGCGGAAGTAATTGAAATGAGAAAGTGGCTGCTGGAACGGATGTCAGTTTTGTTAATATTACCTCATCTGTCATTAATCACAAGTCACAATAAACAAAAAAAAATAACAATTACATTTGTTACAGATGAAGTCATTATGATGCTGCTCCGAATGGGAAGGTCAAGAGCAAAAAATACTATTTTAACAAAAATATAATTTGTATACGATAGGTTTAATTTAAGAGACAAGTAAAAGTTGTTTGTATGGATGTGTAAGGAATATTGATAGATAGTGGTTTGTTTATTTGGTAGTGATATGACTGCAAAATAAATAAACCACTTAAATTAATCTAATTACTTGAGTATATATTATTAAAAATATCAACCAATATATGATGCTTTTATGACAATTACAGTGCAAAGCTCATTTTGACTGCGTTAATAGATAGACCATTCCAAACAGCAAATAACAAGATGTATGTTAAAATAGGAGAATAAAGAATTTTATCATCTTTGACTAGACAATATGGGATCATTTATCAAAACAATTCTAAACCACAGCATACAACTCGCACTTATAGATATAGCTATAAATGAGTATTATGTAGCTATAAGCAGTGGCCATAAGACAGAATGATCACTCGTGTCAAATTAATTATGTAGATATACACTTGCCCATTGTATATTTACCTGACGCCGACTTTAAACATCAAATCAAAATAGTTTATAAAGCAAACCCAAGCTTAACCGAACGCACGGTATTTGTAAAAATATCTGCTTTGAAATGTTTGAAATTTATTTCTACATTGCGAGGGTACCCGTTGGCTTACAACGTGAAGTGTAAAGGTAAGAATAATTTCGGCAAGTTAATTAGTATCTTGGGTGGCCGAGCGGTCAGGCACCTGCCCGGATAGCAGCGGACGCGGGTTCGATTCCCGCCTCAAATCATAATTTTTCGAAATTCTTTTTCTAACCACCAAAATCTTTGTACTAATTTTTCTAACATTTATATAATGTTAAAATTAAAATCAAATACTTTAAACATCAAATTATTTCTAATACATGAATAATGTAGCTTCAACTAGTAACGGTCTGCCTTCGTTAAGGATATAAAATGGAAATAATAAAACTGAATTTACGTCTCCTCGAAATTAGCTCTTAACATTGAGCCTTAAAGTGCATAAACGTCAAAGAGCATTTACGCGATGTTATTGTCTATCGTACGAGCATAATATCTCAACCGAGTAGGCATATTAATAAGAGCCGGGGTGGTCCACGCATTGGCTGGGACAGGGCCACATACAGGTAGTTATCACTTCTTAGAAAATGAATTACTTAATAATAACCTAATGTAAAAGACTGCTCAGACAGACAAATAAAAGTGATCTCACTAATAAATTACCAATTCAATGCATGGACTCAAAATGTAACAATAATTTATGGCAAGTAAATGGCACATAATCAGGGCTAATAAAAAATATGAACAAAGGTATTCCTTTGAAAATATTTTCAAATATTTTTAGGAAAAAATTATCTGCGAAAAACTCTATGTTTGCTAGAACATCACAGTGGCCATAATTGGAATGCGATATTTAAAAAAAAATACAGTGAAGCATAAAACCTCCTCCTTTTTCGAAGTCGATTAAAAAGGAATATTTGTGTGGCTAATAACGATTTGCTGCTCGTATGGGTTATTTATCCAACTAATAAGACTTCTGTGTCAAAGCCGATGCTCAAACCAGTTAGAGCTGGTTACTAGTAATCAATGGAGTCACTTGTCGGACGCCCATTGGATAATACACTCGCTAAAAGCTCACTTGATGAATAATAACGGTTCCTACAGCTATACAAAAACATATCGATAATGGTTTTACTACATTAGCTGAGGCAGCGACAGCTAATAAAATGGCATGTATATTGGATTCATTACGATGTTTTGTATATATTTCATATTGAGCGTAAAGCCACAAATCAAGTTAACTATTACCCAAATCTTTTATGAATCTCAGTAACTTGAAAATAAAATGTAAATTAGGATTTGTTTTTCTCGCGGGACCTATCTCTGTTGCTGTATTTACAAGTCTACAATAATAATAAGAACGACAAAAATAAATGTCTAAATCTGTCTTTTATAACGTATGGTAAGCAACGAATATTCTTAAATGAAAGTTGCTTTTAATAAGACAGGCGACAATTATTCTAATACGAATACGCTGGAACTATGAAACGAGCTTACACCAAGGGTGAGCAAAACTAGTTTAGCGTGATGTGTGCTATCAGCCAGTGTATTAATTAGATCAATCGCCATTGATTACGAGCGAATCATAAAATAACAATTATACCGGTATAGTTTTTACTAGCATGTTTCTCCTTTTCAAACCTACATTCTAGAGGCAACGGAAGAAATTATGAAATATTATCATCAAGATAACGTGTTGTGGTCAGTTTTCTAAGATGCCTGCCTTATATAAGCTATTTATACACAGGGCAATACCCAACAACACCAAAACAAATGACAATATCAGCCTCAAGTCAACTCCGACATGTTTTGATTCTAATCTCCATCAAACGCAGTACAAGATTATCATCCCACTTGTGACAGGTTATTTATTCCAGCCGGTGTCACAAGCTCATTCTCAAATTTTCGGTAATCAATGGCGGTGGGCATAGATACATTAATCTCTAACGCCGTGAACGATAGCAATAATCGCTTCACTTTCGCCCGAGTGATTCTTATCGCAAAAAGCTGCCGAACTAGTCGTCTATGCTGTTTCCTTAGCGAGTTCCTGCTCTTTGGCTACACCAACGACTTCGAAAGCATCCATAGAGACCACAGCGCGAAGAAAGAATACGCCTTCCTCGCTTGGTTGGGTTGTGTTTCATTCACCGAGAACGATGTGATTGAACCCAGATTGTTCGTATCCTTGAGAACTGGTTGCGATTGAATAGTGTTATATAAAGCACTGTGAAATTCTTATCCGACTTTCGTTATAACAAAGCGGTTTGCAGAAGCAGGTGTTTTGATATGAATTAAATCGATCAACTGCATTGCTATCTTTTATTAGAAGACCGTGTGGTGACGGCAGAGTAGAATACAATTGTCACCACCCCAAATCTCTCCCTCACCCCAAATCTTTCCCC